>SJYO01052474.1:55647766-56112580 GCA_006410555.1 Capra ibex
CCAAAGTTTATCCTTTTCCTCATGTAGTTCCGACATATAACAGTGGGACGAATAAATTGAAGATACGTCTCCTGTAGTACTCTTTGCGACCCGACCTTCGTCGTGTTCGACCTTAGTTCTAACGGTCCTCTTTATAGTTAATGGAGTCTATACGTCTACTGTGGTGGGAATACCGTCTTTCATTTCTCCTTGAGTTTTCGGAGAACTACTTTCACTTTCTCCTCTCACTTTTTCAACCGAATTTCGAGTTGTAAGTCTTTTGCTTCTAGTACCGTCGGCCAGGGTAGTGAAGTACCCTTTATCTACCCCTTTGTCACCTTTGTCACAGTCTGAAAGAAAAAAACCCGAGGTTTTAGTGACGTCTACCACTAGCGTCGGTACTTTAATTTTCTGTGAGGAACCTTCTTTTGAATACTAGTTGGATCTATCGTATAAGTTTTCGTCTCTGTAATGAAACGACTGATTCCAGGTAGATCGGTTCCGATACCAAAAAGGTCACCAGTACACACCTACACTCTCAACCTGACACTTCTTCCGACTCGCGGCTTCTTAACTACGCAAACTTGACACCACAACCTCTTCTGAGAACTCTCAGGGAACCTGACGTTCCTCTAGGTTGGTCAGGTAAGACTTCCTCTAGTCGGGACCCTAAAGAAACCTTCCTTACTACGATTTCGGCTTTGAGGTCATGAAACCGGTGGAGTACACTTCTCAACTGAGTAACCTTTTCTAAGACTACGACCCTCCCTAACACCCGTCCTCCTTTTCCCCTGCTGTCTCCTACTCTACCGACCTACCGTAGTGACTGAACTACCTGCACTTAGACTCACTTGAGGTCCTCAACCACTACCTGTCCCTCCGGACCGCACGACGCTAAGTACCCCAGCGTTTCTCAACCTGTGCTGACTCGCTGACTTGACTTGACTTCTAAATAACGAGTACTAATATCCCCACAGGAACACCCCAAGGGAACACTGGGTCGACCATTTCTTAGACGGACGTTACGTCCTCTTGACCCAAGTTAGGGACCCAACCCTTCTAGGGTACCTCTTCCCTTTCCGATGAGTGAGGTCATAAGACCGGACCTCTTAAGGAACCCGATACATCAGGTCCCCCAGCGTTTCTCAACCTGTACTGACTCACTGAAATTGAATGTCGCCACAGAGAAAGTCTTAGCAACCTCTTCATACATCTCAAAAGACGTGTCGTTCTACCCACCGTTGGATAGTCAGATAATTTAAATAGTCGGAGTACAGTAATAAAATAAAATCAATATTTATGTTTGTAGTATATCCTTTCCTATTCACCTTTCATTGGGTTAGACTCTTTAAGTGGAGTTTCTACCATTGATCACGTCTCCCCGATACGACCTGAAAGTCCCTGGTCCCACCCTTAGACCTCATATCGTCTTCTTTGACTTTGTAACGTCCCTTTTTTGCTCTGTGTTTCGTAAATACTTGTTTGAAGATCCCTCGTTTTTACTTTACTTAAGTAGTTTCTGAGAACGTTAGATCCGGTATGTAATTTGATTAGGGAAAGGTTGGTCCTATGTACTAGTACGAGATAAATTGACTAAAGAATAGACCGGGAAGAGAACGAGTCTTCGTTATTTAGGGTGGGATTCCTTAGTCTAAGAGATGGTTCATTTAGGGGTCAGACTGACTCAACCCAGTGAACTCAGTATCACCACAATTAATTGTATTACTTAAACGTTTTAGGGTTAAAGAAATTTTCATCTGATATAATAATCGACAAATAAATATGTATGTTTGATCTGGGTTCTCATAAAATCGTACATGAAGTTTCTTTATTTTTAGGAAGTGATCTTATCCAGTCTTACCTATGAACTCATGTGTCAATTATTTGAAGGATAGGAAAAAACCTGGAAGTATAATAATAGGAATTGTCTGAACTGAGAACCTTTTACTTAAAAGAATTCGAATAATAAAGTTAGAGAAAAGAATTGAAACGAAAGGTCGTCCATCGACCGTTCCTCATCGGTTTTTATAGAGATGTTTAAATTCCTTCTGTTGTTTGGATCGTCTTACGTCGTTTTCTTGTTTTGAATCGTTCTTTTTCACGACGATGTTAGTTGAATCCTTAAGGTTTCCATTCAAAACCTGAATCGGTAGTTGATGAACCTCTATACTGACTATAGGAGTCTCCACTTTTCCCTGGGACCTTCGTGTTTTAGAAATTACTGCTGATTAGTTCAAGAAAATGAAGGGAAAGATTTCGATATTATAAACCTAAAAACATCTAAAGTCTCTAATAGAGGTACCTCATGGTGACGTTTGTATGACAGTTAATACATTTCCATTTTTACTGAAACTTTCCCTCGAAACGGGAGTCTTAAGAAATCGAGGACGGGATTTCCTACTCAGGTCCAAGAACGGTCTGGTGACTGACTATTGTTGAAACAGTGTTACTAAAGGAATTTTGTGTGAGTCTTCAGGTCAGTGATAGTGTTCCCCTTTGATAATAGAGAAAGTATTTAAAATCCGGGTTTAATCCGATAATTTGTCAAAAGTTGTATGAAAAAATAAAAGAATCAAGTGACGTCTTTACTTAGAAGATTTGGTCTTTGAATGTACTCCTCCTTTCATCTAAAATATATAGGATGATACTCCCTAAGGGACTACCGAGTTGACCATTTCTCAGACGGACTTTACACCCTCTGACCCAAACTAGGGACCCAACCCTTCTAGGGGACCTCTTCCTTTATCGTTGGGTGAGGACCTTTTAGGGTACCTGTCTGTTCGGATCGTCCGATGTCAGGTATACTAGAATATTTATTTAGTCAAAATTTGAAATACATCGATTTAAATATGTAAAATCCCCATGGATTAAAGATTGTAACTTCTCCGTAGTAATCTTTCCGGGAGGAAGGGAATTGAAAAATTTTTAAAAGTGAGTATAATATTTCCGAGAATTTCAAACTAAAAAATGTAAATTAACCTTAAACGAAACCATATTCTTCGTTCCATCCTTAGGTCTCGAATTAAAAAGGGACGTCGTGGATAGCACCGGTAGAGTTAATAGAGTTGTAGTGAATAATTTACCCGATAAAAAAAATGGTTCATTAAACTTTAGGTAAGGAGAAGGATCGAAAGAAAAAGTAAGTTTAAAATTTAATTATTTAAGTTCGGACATTAGTAGTCGTCCCACACTCTGACGGGTAGTACCGTCTCCTACTTATTGTAATACGAGTATTATACCAAAATATTAGTATTGGGTGTTTACGGGAATTCATCTTTAACTTGAAGAACCGAGTCATGATACTTTTTCTTTTGGTACCGTAATTGATCTATTTTTTTTGTTTTCTACAATACGAACCGTCCATAAGGTCAAGAGAAATTCGTTGTGACTTATAAGGATTAGTATTCTGAGTCGATGAATCCCAACAAGACACCTCGATTACGAAGGAGTACCCAGATGTGTTACATCCGGACGGGGCGTACTCTACTAGTTGTCTATGGTAGTACTCGGAGGAAACACTACCTCCTTCTAGTGACCCTTCTCGACGAGAAATGTGACAACTACGAGTTTATTTAAAAGAATACAAAAGACCTAGTCTTAAGACACATAAGTAACTTTTAAACACGTTCCCGAACTCTACTAAGTTTCGAGGTGAAAACTCTTTTTACCACCAAGACAGTTTCCGTAGGACTGTCTAGGGTCCATTACCTCATCTTACTCGGATACGGACCCTTGGTTATAGTCCACCTGACGAGTTACGAGTGTACCTCTTCGTTTGGAACGATGGACAGGAGGACCGTAAAATTCGTGTACCCACAGAGATTAGTCGTTGATTCTCAGAATTATTATAAATATGAAGAAATCTCCTTCAGTTGGGTCTGAACTGACCTTTCAATCATGGACGGTGAGTTTTTGTGTGAGGTTAGGTGTTCACTCTCTCGGATGTCACACTTTACAGTATAAGCGAGTAAGTACAGACTGAGAGAAGTTGGGACACCTGACATCGAGTGGTCCGAGGAGACAGGTACCCTAAAAGGTCCGTTCTGATGATCTCACCCAACGGTAAAGGAGGAGGTCCCCTAAAAGGGTTGGGTCCCTAGTTTAGGTGCAAAGAACGTAGAGGATATAGCCACCCACCTAGGAAATGGTGACACGGTGAACCGTTCGGAACACTTTACAGTACTTCTTCGCTAAATAAGAAGATTTATAATAATCCTTTAATTATTAATGGAATCGGGACGGAAAAATCACACTTCTAAATTACCATGTATCTCAGTTCTAGTGTTTGTAAGTGTAGTTCATGGTGAATACAGAAAACCTTTTGACATCGACTTCTGTGTCGGACAATATAATGGGTAGAGTGTATTTCCCGGCGTCTGGAAATAAATACATTCATGGCACAGAGTACACAGAGCACGTAAATCGAGGAGACACCCGGAATCACAATGAGATGAACTTTTATAAAAAAGAGACATAAAATTGTAGTGTTTAAGGAAATTCGGTGAAAACTTCAGATGTCTTACATACACAGTCTTTACCTCCGTGAAATTACCAGAATAAGTGGTGATATAAGGGTCAACGATCTTCTTACAGACGGGGTACCAGACACCATCAGTTACACGACTTGTTTGTTGGTCTTTTACTTACTAAGTTCTTTATACGTGTATGTATGGTTACATGTTTGTTTTTAATGGGTCACAGAACACGTACCTGTGAGTAAAATGGTCGTTGTTAGGTTTACATTTCCTTCAGAGACAGTATAGGAAGGAAGTGAGTCACATAGAAGTGACGTGCAGACGGTGTACGGTCTTGGGGAGACTGAGTCGACTACGAGGACTTCCCGAGGATTTGGATGGTACCACTCAACTCCCCAGTAGTCTGTTGGTAAACTGTTACATTACTCCTGTTACCATTCTCCAAACACGTCTATGGGTCCCTTGAGTACCCGCCCGTGTATCAGTCGACCCTTGTGTCTGTCATCCTTGATCCCACACCCCTGGCAAAAGGGTTTCCAAGTCCGGGTCCACTCGGAGACGTCCACTCCTCCTCGGTTGACAACCCTCTGTCCCCTTCGTACTAACGTCCTTACAGTTCACCTGGACCCCCTTGGTCGTCTGTCCTTCACTGACCTCGTAATCCATCTCCTGACCTTTACCCTACTGCACTCCGTATTCCCTCCTCCGTCGGGTCGTATGGACTTTCGGACGGTAAAGGTGACAACCGTTACCCTTCGAAAAGGTACCCAACTTCAGTCCGTCCCCGGACCATTCTAGACGTGGAATCTGTCCAGTGGGATTACCGACTGACCTTTTACCCGATTTCCCTCTCTTCCGGGTCCACCCGTCCTGATCACTCGGGTCCACTCTCGACTGTTCTCGGACCTTCTCGCACACCAATGTCTTTACCTCTTTACGTTTCCTCTTTATAAAACCTCTTTTAGCATATGAAATCACGAACTAAAGTGCCAACGTTGACGAAGACAAGACATAAAGTAATAATGATCATAAGAGACTATTAAGGATTCCTAGAGAAAAATCCACTTAAAAGAAAAATAACGGATGATGTGATATAAAAAGAGGGGTTTACAAACGTACGGTTAAGAACACTGTTTTTTTATCTCATTGTTGGTGACTTCGACAGTATTGTTCCTTGTCGATGAATGAAAAGGGAACGAAGGACTCTCGTCGTTTACTCTGTTTACCTTTCCACTGGAACGTTTTAAACGAAGACCCTATATGTCTATTCTTTCGTTCATAACCCCTATAAAATTTTTATAATTATATGATTTTGAAATTTTTGGAATAAACATTCCAAATAGATTAGGATGGTGTCAGTACCTATCCTAAAGTTCCAGTGGGATATCTGAATCGGTTTATGGCAATAAAGTTGATTTAAAATTTTTTTAGAAATTTTATGCACAGTCTTATACTGTCTTAGATCTCTATGATGAGAGTTTTTACGTGAGAGAGACGGTCGTTAGTAGGTTTTCTCATAGAAACGTCGGGCAAAAAAGAGAAAAGGTCTCACTCCTATTCTGACACTCAATCATGAAGACGGGACAAAAAGTGTTGACGGGGGTTGGACTGACTACAATGGAATACGTGTTACTCGAGTACGCACGGTAGACCTTCACAGGATGGTAGAAGGACGTAGTCCCCTTGTTTCCTCTTCGGTTTGTTAAAGAAGAGAGGAAAGAGGAAACGACATCTTCCTTTTTTTTCTTTTCTTAGTCAGTCAGTAAAGTCACATACTAATGTGTGACACAAGTCTGTGTGTCTAACACCTCTACTCACTAGTACTTCTTTATCTTGTGCGGGGAGGACGGGTTGTGTGTGTGGGCGAGGGAAATGTGTTACTTCTCGTCGAGAATACTACCCTGAAGACAGATGTCGCCGGTGGGAGATTGGAATATCAGGACGGAGCATTGGTATTCAATATAAGGAACTGATTAAAAGAAGTTCCCTAAGTGATAAACTTTAATACACAAAACAAACAAACAAAAAACTTCAGCATCTAAAGGACAAAGAAGAGGAGTGTTGGGTTGGAGATGAGGAATTGTATTCGTGGTGTCTTCCGTTCTGAGAACAGACGAAATAAAATGAGATACGAACCATAGAGTTTCTTACGGTTCTTGTATCATCCAAGAGTTGTTTGCATACCTTGTATTTACTTACTCACTTACTTACTTGAGAGGGATGTCGGTGTACATATTTGTCTCTGGAGACTTTCGGTGGAGGAACCTTAGTCCGTTCATCTGTTTGTATTTGACGTTAGTTATCAAACTATTCTCAACTGACGTCATCATAAACATACGGTCTTTACTCCGTTACTCCAAAAGTCTACAAGTTGACTTAATGTTACCGATCTTGTTCCCAGTAACCGTTGACAAATGTTTATTCCTTTGACTCTCCAGATAGTGTCACAATGGACGAGGTCTGGAGAACACACGGTCAGATCATGGAAGGTAGGTCGAAGTCGAAGAGGTTTTTACTTCCTGGTGTTCTTTCTCTTAGACCAAACAAGTTGACCTGAGACGGGAACATAAATCTGCACGTCTCTTCTCAACGTCCGACCGTGTGTAGTACCCGACCGGACAATAAGAACGGGTATGTTGACATTTTCATCTCCAAAATGGACTGTCTCTTCAGGTCGAAACCCTATGTCATTCGGGGTACGATCTCCTCAGTCTATACCTCTAGGACTCCTAGCCTGTTCTCTGCGACTATTATTTGTGTAATAGGAGAAAATTAGCAAAGACCATAAATTGGTGTCCCTACACCTTGGGACACGTGTCTCATTAAGATCGACCGACCGAATCCAAGGATCGTACTCCCTTCGGGACTTAACACTAATGTCACTTCCTAAAAGTAAAATTTAGTAATTAAAGTTCGGATATCTCTTTTACCCCTTTATGGTTGTGAGAAGTTTGTTTTCAGTGTCGTTTCTAGAGACCTTTCTCTAAAGATGCAGTCACTCTCACGACCCATACCTTGAACACTAAATCCCACGTTCTGAATAAATCTTTATTAAAGAATTCAACGAAACTGAGAGAAAAACCACACCAAAAACCATAAGTTAATCCTTTCTATTTTTTTAAGGTTCTACGTATTTTAATCGTTTCCATTCCTTGTTTCGTTATCGAAGGGATTTAAACGGGAACCAATATTTTATTTTTATTTGTGGTTCATTTCAAATTTCATGTATCGGAAAAAGGGATTCGATAATCTAGTCCTAATTACTTGATTTATCTGACAATATATATTATACATATTATGTTAGGGGAAAATAATTATTTTGGGGAATTAGATACCTAAGGTGGAGAACTCAAAGGTTATATAAAGAAGAACATCGAGTTGAACTTGTTAAGACGGGGGACCGTGGAGGTTATATAGCTGAGTGGTGAGGAATGGGGAAGTGAGGGTGGAGGGTAAAGATACCGGGTAGTAAGATTAGTGGAGTCACTTTTATGGGAGTTGTGAGGGGGAAGGTGTACAGGTGAGTATTGTGATGTGGAACCGTCTTAGGTTAAACACCGAATAAGATACGGATTGGATTCGAATTAATTACGTGTGATTGATGTTTTCGCAGGACCCTATCCGTTTGAAAGATGTAAATGGATTAGTCGTGTGAGGAGATGAAAAGATCTGTTATTAAAGTAGGTAAGAGGAACAGAGAGTTCGGAGGTTATGGAACTATGAAAGTGAAAGTCGAGTACCTCTCTCTTGAGGGAGTGTGGGAGCGTAAGTGGAGAGTGAGTGGACGTAGACGGGAGGATCGGGACATGACGGGTACGAGGGTGGGTTCCGATTAAAAATAGGAACTCAGGATCCAGGACACGAGGAAGGGGTTGAGTTCCTGTGACGAGGATGTCCACAGGGGTGAGGGATGTAGTAGTCCAAGAGGAGAGATGACTTACTAAAGAGGGGTTGTTTGTAGGAAATTTTCAAGGTAAAATTTTTTCTTTGTTGTCGTTTTTGAAGGATACTGGATGAACAAAATATCGATGCTAGAGTGAAGAGACGAGCGGTCGTAAGAAATATCATTTCGAAGAATTTTCTAGACAGACATGAGTGACGGACGGGAAGGAAAAGAGGTAGAATGAGAAACTGACTGAGGTCAGTCGAAAGTCGAGGTGTTTAGGTTCTCTTTACTGAAGGTACTACGGCTTAGTCCTCTAGTAAAGGCCCAGGAATAAGACAAATAGTGACCGTGGACTGGGTACTAGTTGGAGGAACACTTTTCGAAAGGAGTAAATCAGAGGATCCAAGATAAAAGGAAACTAAGAGGAAGTTGGAGTGACCGATAAGGAACAATTAGATGAATTACTGATGAAAAGTGAGAGGGGTTTAGCTTTACACAGTTACTGGGTTCCTAGGTGGGAACCTGAAGGGAAACGATAGATTTGAACAATGCATCTGTAGAGCAGGTCAGAGTGCCGAAACTTTTGGTGCAAATAGACACTATAGGACCTCGATTGGACCTGACCAAGTATTCTTGACTGTCATACGTAGAAGGGAGTTGATGTTCTAGTCACTGTAGTACAACCGTCGAATTTTAACTGGTGCCACCCTTATAAATGGGGTACCTTTAGTCGTTTACGACATTCAATCCCGAAGGGGAGGGGAGAGGTAGTGAGACTCACGACCAATTTATAAATGTCGTGTGGTTACTTGATGTACAAGAGTAATAGTTCAAATTCAGAGGTCAAACCTAGAGTAAGTTTATAGATGAACTACGGAACTTATAGATTATCTGAAGAGTCTGAATCGTATAAATTTTACCCTACAAACTAAAAAAGAGAGGTTTGTCGAAGAAGGACAACAGAAGGGGTGAAGTAATTTACTGGGGAAGTGAGACTCCGGTTTTAGAACTCTAGTTGGAACTTAAAAGAGGTGGAAAGTCTAGGTTAGACAGTTATTTAGCCATATTTTCTTAGTTTGGTGAATTTAGAGTATGAACCTTAAGACGTTTTCGGAGGACTTACCGAAAAGACAAGGGTAGACCGGGTGGAAGTTAGATAGTAGGTATGTCACCCGTCTGAATTGGTTAGATTTTGGACATTACGTAGAAAGAGTGAGGTTTATTTCAAGTTTCAGGAGGAAGGGTACTGGATTTTGTGTCGTCTCCTAGACCAAGACGACGAGGGAGAGACCAAGAGTGGAGGTTGAGAGAGTGAACGAGTAAGACCGGAGGAACGATAAGGACATTTCACGGTTAGTACAAACTCTTACGTGTCACTATATATATATACGTTTAGTTTATACTTAGACTCGGTTAGTCTCCGAAAGGACCATTGAAGTGTACGGATCCTTTCAGGGGCTCCCAAGGGAACTCGACAGATTCCCGACCTAGTCGAGGACCGACTTTTCTGTCGTGTACCCAGTCCCCACGGATTCTGGTGTGTTCGATCAGTCCGGAAATTATTACGTAGAGGAGAAAGACAAATCAAAAGGATCCGACACTTTCACTACTTAACTAAAAATACTTTCACTAGTGGAATTCTTTTTGGAACATCTAAAGATGTCGATGAAGTAAAGGAGGAAGAGAAAGTAGAGAAAGGTATCTCCAATAACCAAAAAACTTTTACTGTGGGTAAGCGGAGGGTCCTAAGGTAAGTGGAGGTAAAAAGAGAGTACCTCCAGAGACCAAACACTGTGTGAAAGATGTCTGATAGGGTGTGACAACAAAGTCGAATCATTCGTCATGGGTTGTATTGTTCCGGTATCTCTGTGAGGTAGGTGAATGACCTTGTTACGGCTTTGAGCTTCGCCTATACACGTGGGGACTTAAATAGGTGCCCCTATCCTTCAAAGTCGTCGAGTCTGGTGGACCCCGACAACAATACTATTTCGTGTTTCCTCACCATGAGCGATCGGCCACCGAGAGGTCTCGGCTTCCTATATTTTAGGACTGTTTCCTTTGTACGTCCAATTTCTGTCGAAGTAAAGTTCTACTAAAACCTTGCTCGTCTTGTTAACGAAACGACACAGACACACGAGGGTTTTGTCGTGAATTACACTTTAGTGAAGGAGTCAGGAGAAGCCCCGACAAAAACGTGGACGAAGACACCCGTCCGACACAAACCAAGTAGGACTCCGACCAGAGGGTCCTGGATTAACGAGTTTCCACCTGGAGTCACTGTATACGATCGACCCGTTGACGCACGGGTTGAACCTCAATTGATGTTTCGTTTTAAGAGTTGGTCGATGTCGGTTTTCGGAAGACACGGAAGGATATTTTGAGTCATTCGGGGCCCCGAGGGTGCTTTATGAAGAAGGTGTTTCCTTAGACTATACTAGAGGGACTAATCGTTATGAGATTAGAGGTGCAGGATAAAACCAGTATTCCTTTTATGTATCCTAATTTGTACCCGAGTCTGTGATTTCTTACGGACGTTACACCCTTTGGACCCAAGTTAGGGACCCATCCCTTCCAAAGGACCTCTTCCTTTACCGGTGGGTGAGGTCATAAAAACGGACCTCTTAGGCTACCTGTCTTCTCGGGCCTCTCGATGTCAGGTACCCCAGCGTATCTCAGTCTGTACTGACTCGTTGATTTTTTTTTTTTTTTTTTGGTTGAGGTGTTTCTTTTTCATATGGAGAGCCTAAGTACAACTATATACCGTTTTGTTTATGTTATCACATTTCAGTAATTGGAGGTTAATTTTATTTATTTAAATATAAATTTTGTTTTATTTTATTTTGTGTGTCGTTTTTTTTTTTTCTTTCTTTCTTTCTTTCTTTTTCATGTGGAGAGGTTTTGATATTGTCTACTTTCCCTTTTTTCACTTTACCCTATTTTTGTGCCGTAAATTCCTCATCGACGATACTCCTACAAAAACTGTACAATTAATTTGTTTGACTTTCGAATAAAGGGGAGAAAAGTGCTAATTTTTGTTTGTTTGTTTGATGTGCCCACACCTCCTCTTTTTATTCTAACTTTTATGACGTTTAGTATTCAATTGGCTAGCGTGCTTTCTACTTGGGTTCCGTTCCTACACTTTAACAAAATGGTTTTTCTTAAGTCGTAATTGCATGGAAGTCCCAGACCGGTGATGAGAGATGTTACTTGTAGCATTGAAGGTGCAAAGACCGGTGTGAGAAAGGAGGAAAGAGTTTAAGAGGGGAAAGATATCACTATATATTTAGTAAGGCGTAAAGTGGATCGTCCTCTCCCTTTAACTTTACCGTAATATATATATCCTTCATATTATCTCACAAGATAGTTCCTTTTCAAATCAAGTATTTTTTGTCACAAGATCGTATGTTGTATGTAATAAATATGGAGATATTATTCTAGGAGTGGGAATGACGGTTGTAGGTTCTTTTTGTTTCCGGTCGGAGACGATCGAACTTTAATCGTTATGACTTTTGCATGTAAATCCTCCCTTTATTTCCTGGACCCATCTTTCCACGACAGTTCAAAGTGGTAAAAAGTTATAAAGGAAGCAAAGTAAATACTCCACACTAATGTCTTACTGTCGACTCGTCCCCACCAAGTTTCTTTGATCAGAGTTATGAAATATCAGTTCCGTGAATCTCTTCTTCTTTATGAATTCACCTTCTTTTACTATCCTGACGTTTCCCATGTCAATGTTAAATTTAGAAGATTTTAGGTACCTACTTTACTAGAGTGGGGACCTTCTTAGGTCTAATCACGAAATGTTTGTGTCTGCATCTTATTAAGTCAGTATGTGTCTGTGAACCGAATTATAAAGAACGGTAGTTCGTTATTTTGTTTACTCTTTCCGGGACCTAAGTTTGACTGGATCAGAATACATGTGTATATAGTAGATAAAAAAGAGGTAACCGATAAATACTTTGAACTTACGAAAAAGTAAGACGAGGAAAGAATGATGACGTTCTTTTTTTTTTATCTTTAACATACGGTTGATCGTTTCTCTCCGTTTGTGTGAACTGTTGGACGAAAATAAAGAGGACATTCTTAATTTAATCCCCATCCGTTATTCACCCATGCCTGTACTCTTCATTCAGTTGTTACACTGATCTTTCAAAAACTTCCATTTATAACCACTCCAGTCGTTCCAACTTTTATGAAAATGAATTGTGTCGAAGGTTTGTAAACTTGTGAGTTTTCGTTATTACGAAACAAGATTAATTTTTTTGTTTTTTGTTTTTGTTTTGTTTGTTTGTTTTTTTTTGGGAGAGGAATTCTTTCGTTTAGTGGGCTTCTTGTTATTGGTATGTTTACATGGGTGTAAACCCTTTAAATAGTCTGAAGGACTGGTTTTACATGTATTCTTTCGTGGGATCGAAAGTTTTGGTACCCCCTTATGGTCACACGTGCCGCGGAAGGAGGTGTTTCCGGCTGAAAATTATTCTCGTAGTAGACGTTTACTGGAACGGACTGGTCCTTTGTCTACCCGGTGTTTTCCCTCTGTGACTTATTCAAGATTTTTTCTACTTTAGAGTCCGGGAGAAATCTTTCACATACATTCCGTATGTAATTACCTTTGTTATCTATGTCACCAGAGACAGAATACTTAAAGAGTCATGAGAGTACATCGAGGATGTTTAGTCGAACTCTTCCGTTACTTGAACCTTGAGGTCCTCTTTTCGTTGTATAAAGTTGTGTGTGTAAACGTACGAGACTTTCAAAAGAACAAATTGGTAGAGTTAAAAAAATTTTTAATCCTTTTATAATGGGGTGTTTAAAGTGTTTAAGAGATGTCAAAATATTGGACTAAGTAAATTAATGATACATAAATAGTAATTCAAAGATATATGAATAAAATATATATATAAGTATGTATGTGTGTGTGTAAGAGTTGTGATAAATAAAATTGTTAAGGTTACGTCTTATTTATTCGAGTGTGTGATACAGAGGTTTAAGTGGTCAAAGTTGAGTTTTGTCCGGACGTTACGATTACCAGACGTGTACACGATAAAGTTGTTGACAAACTCCCCTTTAAGAACTGCTATGACAAGGGTACTTGTCTAAACGGTCCATTTTTTTGTTATGTTTTTAATTCCATGAAATCTTGTGTGTGGGTGTGTGTGTTGTCATCCTTTTAAGGAAACGAAGACCTCGTCCACTGTATACTACTCACCGACTCCACTGCGTGTCGGATATTTTGTGTGTGACTAATTACCCTTCACATCGATGTCCCCGAAAATGGAATCTTTAAAGAGTATTACTCACTAATCGAACAGGTTTGGTGTACCCCTAATTGACAGGACGTTTTACTTCTCATTCACAAAGAACCCTCCCCCTGAAGGTTGAGAGTAGATAACCGTCCCGGTCATTAAGACCGAATTCGTTTCACCTCCCTCCCTCCAGACGTCAGACAAAGAGGGACACACGTCCGACCCGGGACGTCTGCTTGTCCCTACCTCCCTCTCATTTTATGGTGGTCCCGGTCCTTTAAGAAAGAGGTACATAAGTAAATCGTTTATCCGACACTCGTGGATGATACACAGTCTACAATTCAGGTCGTCTGAGTCGTTACCTGTTTCGTTTTTACGGAAACGTCGTCTCGAATCTAAGATCACCCTTTTCTAAAACTTGTTTCTTCATTCTGTGTCTCCTGTGACTTATTACGATTGCCGGTACCTAGGTTCACTCTGTCTCTTCCCCTGTCCCACGACTTACTCCGTCTCCGCGACAGGGTGCTCTCTTCGGGAGTAATTCTCCTCCTCTGTAGGCACCTTCGCTCCGACAGAAAGGCTTCCCTCCGAATTGTACCGGAAGCGAAGGGTTTACCTGGGGACGTCGACCAAATCGAATATTGACTCGACCTAAGAAGAGAGAGAAGACTCAAGTTTATTCGGATTTCTGACATCCCAGAGCCCTTCTGACCTTATTCCTCTAGACTAAGGTTGAAAGGGACGGTCAGAGAGGACAGACACTGTAATCAGATCTGTCCCGTTCTATTTGGAACCCGGAGTGCACAAACACAGTGAGTTCACCCTACGCCATTTCCGTCTCCATCCCCACCCTCTCGGTCGTCCTCCCTGTTCCGATGAAATAATCCAATACAGAGAAAAAGACATCTTAAAGATCTTATGTTGTGTAAGTATTTATTTGTGTGGAATATGTGTAAAATGAAAGGACAAGAAATGGACAGTGGCAGGGACTTTGGGAGAAATAGAAGGGGGTTTGAAAAAAAAATTAAAAAAAAAAAGGTGTTTCAAAAATCTGACTTCATTCTAAAGAGACTTTTCTTTTTTGTGCTGTTCTTGTAAAGAGGACCTACTGTAAGATGTACACAGGTGGGGGGAGTCCTTAGGTATCGAACGACACAAGATTAAGACGTTCCACGGTACAAAACGGTTTTATACAGCTTCCTATTTCAACTTTGTTCACAATTAATGTCAGTGATGTGAACTCCAACTGAGATCTCTTTCGGTTGGATTTCTTTTGATTATTCGAGTTTGCCACAATTCTTTCGTTTAGGGACCATTAATTCTCTCTTTAGTAATCCACTCATACTTTACCTCAGTACCGTGGTTAGTACTTTTCGACGAACGGACTGTTACAAATAATTGTGGAACGTGGAGAATTTAAATAATGAGACGTTTAAACTGCCCGAACTGTGAAAGGACAAAGTATCCGGGACAAAACGACCCTTCGGAAGTTTTATAATGACATCTGTTCTATTTCTATTCCGGTGTCGTCATCCTTGTTTAAGTTTTTCTCAAGTCATTGATGTTAGTTTACCCCAACTAAACACCGAATAGGAGTCACCTGTTGTCCGAAAATAGTCAAGACATTTGGAACTAAGACAGGATACTTACGGAACCTATTTCAGTGTCTCCTGTTCGAGTAGTGTGGTTCATTTTGTGACAGGGGTCGGTATCCCCGATCAGATCACGGAGAAGACACTATCTGTTAATAACAGCGAAAACTTCGACCTTTTATTTTCAAAGACATGAAGAATTTTTGTTTTCTGGTATACATTTACTGATCCTAAAAACACTTGAATCTAATCACGAATCACCATCTATCTATCATCAGTCCATGAAACGGTTTACGATATTCATCTTATAGAGTAATTCAGGAGTGTATTTGGAACTCGACGACGACGATTCAGCGAAGTCAGCACAGACTGAGACAAACTGGGGTATCTGCCGTCGGGTGGTCCGAGGGGGCAGGGACCCTAAGAGGTCCGTTCTTGTGACCTCACCCAACGGTAAAGGAAGAGGTTACGTACTTTCACTTTTCTCTTTCACTTCAGCGAGTCAGTGCAGGTTGAGAAGCGTTGGGGTACCTGATATCGGGTGGTCCGAGGAGGCAGGTACCCTAAAAGGTCCGTTCTCATGACCTCACCCCACGGTGACGGAAGAGGCTTTGGAATTTTGTTCCAGGATAAAAAAGGTAAAATGTCCACTCCTTTGACTTCATGTCTCTAATTCTTTGTACAGATTACATAATAGTCATAGAGAAGAAATGGGTGTTTTTACATTAAGTTCTCTATTCTTGTAAGTAGTTTATTCGATCACGTTAAGTCGGAAACGGAGGTTTTCTGGATTTGTTCCTTCTATAATCAGGGTGGGATTAACCGGTCTGGTCAACAGTTCGTTACTAAAGTGAAGATCCTTGTTCTGTCTTGTACATACGAAGTCTGGTATTTGTTATGTCTCTTCCGTGAGTAGTGACCTCTCTACTCCCACTGTTCTTTAATTGACTTGAAACTTTACAACTCCAATGTTCGTCTTTTTGAGTTGGGTCACCTATCTTCCATTGATCAAGTTGTACTTTCTTCAGTAAAACTCTCTACTGTACTCTACACTACTACACTAGAACCGGTAAATTCATGAGTTCATGTCGGTCCTTTGGTAGGGGTCCCTAGGCTCCTTCTTTAAGCACGTGACCTGTACATCAACTCGGCCTACCGGGAAACACACACATCGTCCGTGAAGGAATGGAGGGGTTACTACAGGTCCAGGATTAAGGTACTTGGACACTTATCCAATGGAATGTACTGTTTTCCCCAAAACGTCTGTACTAATTCGACTCTGAGAACACTACCCTTATAAAAGAAACTGATACTCTTACCCGAGTTAAATTAAAGTTTCTAGGAATATTCTCTCTCCGTTTTTCAGTCTCAGTCTCTTCCTCTATGCTACTCTCTTAGTCTCCAACCTACTACACCCCGGTACTCGTCTCCTCATGTCCGGTGGAGGTCTTCGATCTTTTCCGTTCCTTTATCTAAGAGGAAGTCTTAGTAGTCTTCTTTATGTCGGGACGACTATGACACTATAATCGGGTCTCTCTGGGCACGTTTGAAGAGTAGGGGTCTTGACGCCAGGTAAACGTAACAAAATTCGGTGAGGTAAACACGACTAGACAATGTCGTCAGTATCCTTTACTTATGTTATACGGTACGTGTGAAATTGAAGGTAATGGAGTCCTGTAGAAGTTCCTCCCCTGTCTCGTTCCCCGTCCCCGTTCGAAGGGTCCATTGACTTTAGTTTCGTTTGGTGTATGTACCTTTTAAATACGTACCCTACTTTTTAATTGAAACCTAAAGAGTGTACCTCATGCGAACTCATTTTGTATGGACCACAAGAACAAAGACCAAATAAAATTTTCTTATGAAATTCTACAACTTGAAAACTGCCCCATCTAAAAATTAAAAAAAGAAAAACTACTGGTAGTTTGTTCGTCACCGTTTACTATCGTTGTCGTCAGTACTCCCCGAAAGGTCCGTCACCACGTCTCTTTTTCCTCGTCCTTGTCCCACGGGAAATGTGAGATCCTGTTGTGTACGTAGAAACTATCATCGTCAACCCGTTTCAGGATGTGGGTACCCGTCACCCCATACAGTCGAAGGATTAGACCCCCGTGGTCGGAGAGGGGGTTACACTTGAACCCGCCCCTAGGTGGGAATCCCACTGTGTTATCTGAGAATCGGAGAGAGAGAGGAACCAGTGACTCCGTAAGCAACCAATTCTCTGGTGACAGGGGAACCATTCCCGTACTAGTCCCCCAAGTCTAAATTCGTCTGGTCAACGTTGACACACTACATCTCCATGTACTGAACCGGACCCCCCACCACTTAAAATCAATCTAAATCCTATATAAAAAAATCTCTTCTGGTTCAGTTCATCCAAGGGTGGAGAAAGAGATTTTCTTACTAATAAACTCCGTTAAGGTAGGCCACTACATGTATAGAGAAGGTCATTCACCATTTATTATGATTATTATATATATAAATTTTCTTATTTTGATATATAGAAGAATTTACCCTCCGTTTATATGGATGTTGTAAAAAGAAATGGGTCAGAACATTTAGTAACAGATCAGTTGAAACTGGTTTATGTTCAAACTGAATGGACTTGATGACGGACTTTTTGTTTTTCCTCCGAATGAGAACTTCTATGGACCTTTTATTTGAAGTTAGAACTTTAGTGATAGTATCGATGATAACCACAGTTGGTAAACTTTATATCCGAGACAATTATTAAAAATCGTTCCAGAAGATCAGAGGTTTAGAGTTGAGAAGTACTGGGGTAGTAAGATGTTGAAGGGGTATTAAGGAACATCCTAATCCTTGAAACTTCTACATGATTTTCACTTACGTGACCTTCCATGATTAATCTCACCGAGTCACCATTTCTCAGGTGGATCGTTACGTTCCCTAAGTCCTCTACACCCAAACTACGGATCCAGTCCTTCTAGGGGACCTCCTCCTTTACCGTTGGGTGAGGTCATAAGAACGGACCTCTTAGAGTACCAGTCTTCTCAGTCTACCGGATGTCAGGTACCCCAATGTTTCTCGACCTGCGTCGAGTCGGTGACTCGTGTGTGTGTGTTGTTTGTCCCTGTCACAATGACCAACTATACACTCATAGGGTACCTGTCTCCTCGGACCACCTGGATCAGGTGCCCCAACGTTTCTCAACCTGTACTGATTCGCTGATTGTGTGTGTGTGTGTGTGTGTGTGTGTGTGTGTGTGTGCTCTTACTCAGAGGTCCTCTCACACATGTCCATCCCTTCCATTTCATATCTTTGGTCCTACTGACGGATCTTAGTATTTGAGTCTTATTCTCACCTGGGAATCCCGCCCTCCTCCCGTGCCGGACTAGTGGGACTGTACGGACTGTGTAGTCGGTTGAAACAAGGTTTTACAGACCACCCACCTTTTAATCAGGAAGGACTATAAGTCGTTTCCGAGTCTAGACGGACATGTCAGACAATTCTGTAAATCTCGAACCGACAAGTTAGGACATTGATGACGGTGTGTACCGTTGACTCAGGAACTTTACCCTGAACCGACTTTTCTCTACACAACATTTAATATTGTCAATGGTCGGAAGTTTCTGAATTCAACTTTATCACATTTTATTGAGTAATGTTTTAAAAATACACCTGATAGATAATTTTCCTATAAACCTACGTAACCCAATTTATTTTACATCAATTTTAATTAAAGTAGAGAAAGAAGGATAGAAAAAAAGTTCACCGATGACCTTTTCAATTTCAATGTAAACACCGAACATAACGTAAAGATGACCTCTCGCGACTGACTTTGTAAAAGTCGTGGGAGGGAGAGTTTTCGAGTCTCTGGTCTGGTACCTTGAAAGACATCCCAATAAACCAAATATCCACCGTCATTACCTCGAAGTGTCTCCCTTTGAAAAGAAGAAACCTTTAAGCCGTCCCGATTCTTTATTTCACGACTTACTGACCGGGAATCATTGTCTCCTGAAGCACTGTTCCGTTTTGGTATCCCCGTCTAACGGAGAAATATGGTCCACTGTAACGTCTCTGGTTGGGCACATTTACTGTCTGGTTCTTTTACTTAGAGATAAAGGTACAAAAAGGGTAAGGCTTTTCTCAGACCGTGACTACTGTAAGACACTGGGAGTTCTTTTCAACACACATACAGGGGTAATCACAGTCCTGGTGTCTATTAAGTAAGACGTCTTTCCGTCACTGATTTAATTACTTCCAGGACATCCATATTTGTGTACGGAGTGGGTAGGACTGGAGATAGTCTTGTGTTTAATTGGGACCTCCTGTTCATATCTTTTTCTTTTTCTTTTTTTTTTTTTTTGGGTAGTGTAATCGTCTGACAGTCATGTTGTGACCTTAGTCTTTACGACAAGTGTATGTAAAAAGAGTAACTTTTGAGTCGAGTTCAAAAGTAGTTTCGGTGTTCATTCTCTCGCTTTTAATTAACCGTTCAGTTTTAAGCCTTTTATTTCTTTTTGTTTTGTTGTCAACAATACAAACGGTTACATTTTGTAAGGTAACTCAACATTTCGACGATAGAAAAGTCGACAAATTCAAATATGTGTGTGGAGAGGGAAGAGGTAGGTTAAACATTCTGAGTCTTCGGTATCTTCTTTTTTTTTACTTTCTTCTTTTTCTTTTACGAAAAATTTTTTTTAGAGAACGTCAGAGTCCGTGATGTCTGTACACAGGCCCCTTCTAACTCAGGGACCAGTCGTAGTTGGGACGGTAATATTGCACCACGTCCCTTCCCTGTCTTCGTTCGGACTAAGGTGTCATTCAAATAAAGGTAGTAATTTCGGTCTGTTCTCGACGCACTCGTGTCGTGTAGGGTCTGTTAATAAGTCGGTCACTTCACAGTACAACGAACTATAAAAAAGGTAAAGAGTTACTATGACGAGTCTCTGGTTCGACTCCTTAAGAAGGTCGTCGACCGACGTAAGACAAGATTTTATACAAAAAATATAATCTAAATGGGTAGTTAAACGAAGGGTCACCCTACTTTAAAAAAAAGAAAAGACGATTTCTCCTTTATGATCGATAAATATCGTTGACTTCCTTTATTACTTACCAAGGTTCTCGGTTACCTATTGTACGGTAGTTCATTTGTCACAATATTTGTCAGTAAAAACTGTTATCATTGTCCTCTACGAGTCCGTCTGACCCACAAATTCGACCCAGTCCAGTAGAGTCCTTTGAAGAGTCCGACAAGAGAATCGGTAGGGACACACTCACTAAAGGTAGTCCTCTAGTTTACGGTATCGCTAGTTACGGTCAGTCAAAGACGTTGTACAATCCAGAATTACCTATTGTTTGGGTGGTGATTCAGAATGTCGACATTGTCCCCGGAGCAGGCTTCGTTGTAAGTGCCAAACGAAAAACGTGTACCCTAAATTTGTCACTGAATTTTCTAGAACAAAGATTTTTATGACAGTTGTCAAACTCTGACAAACCAAAAAGATAAAAAAAAAACGAGCCAACACATCTCATCCTACGTCTTGGTATGCTTTCTGATAATGAACCGTAAATGAAACTATCACACTTAGAGGAATTAGAGATGGTAAAGGTGAGTGTTTGTGCAAAAACCTAAGAGAAAACCTTAGAGGAAACCAACGAATATATCTAGACTACATATATATGTTTATCTTGATTTTTATGTATACCATAAACATATACCGACGAATCAATGTATGTGTATATGGAGACCACCTTTTAAGAGGTTATTTCCGATTGGTAACGAATTATTTACAAGAATAGTTTTGAACATTCCTAAAGGGGATTCACTGAAGTTATTATGAAAGGTGGTTTCCCATTTTATAAAAGACTTAAGTTGAAGTCAAAAGGAAGAATAATACTTTTCGTCCGTACCAGGGGTATTCAATAGGTAGGCCTACACTTTTTTTACATTTCTAAAATTTTTTTTTTCTTAATTCATAGAGTTAAATAAGAAGTCGTACCGGGTAAACTTCAGAAACTTCGACTATCAAACTTTTGAAAGAGTTCACGGTTTTCGTCTGTTTTATCGGTATAAAATAGTACACCAAGTAAGACTCAGTGAATGGTCCGTATTATTATAATCTTTTTGGGTTGAAGGACCACTACCTATGAGGTACTCTTTTATGACTACTCATAAGGGAAGACTAAACAAGTTACAGAGGTACGTTCTCAACATTTCTTTGTCGATTTGGATTTAATTTACTCTGGTCTTAATTTTTGTCTCCCTGTCTTTATCGTACTTGTCTTTGACTTTAATAAAGTTGTTCAGGTTTAGATACCATAGTAACAAAATTTGATTTCTAATTGTAAGTCTGTTTTGATTGTCTCAGATATTCTGTTTATAGATCTCTTGTGAAAAGGTTGAACTGGTGGAATCAAATAGGTGAATGTTTCTTCCAGGGATCTTCGACCTTTTTTGAACTTGTCTTGTGATTCTTCAAACCGACGATCAGGGTTGTGGGTGAAGGGGTAAGGGACGGACTGTCTTTGTGGGGGTGTGGTTTGAGTAGGAACGTTTACCGTCCCCGTAAAGTCGGGACCTTCTGTGACTTGAATTTTACCCTCAAGATTAAAGAATTTTTGAAATATTTCAGACATTTATTAATGAACAGTTTATGGTATTTCTACTCGTGTTTAGATTTCTACAATTTTAAGTTCCTAAAATTTCTATAGGTATCTCGACAAAGAAAAAAAAAATTTCATTCTTTCTAGTAATGTTACTTTGGTTGTAACATAAGAATTATAATATATACCATGTTTGAGTATTAGTGTAATAAAAGGTGACTCGTATATATTGTTCTACGTCCAGTAAAACTATTTGTTTTCCTTTAAATCAGTTATTTTGCCATTTTTAATAGAAAAAAACAATGGGGTTAATATCACTGTACTGGTGTCATCTTATATAAGTTCTGTGACTTACTGTGTAAAAAGTATGGAGTAAAAAGGTTTGGAGTCTGTTCTTGATGTCTTTTTTTTTAATTACAGAATAGAAAAATATATACAAAGGGATAAAAGTTGTACGACGAAGAGAAAATCAAGGGATAAGGAAAAAGGTAGATAATAAAATTTTGTTTCCTTTTTTTCAGGTAGTGAATGTAATCATTATCTTTTACTTTGGTCAGTTTCCACTGAATATAAAATTTTTTTTGAAAGTTAGTAGTAATTGGACTTGAGTTTTACTTACACCTACTACCTTAGTTTTCCTACTAGTTTGGTATGAGATTTTTAGGAGGTAGATGTAAGAATAGTGGGAAAAGTGAGTTATTGTGGGAATGATAACACGGTGAACAGTGAGGGCCAAGGATTGTGTGTCGTGATGTTTCGATTCACGGTTGTATGTGGCATTCGGACCGTTATTAGTCCGACCCTCCTTTGTTAGCATTCCATAAACGGACGGTACGTAGATTTAATCCCAGAAGGAAAGTGAGGGGAAGTCGTTATTCTTCGTTGTTGTTGTTTTCGTCCCGAGACAACCAACCAAACGAACGAAAAGTCTCACGTATTTTGTAGTCTTTTTAGACAGAAAAAATTTTTTCGTAATACGAGTCTCTCTTCTACTTCGGAAAGGACCCCACGTTTGGGTTGGTCCTACTCCGTATGACTTCCCCGTCGCTGCATTCGTTTCTCCCGGTCCTACACCGACGTAGTGGCACAGGAGACCACACACCCAGATTATCTTACAACCACAACCTTTCGACGAAACTCTTAATCTAATTTAGAACGTCCGTGAGTCCTTGAAATTAATTTAGAAGTAGAATAAAAATGGATAGAAAATCGAGTGAGGGGTGGGAGTGGGGTGTACTCGACCCACTGACTCCGCTATTTTATCTCCGCGTAGTCGGGAGGCTTTCGGTGTACCTGACTTCGTCCCCTCTTACTCGTCAGACCTACCAAACTACCACTGTTGAAACTACACCATGATAACCGAGGAAAATTTTGGGTCTCCGTCCGCTTACTTCTATTTGATTGTGGACAATATTAGGTAGACAGAGTCGTCGATGAAGAAGAACTGAGTGCGAGAGGTGATGGGGGTGGAGTAATGAGCACAGAGACAAGAGGATGAAGACAGGAAAACGGAAGTTTTGTAAGTGGGTGTGACAGTCGTAGTAGTACTTGTAGTAGTCCCAGACCATAAACATGTTATCGTCACACACGGTCTATCCCATACATTATTGTTAGGGAGGACGACCCGTCTTGTGGCAAGGTCAGGACCCCATTATAGTCGTTACGAAAGTTTATCTCTTAGTGTACGTGATTTAAGGACTCCAGGACACTACAAAATGTTTTCGTCCAGTAAAATGATCTTTAAGAGTAGTTTCCTGGACTAGTCTCTATGATCGTTGGAATATACCATACATATTTCATTCTTCTCTTTTCTTGATTTGTTATTAATTTTTTTTTTTTTTTTGTCTAGGACAATAAGTCCCATCTCCAACCTCCTTCCTTTTGCCTGGTCCTAAGAACAAACCTAGATGACCTCGGTCTTAAGTAAATTGGTAGTCACTTAAATATATATATCCCAAAGGTCCACTGAGTCGTCATTTCTTAGACGGACGTTACGTCCTCACTGTCCTGTACGTCCTACGTCCAAGATAGGGACCCGACCCTTCTAGGAGACCGCCTCCTGTACCGTTGGGTGAGGTCATAGGGACGGACCTCTTAGGGTACCCGTTTCCTCAGACCACCCTATGTCAAGTTCCCAACGTTTCTCAACCTGTGCTGACTACACTGAAGCGTGAAGATACACATACACTCACACACACATATACACGACTTTCCTATTCTGTTACTCTTTTATTTCCGTAAGTTAGTTACACTTGCAATTTCTGTTAACTTGTATCCTTTGTCTCTTTTTTATACAAAAGTCCTTTCTGCATTTACATTCGTACTTGTTACAAGAGGTCTGTCGGTCTCAGTATCTCTACTCTCTTACGTTTTCCTATCTCTCCTAGGTGCATCCTCTGTTACCTGTCTTTCCTCGGTCACTCCGTTGCTCCTTCACTACTCCCTTTTATTTATCATGTCTCCTTTTTATCATGTTTTATCATACCTCCTTTTTTCCTTTGGTCTGTAAGATCTTAACCTA
The DNA here is from genome assembly GCA_006410555.1 of Capra ibex. NCBI lineage: Eukaryota > Metazoa > Chordata > Mammalia > Artiodactyla > Bovidae > Capra > Capra ibex. The sequence goes on from SJYO01052474.1 coordinate 55,672,030, forward strand.
CGTAGGATTTTGTAAACTAATCTCCTGTATCATCAAGAGTCAGACTTCCAAATCTTTCTGTGTCTATTACTAATCTATTTCGGGTCCCATTACTAAAGTAAACAAACCGGTTGACTATGCTTAAACGTCCCTCCCGTTCCATAACAACTTCACTGGGTTAAATAAGTCTTACTTCTTGAGTGTCTCTTAATTCTTGACCCTTCCATTCCACCTGGTTGTCGAACTGGTGTCACATGAACCGAGAAGGGTTTAGTAGATAAGATAAAGGTATTTTTTAGTGTTGTGTATTGTTTATTTGAAGTTTCTCACCCTTCAGTTTGTTTGTACTATATTATCACTTAGGTGTCCTTGGTCGGGTGGTTCTCGGTATCGTTATAATAAATAAAAAGTAAGTCCCTTTGAGGACTAGGACAAAAAGATCACCAAGAATTAATACGACTGATGTTACTTGTCCAACCTGTTTACTGAGTGATCTATTATTCTTTATGACATAATTGTGTTTCTTTGATAAGAAGTGATATTTCCCCTCTGAATAGTTTATAAGTGGGTAAGAGTACTGGACTCCTAAGTAGGAGAGGAAAGTCCTCTCATCGAGTTCTACACTCCGTACAAGTGTCTCGTCATAAAAGAAGGATAGGAGAAAGGACAGAGAAAGGATAGGAGTGGAATGGGGAGAGAGATCCCGACTTCGTTGAAGATTTTAAGATAGACGTGTGAAATTGAATAACGAAGGTGTTAAATTTTTTGACAGGTGAAACCCGTTCCGTTATTGAAGGTCGAAGTCTCCTTCTACTTTCCGTTCTATATTCCTACATAATTATATACTATCCAAAGACGAGGTATCTTCGACTAGTAGGTTATTCCTTTCTGTGTGTGTCCATTCATCTTATACTTCGTCATACTCAATTTACGTACTATCCTTATAATGTCATTTCTTTTTAATACTGACTACCTTAAACTTTAAAGTCCCTTCTTAAAAATACTGTTGTTTATTTTAATCCAATTTAAAAATTAAAATGTTTATCTAATTATTACAGGGTGTTAGTCAAAAAAAGACCGTGAATTGTATTTATGGTTTTTACTTTAACGATTCCTTTTTTACAATGAGAAATATCTTCTTCATTCGTAATTCGATTTGAAATTTTTTAGTCAGATCTATAAATACTGGGTTAATATTTCTAAAAAATTGATTAAAATTTGTCTCTGAATCAGTAATTAATTATTACTTAGTTCTTAGTGTTTCTTTGTAAAAAAGTTCTAATTTATCGAATACCCTGTCTTGATGTCCTTTCCGAATCATAGACAATTTGGTTTACACGAACTAAGAAACCCTTGAGATTAAAGAATCCTTAACTTCGATTGAGTGAGACACTCTACTAAAGAAAATTTAAGTACTTTAAGACGTGAAAATGTATTTTTTACCGTTCGTGTCGTTCTAAATAATTCACCGTCCGTTTTAACTAAAATCTGATCTAGTCGGTAAAACGGTGGTTACTTGGTTTATATGTATCGTTTACATATTATTACGTTTGTACCTTTAAACACCGTTTATATATACTATTTCTGTGTAACACTAATTTACACGTCAAATTCTTCGGACAGCATGTCGTAGTACTGGGACGGAGTCACAATTGAAGAGACACGAAAGAAACCAACAGTGTAAACATTTTATTGAGGTATTTTATGAAACCCGTTACGGACGATATTTTCTTCACGAATTTTTACTATCGTCGATGATGATGTTGATGGTGACGATAATAATAGTGTACTAACAAAGAGAAAGTCAACACGAGTAAACCATAAATTCGTCATATGATTAAAAAAAAGTTACTGAAGAAATTTTATTAAATTCTTTAAGATAAATCACGAAAGAGTGGTTATTTCGATTAGTGGTTCTCCTGTCAAGTCAAGTCAAGTCAACGAGTCAGTACTGGCTGAGAAACACTGGGGTACCTGATGTTCGTCCGGTTCGAAGGGACAGGTGGTGGTTGAGGGTCTCGAACGAGTTTGAGTACAGGTACCTCAGCCACTACGGTAGGCTGCTAGAGTAGGAGACAGTAGGGGAGGAGGAGGACAGAAGTTAGGAAGGGTCATGGTCCCAGAAAAGGTCACTCAGTAAGTAATGTAGTCTACCGGTTTCATAACCTCGGAGTCGAAATCGTAGTCAAGAAGGTTACTTATAAGTCAGACTAAAGGAACTCCTACCTGACCAACCTAGAGGAACGTCAGGTTCCCTGAGAGTTCTCAGAAGAGGTTGTGGTGTCAAGTTTTCGTAGTCAAGAAGCCACGAGTCGAAAGAAATATCAGGTTGAGAGTGTAGGTATGTACTGATGACCTTTTTGACATCGAAACTGATGTGCCTGGAAACAGTCGTTTCATTACAGAAACGAAAAATTATACGACAGATCCAACCAGTGTCGAAAAGAAGGTTCCTTGTTCACGGAAAATTAAAGTGTCGACGTCAGTGGTAGATGTTTCTAAAACCTCGGGTTCTTTTATTTTAGACAGTGACAAAGGTAACAAAGAGGTAAATAAACGGTACCTCACTACCCTTGCCTACCGTATTAGAATCAAAAAACTTACGACTCAAAATTCGGTCGCAAAAGTGAGAGGAGAAAATGAAAGGAGTTCTCCGAGAAATCAAGGAGAACTAATCTAATCTCTACGAATCTAATCTAATGACGATGACGATTCAACGAAGTCAGGACAGGCTGAGACACGCTGGGGTATCTGCCTTCGGGTGGTCCGAGGGGGCAGGGACCCTAAGAGGTCCGTTCTTTTGACCTTACCCAACGGTAAAGGAAGAGGTTCCGTATTTTCACTTTTCAATTTCCCTTCAGCGAATCAGCACAGGTTGAGAATCACTGGGGTACCTGATGTCGGATGGTCCGAGGAGGTAGGTACCCTAAAAGGTCCGTTCTCATGACCTCAACCCACGGTAACGGAAGAGACATCTAATCTCTACGAATTATAAAAAACTACTTACCTAATTTTTTGAGAGGGATAAGTAACGAAGGATAAAAGAAAAAGTAATACTTGGGTAAAAAGATGGAAAATAAATCAGAAAAGGACTATCAAATAATAGATTTGAAGATCCTCTGTACCAAATCCCTTATGTGTTCACTACGAATCTTTACTCAGGAGATTATGACCCGAACTTTCTTGACAAGAGACAAAATTTTTCCACTACTCTCCTCTACTAAGGGGTTACTCTGTCTTTTTAGATTCGAATTCGGTGACTTAAATTTAATTGAGTCGTCAGACCTTTTTAGGTATCGTTACTTTAGGTCCCATTCATGGGTCAGGGTCCCCTCCTCGGACTTTTTTCCTTTACATATTAGTAGGGTGTGATAGTACAAGTGAGGGTCTCGAGTACCCTAAGGACACCTATTTCGTTGTGGGTGACTTTTACCCAGTGTCATTTTGTTGTTGTCGTTGGTACGTAGTGTTTTATTAGTCGTTACTCCCTTTCCCTCGTCCATATTGTTTAGTACAGAACTGAAGATACCTTATAAATTTTGAATTTGAAGGTTGACAGTCCTGGATAGAAGTGTGGGAAGGAGGGACAACCTCGTGTCTGACCTCACAAATGGGGAGGTCAAACCTGGAGGGATATGTTTAATCGTCCCGAAGGGAGTATCGAGTCAACCATTTCTTAGACGGACATTACGTCCTCTGGTCCCGAGTTAAGGACTCAGGCCTTCTAGGAGACCTCTTCCTTTACCGTTGGGTGAGACCTTGGGAGCGGACCTCTTAGGGTCCCTGTCTCCTCGGACCGTCCGATGTCAGGTCCCTAGTGTTCTCAGACTATACTGAATCGCTGATTTGGTGGTCATGGTGGTATGTTCAGTCGTTCTACAGGGAAGGAAAGAAACTTCGAAACAAAAGATAAAGAATGGTGTAGAACCAATATTAAATAGGTCGTAAAAATACACAAACATCAACTTCTCCTTCAATGTTCTCCGTCAGATGGTACAAAGTTTTCGGTTAAATAAATTTTTAGAAACGTTAGGGATAACGAAGGGTTATTGTGTTCGTCAGACACTTCTTATATCTTATCACACGGAAGTTACGTGTTAATTTAACATTTACCATTCAATTAATTCACTCGTTTTCAAATGAGATGAATATATCATAAATTCTTGATAGTTAGAGTGTTTATAAATTAAGTTTCTGACGGGAAACGAAGTTTTTTACATGTTTACACGGTTTAATTTCATACTTTATTTTAGTATTATCTAATTCACTGACTGAATTTTTTACGTTGTTCATGAACTGTGGTGTGTTAATGTAAAAAGAAAAATAAAGAGGACTCAAAGATATGTTCATATCTTCTTTTTACTATCGTATAATTTCATATACAAGACGTTTATGTATACGATTTTTGTAGACTCGATTCTTGTCTACACTATTATCACATTTTTATAGTAGTGTTCACCCCATAGGTTTCTAGTGTAATGTTTGGGTTTGATTATTGTTTGTTTAAAGACTTCACTGGATATCCCCTCCTTTACTTCTTGTATCAACCGTATATAGATAATTAGGACTCAGTAAATTAAAAGAGTCAATCTTTAGAGTACTTCAAAATACTGGTTTGACTTTACCAGAAAAGTAAAAGTCGTAAATTTTTGTAGGTGTACGGTTCTCTTCCGGTTTTTTGAACGAAACAAATGAAAAAGAGTTTTATTTCACACCGTTTATCTCTTGGTACTTAATCCAAAAATAGAGTTATGTCCGTCTTATAACATTTTAATTTTCTTTGAGTAAAACCTTCTATTCTGATTGACTTGTTCGAATTTTCTAAACTTTTTTTTTTAGTAGTATATATTGTATCGTTTTAGATTTACTTTTTTCAGTCCCTTATTAAATAGTTTCCTCCACAAAATAAATAAATAAGAAAATCTTACCTCATTTCTCTTCTGTATTTTATGTCGTCCCTCAACACTCGTTTCTGTCTTTTTGTATCTTACCCATTTTCTTTACGGAAGTGGACCAAAACAAGACTTTAGTGACTCCAGAAGACCAAGGATCATTTTAATAACTTCCGATATAGTGATCAAGTTAAAGATTATGATAGTATTACCGTATGTAAAGACCCCGTACTTGTAAATATCATGACATTGAGATACACCGATGATTAAGGTTTTAGGTTTCTTCCCATATAACCCAACTTCCATCTTACATCCCACTCTGTACTTTCTCTCCGACTCGGTCCCTGACTTTCGGACGGAATGTTTGGCGTGTCCTTCCTCAGTGCGACCGTAGTGTTCCCTACTTGGTTATGTTGAACTTTACCCTTTACTCTATGTCTTGTTCAAAAATATACTGTTTCTCCTAAGACCGTCGTGTTGTCTTCTTCTGGACCGTCCTATGTTCAGTACCGATTTAAATTGTCAGATCCACTCTTGATTCCTCCCCAATTTTAATTATAGTAACCAATAGTATCTCCTATCCGTACTGGAAGTTGTTGACAAAACTCGTGTGTCTCTGGCACTTTCATTTGGATGCAGGCTTTGGTCAGAGAAGGTGAGTCAGAGGTTAAAGAAGAAAAAAGGTGAGAATACTTACTTATGACGTTAGGACCTAGATGTCCAAGGTTTGAAAAGTTTTTAGAGACTGTAGACAGAAACTACAGGAGTTTTTGGACGGGGTCCAAAATAAGGTTTTACTGGTAGGTTCGACGACAAATAGAACAATTACGTCGTTTTAAGTAGTTTTTAGAGTATAAGAAGGTATTATTAGGGTAAAGATTCCGAAATAAAATTTCAGTATAAGACTTTATATCCTCTACAAGAAGTGTAATAATGAATGTTTACACTTTTTTGAACTTTCGTAAACTCAAGTTGTTCGTCCCAACCTATGTCTTTAATTCCGGAATTTAGAGTTTCGATCTTTTCTGTTGTGTTGGAGGAATCTCGAGTCATTTAATAAAAAATAAAAATTACAAAAGGATAAACCATGATCCTTTGGTTTCTTTGTTTGAATTCCGTTTGTAGACTATTGATACAGAAACTAAGTAAGTACTTTGTCTACGACAGACAATCAGTAATTTCTTAACCCGTAAAATTTTAAGTTGATCTAATTTTTTTTAAATTCATCATGTACGTATGCAGTCTGACATGATTTCCAAGACAATACCTTCCTTTACATGAAGGAATGGAGTCAATGACTCAAGACAAATGATCTTAATTAGGTACAAATTGTTGAAGAACTCATAGGATGGTGTTAAAAAGAAAAAATTGACACTATTAACAGTATTTCTTTAGTTTGGTGTTCAACTCTATTTTTATTATTTTCTATTTACCAAAATCTTCAGTAAAGACTTTCTCATTGTAAGTTCGAACCTTTCTCTTTGTTTATCGTTACGTTTTTTACCCCTCTGTCACGAGACCTGTCTCTTTTCTCGTACACATTTCTAGGACGTTGTCCTTTCTCGAACCCCACAACCTCTTCTACCTTCTTCCGGTGACACAGACTCGTCTCAGTTTACTCCGACGTCCCCTCCGGTGTTCTACTCGTCGTCAGTACCTTCGGTACCAATTAATGAAAATAAGATTTACGTTGTTCCCCTAGGGAGGACCACCGACTCTACCGTTAGATGGACGTTAAGTCCTCTGGTCCCAAGTCAGGGACCCAGGTCTTCTAGGGGACCTCTTCCTTTGCCGACCCTTTAGGGTACCTGTCTTCTCGGACCACCCGAGTTTCTCCGTCTGTACTGACTCGCTGATTGTGAATTGTGTTTGCGTTGTTCTTCAGTGACCTCTTAAAATTCATTTCCTTTGTACTAAGTTAAACACAAAATTCTTTCATAAGAATCACATCAGACCTTTTACCCTAGTCTTCCTCCTTCTCATTTTGACTACTCAGTGACTCGATGGACCTACACTTGTAGTCGAAAAATAGTATCTATATGAGATAGAAATAGATGTAGAGGAGAAAAGACCTAAAAGAATGGTAAATCCAGAGGTGTCTCGTGACTCATCAAGGGACTCGAGATGTCATTCAAGGTCATAAAATATGTATCATAGTTATCACATATATACAGTTAAGGTTAGAGGGTTAAGTAGGGTGTCGGGGAAGAAAGGAACCATAAGTATGTAAACAAGAGATGTAGAGATAAAATCGAAACGTTTATTCAAGTAGACATAGTAAACAGATCTAAGGGGAAAATTCACTACAATATCCTATAATTAAAAAGATAAAGACTAAATTAAGTGAGATATAGTCTCAGAGATTCAAGTCGGTACAGAGACGTTTACCGTGTCAAAACGAGGAAAAATACCTACTCATTATAAGACAACATATGTACATGGTTTAGAAGAAATAGACAAAGAGACAACTACCTGTAAATCCAACGAAGGAACAGGACCGATAACATTTATCACGACGTCACTTGTGACCCCACGCACATAGTAAAACTTACTACCAAAAGAGGGTCATATACGGGTCCCCACCCTAACGACCCAGTATACCATTTAGATAAACGTCAAAAAATTCCTTTGAGGTTTGACAAGAGATGTCACCTACAATAGTTAAATGTAAGAGTGGTTGTCATTCTCCCAATGGAAAGTTTTAGGTATGGGAGAGGTCGTTAAAAACAAACATCTAAAAAAATAATTACCGGTAGATTGACCATAAAACTAAACATAAATAGATTATTAATCACTACAATTCGTAGAAGAAAAGTATACGAAAAACCGGTAGACGTACAAAGGATACCTCTTTACAGATGAATCCAGAAGGTAGGTAAAAATTAACCCAACAAATAAAAAAACTATAACTTGACGTACTCAACAAACACGTGAAATTTTTAATTAAAGAACAATCAACGAAGTAAATTTTCATAAAAGAGTATAAGACTCCCAGAAGTAGAACAAATATCAAAATAAACAACATATTTTCGAAAATTCAAATTAATCCAGGGTAAACAAATGAAAATAAAATTAAAAGTTTTAATTCATAATTTAAAATAAGAAGTCATAAAGAAGTAAACGACATGTGTCAGTTCTTTTAAAAGTCTGAAATTACGAAAAATTTTTTTTACTAATAATGATCAATATCAAATCTCACTCAGGTACGTCGTGGAATACGACGGTAAGACCCCGTTCTGAGACTTTTATAATAAAGAACTATCATGAATGTATGAAACACAAACCATCCGTCCCCGGTTTCCCATTTTGGATTAACAGTCCTAAAGAGTTGTACTTACTATTAATGATTGTAGTAGACCACAGTCTTTTGGAAGGATTTCCACTAATAGTAATCTAGGAAGGTATTTAAGTGGAAGTCATTTTAGATAATTAAAGACTTTAGGATTCGGGAGTAATAATAGTCTCGTTCTTAAAAATGAAGATAAGGGAAGAAACACGAACTAAATGCTTTAGGCAGTAGACTCAGAACGAAACCTAGGATGTCATAAGATACAACACAGACATTCCATTCGTTTAACTGAAAATTTCATTTTGTAGTCTTCGTATATATTGAAAGTCCCTATGTATGACCAACGTAGTTCGACATTTTGGGACTGTCCTAGTCCGCTCCACAAGTGTGTCGTTTCAGTCGGTGTCTCAGAGTCCCGGAGACCTTGTGTCCCTTCTTTCCTTCGGTTTACAGACGATCCTCACCACAGTTCACTCTGTTGTGACGACCTTTCACTCAGTCGTCTCCTTTTTGGTTCTTCGTAATCTTTCTCTAATCTCACATCTTTACCTGGTCCAAGTCAAGTCAAGTCAACGAGTACAGACTGAGGAACACTGGGGCACCTGACGTCGTGCGGTCCGGAGGGACAGGTAGCGGTAGAGGACCTCAATTGAGTTTGAGTACAGGGAACTCAGCCACTACGGTAGGTTGGCAGCGTAGGAGACAGCAGGGGAAGAGGAGGACGAAAGTTAGAAAGGGTCGTAGTCCCAGAAAAGTTTACTCAGTCAAGAAGCGTAGTCCACTGGTTTCATAACCTCAAAGTCACAGTCGTAGTCAGGAAGGTTACTTATAGGTCCTGACTAAAGGAAATCCTACCTGACCAACCTAGAGGAACGTCAGGTTCCCTGAGAGTTCTCAGAAGACGTTGTGGTGTCAAGTTTTCGTGGTTAAGGAACCGTAAGTCGAAAGAAATGTCAGGTTGAGAGTGTAGGTGTGTCCTGATGACCTATTTGGTATCGAACCTGTTCCAATCAACATCCTAATTTTACCCTCGGTGCTGTCGTGACGTCCGGAAGACTTTACACACAAGTGACGTGCTGACTCCTGCGGCTCGACGAGTTTCGGAGGGCGGTCGTTCTGGTGTAATGGGCTTCCTGTGTATAAGAAATTGCAAAGGTATGACTTTTGATCTGTGAATACAGAAATTACGACGTTTCGAGTTTAGAGGAGAAAGTCTACATGAAAGTTTCGGTATGTTTCATTTGTTTTGTTTTTTAGTGAGGAGAAAGATTTCCCAGTATAGAACTAAAGACTGAAAGTCGGACATAATAAGTCAGACACTTATTCTTTCGATTGTCGTTATCCATATTTGACGGACTACTTTATTTTTAAGTATAAAGTTCCGTTCTGTTCTTTTAAAATTTGTATTTTAAAAAGATACGGAAAAACCCGGAAAGAGGAGAGGACGCACGTAACACGTAGACATACTATTACATAATTAGTCCGGAGGGGTTACCGTCTTTGTGGACTAGTTGGTATTTAATCTAATCAAAAAGAAGAACACCACGGTCAGTACATTGAGGAACCTTCTATTTTAAGGGAAGAATTAGGACATTCCATAGATGGTGAGTGGAATATACTCACCATCCATGAAATGTGGATGGAATGGATAGAATGGAGTGGAAATACATGTTAAAGAAAATTTCTGTCGTTGACCACGTCTTATCTGGCGAGTCTATTAGACTCGACTTGGATTAACTTTAAGAATCATATTTATGAGTGAATACTGGACTAATTACAATGATCGATATGATGAACAACCCGGAGGGTCCATCAAGTCACCCATTTCTTAGACGGACGTTAAGTCCTCTGGACCCAAGCTAGGGACCCAACCCTTCTTGGGGACCTCCTCCCGTACCGTTGGGTGAGGTCATAAGGACGGACCTCTTAGGGTACCTGTCTCCTCGGACCACCTGATGTCAGGTACCCCAACGTTTCAGTCTGTGCTGTCTTCGCTGACTCGTGCGTATGTTGAACATAAAAGGGATAAAATATTCTAATAATAAAGAACTAGTGGTTCACCTACTGACTCGATTATTAGTCGTCTGAACTTCGTTGACTGGTTTATATATTAAGGTAATTTTGGTTACTAAAATTCTCACACTCACATCTATGGTCTTGTTCGTTGTTTTTCCTTGGTAAGGGATCTGGTATTCTCTCATTATTCCGTCCACCGACTCTTCAAAACCAATGACACTTGTCCTGAATCAGGTCTTTATCGTGTGACTCACCGGGTGTTGTTTTAGGAACGGACAGGGCCCTTACTCGTAAGGATCGAGTTAACCTGTTTGACCAGTATTTTACGGAGGTTTTGGAACGAGTTTTAATTCTGTCTTTCCCTTTTTTATTTCGTGCGACGGGTAGTAAGTCAATGGATTCTTAGTTCAGTGACGTTGACAACTGAATGTCATGTCCCGTTTCTAGTCCTACTCCATGAACACGAGCCCCTTCTGACCGTCTTGATCAGGAGTGTCTAATAAAAGTCCTCTTTTAAAATACTTGGGTCAAAGGACGTAGAAGGGTATGAATCTTTTCGTGGTCATTGATACTATGAATATGGAGTTCTCATCGTCATTGGAAGATGGTTCTACAAACTAACGTGTATGGGGAAACAGATCTAGTGTGCATGTGACAAGGGAGGTAGGGGGTTGGAAATGAAGAAGTCTGTCAAGAGTCTCGAGAGACTCTCTACCAGAAGACCCAATGTTAAGAGTCCAACCGGGTTTATTTTAAAAGGTAAAAAAACCATCATACTGTATCAGACAAAGAAAATTAAATAAATAATAATTAATCTTCTAGTAGTAAAATGTTATAACACGAACAAAGACGGTATGTTGTAGTAGTAAAGAGAAAATCTAATGATACTTAATTAAAAAAACAACTATATAAATTCAGACCACACACAGACAATCAGCGAGTCAGCACAGACTGAGAAACGTTGGGGCGCCTGACATCGGGTGGTCCGAGGAGACAGGTAACGTAAGAGGTCCGTTCTTATGACCTCACCCATCGGTAAAGGAAGAGGTCCTAAATTCAGTATTTCCTGCGTTGAGATTTCCTCCTACTTGTTGTCCGACTGGAAGTCTTTTAGTAACGGGACTATATAGACGTATCCATTGTGATAAGTAGCCCTACGACTGAAGGATTGTCCATTTTCCATACTCTTCATACCCATATTTTAGAGTACTAGAATTGACGATCGGGTGTCTAGACGATAAAGGTTCATGACCCTTCCGAAAATATAAAAAGACGTTCTTCATCAATCGGGTACTGATTGTTAATAACTCTTTTGTACTGACTTCATTGTGTATTATTCAGTACCTTACAGTTCGATTCCGTATATTCGTTGTAGACCTTAACAAATCGAAGTAGTTCGGAATTGGTCTTTTCTTTAAATAACTGGTCTTTACTTTCTGTTTCTGGTAACCGAATATCACCTTCGATATTAACATCCCCGCCTACTCTGGTAAGTCTCCCTTAATTGTAAAAAATTGTTTCTTGAAAGTGAAATTTCAAAGGTATGAATAAAAATTTCCGTTTGTGACTCCTAATCCAATTACCTATTTTCCAACAAATAAACGAAAGATGACATTGATAATGATGAATAAACATTAAAAAAGTTTCGTGTGTCATTCGGTGACCGATTTTTATTGAAAAATTTTCATATATATCTCGTACCGTATTTACTCACGTACATAGACTACATAAATTAAATAACTTTATGAACAATATTTGATGTAAAAAAGATACAACACATAAAAAGGATACGTCATATCTTCTATTCTGCCAACCTACCGTAGTAACTAAGTTACCTGTACTCAAATTCGTTTGAGATCCTTTATCTCTTCCTGTCCCTTCGGACCGTACGACGTCAGGTACCCCAACGTTTAAACCTGTACTGACTCGCTAACTTGTCTTTATAGATTTAACCGTTTTATATTCATTAAGTCTCTTATTTTGTTCCGAGATTAGTGATGAAGGTAATGGAATATTAAACTCAAACACAACCACCAAAAAAATTTCATGATGTATTTCAAAATGTTTAGGGAAGTCATCCATCCAGACTAGTGATTCAGTACAGGATGAGAACACTGGGGTACCTGACATCGGACGGTCCGAGGAGATAGGTACCCTAAGAGGTCCGTTCTTATGACCTCACCCAACGGTAAGGGAAGAGGTCCCCTAGAAGGACTGTCCATAGGACGTGACGTCCGTCTGAGAAATAGTTGATTCGGTGGTCTCTTCGTATAAAATTATATAAAACTTGAGGTAGGAAAAAGAAGTGACAGTACTTTTCTCTTACCGAATTTCCTTTGATTTTTCTTTACTGTTGACGTACGTTATGTCGGACTCAAGGAAAACAATATTTCCTGTAACTCTTTTAACAGTTTTCGACTTATTCTGGATGTCCAATCCATTCTGATGACATAGTCACAAGTGAAAGACTAAAACTGATGACATAACACCAATACAACGGGACAAGACTCATTCATCTCTATTTCTCCGTGTCAAGGATATTAAACAAGACTTTGTCAAGTCCACCCTTTTTGTATACATTCACACTATATATACGTACATGTATATGTACAAAAACACACATACATATTTGTAGTCCCCGTAATTACGTTAGGAATTCTTAATGTAGTCAAGTCATTATCATTTAATGATAGATATCTCTCTCAGATATATTCTATGTGTGTTTATATACACACATATATATACATATTTGTGTATTTATATATATATATTCATACTTATTTCACGGACACATATATACGCACACACACATCTCTCTTTCTTTCGTTCTCTTCCTATTACGTTTATATCGATTTACAATTTGAAACTCTTCAATGTATAAACGACATGATAAGAATTTTGAAAAGACTTTCATTTTAATTAACTTTCGATTTTTGAGTTTTTCTTATTTTTATTTCGTACTAAATTATTAACATACACACTCGAGTCATTACAGACTGAGAGACACTTGAATGCCCGATATACGCCGGTCCGAGGAGATGGGTACCTTATAAGGGTCTTTCTTATCACCTCACCCAACGGTAAAGGAGGAGGTTCTATAGAAAATCTGGGTCCCTAGCTTGGATCCAGAGAGCTTAGAGGACGTAATATCCGGCTAAGAAAATAGAGACTCGGTGGTCCCCACGGACGTAAATTATTAATCCTTTAAGGTTTTCACTCGGTTTTCCGGTATATGATATGCAGACCGGTTATCCACCTCGGTTACTCATGGTCAAAAGAAATTTGTTATAATCTTTCGTTTCAAAGATTCACGTCACAAGTTTTCAGTCCTCATAACTGTGTTAGAAATTCTTAATGTGGTCAAGTTATGATAACTTAATTTGTTGATGGACAGATACACTCTTGTCCTACGAGTTGAGGGGGTTTATGTCAGATTGAGAGAGTTTTCGGAGGAAAGTGAAGTCAATTTACTCCTTGTGGTAAATGAAGGACGTGTCCCAATTTGACGGGAGGAACATGTTCATTCACCCATTAAGACCCATTAAGACTTCCTCAAAGCGGAAGACACCCCCAATTTTACATATTGACCGTCCTTACGTCAGTGTCACGAGTAGACCGATTCCGTTTTTCGTCTAACATCTTTGACTGGACTAATCGTTTATACTAAAGAAGATCAACATTCAATGTACATGTTTGGTGTCCTTTATCCTAAAGTATTTGTGTATCTATTGTAATTTTCTAAAACTTAAAAGAGAATCCTGTATGACTTGTCCTCGGTTCCTAAAAATGTGTTAAATAAAGTTTAGTATCTTGACTTACACAGAGTCCTTTAGTATAACCGGGTCAGAATAAAGTGTAAGGATCTTAAGTTGCCGATTACAGATAGTCTCCACTGCAATTATTATTGGTAAACGAGTTGTTTGAAGTTGGTCCGACTAAGATTACTGATAAAAACCTTCAAGTTTAAGAGTGTTATGCTAAAAACCTAAATTTTTAAGAGTGTCTCATGTTGAAACCTTTGAAACTTAATGACGTTGCTTGATTTAGATTGGTATGTCTATACAATTAAGTTAATATAAAAATGGAAATTTTCAATTTACCTAGTGGACTTTAAAAGAAGGTCAAAGATTTGGTATTTCTATCACCAATTACATGGAATCGTTGTGTCCAGAATCCAATCTCCCCCTCTTTTTTGGGTCAATAGATCTGTTTAGGAAAATGGATAATTTATCTGTTCTAATGTTGAGGTTTTCTATCTTCGTGCAGTTACTTCGTATTTTCCGGATTTTTAATCCACCATCTTAAACTAAGATTTTGATTAAAGCTTCAATAAGAAAAAAAGAGAAAAATCATATTACTGGTTCCTTATCGTCCTCCTTTCGTCCCTGATTTTGGTGTGAAACAGCTCACTTGATTTAAGAGAACTTTTGTAGACTGACGTGACGAAGGTAATAGTTGATGAGGTACCAGGTTCCTCTTTTTCAGTTGTAAAGTGACGCTATTAAGTTAGTACTCCGTGGGGTTAAAGGTTGAAGTTAAAGGATATGAGCAAAGGGGGAATTCATTCGATAGTCTACGAAGGGAAAGTTATTATTTCGGTTTGTCGAGGACTTTGAAATAGGTAGTAAAAATATTAACGGAAGGGAGTTCTGTCCACTGTTGTCTTGTTACAAGGTGCGAGGTTTTCACCTTTGAATTTACCTTTCTTTCTCATTTCTCAAGTAACTGACTAAAAATTTTCAAAGACAGACTCGAAAAAGAGAGACGTCGTCATAAAACCTCACTGTTCCGAATCCCGACCCAAACGGAACGACACTCTCTCGGTCTTCCTCGGTCTTCCTCTGGTTTCCTTATCTTCCGTTCAACTACGACCGACCCACGTCGACCGACCCTGAGTCCGAACTTTCTTCCCCCTTCCTCTCCTCACCCGATATTCCTGTCCTCTCGTCCGTCCCGAAACGTCGTTTTCGGTTCGTATTTCTCATATATAAGTCGATAGATCCTTAGAGTCGTAGTTCTATCCGTCGTTTTACGTCCCGACTAAGACGGTTTCGTCTCTTTTGGACGATCCGTCCCGACATACCATTTTACCAAAGAAAATGAGAAAGGTTTCTACGTTGTTCATCAAAAAGTAAAGTCATGTTACATACATTTGTCCATTGTGGGTGACTCGTAGTGAAGTCAGTCCTGTTACTATTTAAGTTTCCCGGGTTGTTGTCTTCTTAACATTCCGTGTGACCTTTCTCCTTTCTGAACCCTCAACTGTTCCTCAAACCTTTGTTCGTATAACCTTGTCTAGTTGTGTGAAACGAATCAGTTGTGACGTAGACACTACCATTCCTCCCTTCCCTGATGTACCCTTTTTAGTCCAGTCCCAATCAAAATATAAATAAATAAGTGTATCCTCCGTTTACGTTCGTTTAATTTTTATTACCCTGAGACCCTCTCTTTCTTTTTCTATGTGTTACGATGTTTGAAGAGGTGGGTTTCAATCACCCGTCTTGTTTCCTCATCCCGTATTACTTACACTCCTCAGTTTTCTCGAGTTTTTCCTTTAAGAAATTTAGTTCAGATCTCGTCGTGAAAGATTGTCTTGATACTATACTCGGTGGATACCCCGATCATTGGTGAATTTTTTATCTTTGTTTTAATTGAAAACATTATATAATACGAATTTGGTTATATAGGTGTTACAATGGAAACTTGTATATTAGTTATATTTTTGATAATTTCCCGACAAAGTATAAGTAATATATATACATAGTTCAGAAGTTTTAGTTCATACATAAAATGTTCATGATATGTGACATTACTGTAGGGGTCACCGGGTCGTCATTTCTCTGACGGACGTCACGTCCTCTGGGTCCCTCTGTGCCAAAGTTAGGGACCCAGTTCTTCTAGGGGACCTCTTCCTTTACCGTTGGGTTAGGTCATAAGAACGACGTTTTTAGAGTACCTGTCTCCTCGGACCGCCCGCTGTCAGGTATCCCAGCGTTTCTCAGCCTGTGTTGACTAGTTGACTCGTACGTACGAGCGTGAAGTTAGGGTCATGATATGGTCGGGGTACAGATTCCGAGTTATCGGCGTCCACCGACCATGGATAGTTCCACCTGTCGTGTCCATGTTTTATGTAAATTACTATTTTTTATTAGTCACCATAGTTCTTTATGGTTTTTCAGACAGTTTTCATTACTTAAACCAATCTTCAAACAGTCACTTAAACCGTTCTCTTCAAAATTTTTTCGTGATCTAGAGTACATGTGGGCACCACCTAAGTACAGTTACATACAGCTTTGGTTATGTCATAACATTTCATTTTATTTCATTTTTATTTTTTATTTTTTTATTTTTATTTTTTCGTGATCCGGATGGTAGAATGACTTTCATGTAAATTTTATTTAGCGAGTCAGAGATGTGTTATTCACGATAAAGTTAAGAAAGTGTTTTTTTAACTTATGTTCACATGTGTCATCAAAGACTCCATAAGAATAGAGTTCAATATGAGTGATGATTTTAGAGGACCAGGAAGTCTCTGAGATGGAAATTATCGTTCACATTCATAAAACAAATAAATAACCATCTACCTCCTAAAACACACCTAGTTTTCTTCGGTTCAGCGGAGGGGACGAGAACCCTTTGACTTCTCTTTTGACTGGAGTGGTAAGTAATGTCGGACTTCACGACGGTGTACTTACTCGACACTTATGAATACCGAGAGTGCAGTGGTTTGGTGTCTCTAAGACAGACGTCAATAAGACACCCAACAAAACCCGACCACTACACCCTAGCAGTATACGTTTCCCAGGAGACAAGTGTCTTCTTATGACGTCACCCATTGGTAAGGGAAGGGGTTCCCTAGAAGGGCTGGGTCCCTAGTTTGGGACGTCCCAGAGGACGTGACATCTGTCTAAGAAATGACAGACTCGTTGTCATCTTAGACGGACGTTACGCTCCTGGACACAAGCTAGGGACCTAGTCCTTCTAGGGGACCTCTTCCCTTACCGTTGGGTGAGATCATTAGAACGGACCTGTTAAAGTACCTGTCTCCTCGGACCGCCCGATGTCAGGTACCCTAGTGTTTATTGACCTGTACCGGCTCACTGATTGCAAAAGTGAATCGGACCACTCTACATGTGTCCAGACTTCTTTTCCACCAGATTTAAATTTAAGTCCAAGGAAATTAACGGTCCGTTCAACCTGATATTGTGTTGGTAGATATAAGTCCCATGAAATTTCTAGTCGGTGTTTTTCGTTACGTAAGTCAAGTTTGTGCTCAACTAAATCTTCAAAGAAATTAATTTCGTGTGTTGACGTATCAAATAAGACGAAGTCGCACCCACACTTCCACCCTGTCCTTGTTTATTATAAGTGGTACGAAAACATATGACTAGTTTGAATTTCTACAGTAAGTTATATAATATATTAGATGTATACGATATCACATTCAGATCGTATAATGATCACATTCTCATACGTGGTGGGCTATATAATATACACGAAGGGACCATCGAGTCGACCATTTCTTAGGCGGACGTTACGTCCTCTGGGCCCAAGCTGAGGACCTATCCCTTCTAGGGGACCTCTTCCCTTTCCGATGGGTACAGTCATAAGATCCGACCTCTTAAGGTACTTGACATGTCAGGTACCCCAGAGTTTCTCAACCTGTGTTGACTGACTAAATTTGATGAACATAATATATATTGAATATTACGATATAATATAATGTCAAGGACGGTCTACCGTACGTATACGAAAAGAGATATATTATGATGTCGATATCCGTCTCTTCGTACAAAAAGAACCTGGAATAACTGGAATAAAGACAAGTAGTTTGGGCAAGGTGTGTTGACAGTACTTGGCTCCGTATAAACAGTAAACCAAAAGTCGTTAGTCGTTGTTGGACCTCTAGGGTTCTGATCTCTTATTTGAGTCTAAGAGATGGAACTGAGTTTGGTCCTTTCTTATATAGAAAATCTCAATATCGATATTTGGATAGTGTGTTATTCTTCTGTATGGTCGTCCGACTGGCTCGTGAAAATCCCTCACTCAGCTCTCTTTTTGTTTCCTGACTTTTAAAAGAAGAAGTGTCTGTTTATTTTGTTTCGGTGACTTTACTTTTCACATCCCTCAGTATGTCTGGGTATATGAGTGGACGTAACCTCGGCCAGTTTAATATTGCACGTAAGTTGAAGAACTACTATAAGAGCACCTAAACCATGGTGAGTGAGAGACATAATGTGGACACTTTAGTACCAGTGAGACAATTCGAAACCACTACGTACTCTACTGGAAGGATGTGTGGACGGGGAAAAGTATATTGGTGATATTACATGAAGGAATTTGGAGGGACGTCAAGAGTTGTGTCTCTTGTACCGAACCGAACGGACGGGGTTCTATTCGTCCTTACTGGTATAGACCATTACGTACTGGTTGATGAAGTACTTCACCGACTCTACTTGTTAAGTCCAATACTCTTCGAGTCTCTTGTTACGTATGTCACCTTCCTTCATATCCGATTCTAAGACTGAGGGACCTAAACCTAGGAGTGATAATTGACTCGATACAAGAAACCCACTCAATTAATAAGACACGGAACTAGACAAGTAAACACTTTACGCCCATTATATGATCTTGTGACTTGTTCGAACCCAAATCCTATTAGGGACTGGTTTTCACTTACGAGTCATTTACAATAAAGAGCTATAACTTAGAGGTGGATAGTATAGTACTGGTTCACTACCACAACCAGTACTATATTATCCGATCGTAGTTTTACGTTGACTCCAATTGTTTTGAACGTGATCGTTTTTGGACCACCCTAAATGACTTCTCATTAATTCCATTGAGAAGACCTAAAAGATGAAAATCCGGTTTTCCGCAAAGAGGTAGAGAGTGAGACTGTCGGTAGACATGGGATCAGAAAGTCGAGAACAGAAAGTGGTCGAGTACGATCTCAAGTGGATCCTCTGAGACTTCTAAGAACTCTTGACCTAGACCCTGACCTCTATGGATCACAAGGGGAGTCATGAAACTTGTGGCATCCACGAATTTTTTTTATGACCGATGTACTTACTGACTTACCTATAGGGAGACAATGAGGACTACTAAACAATTATAGACCCAGACGAGATAAGAATGACGACTCTGAGGGGGTCAATCCAACCCCTTTGGGAGGAAGTAGACTTATGTAAACATTTAAGTAATTTTAGAAAGTGATCGTTGTTTCCGAGAGAGGGTTTCCAGGACTGATAGTTTCTAAGACATTGATAGTTAGTTTTATAAGGTGGGATATCTCTGAAGAAGGAAGACTAGAGTGGACATCGGTTATTAAGTGTTACACGAATGTATAAATAAATAAAGTGACGGTATTCGAAAAGGTCCTACTTGAACTATCTCCAATAAAAACTTGGTCAATTGTCATCCTATCGTTCATTCTCGTGACTGTAACTCTTCCGATCTTTTAATTCTACTTTATTTTGGTAAGGTGAACAGGTCGACATTCTATGGTTTGACGGTGAATCATGTGGGACGAGGATCAAAAGAATCAAGTCGAGTCACCCCTTCCTTCTTTCTATCGAACGAAGGATAATTTATCAATTCCCTGAGGTCTTAAGTACGAAAATTGGATGCTTTGAGGTTTATTTTATTTTCGAGGATTTCATATACTGACTTTATAGAAGGTCCGAGTCTACTCCATAAAGAACGATAAGAGACAAACTCAGGGTCCCCGATTCCTAAACCAGTGGAACGACGACGACGACGACGACGACGACGACGATTCAACGAAGTCAGCACAGGTTAAGACACTCTGGGGTATCTACCGTCGGGTGGTCCGAGGGGGCAGGGACCCTAAGAGGTCCGTTCTTGTGACCTCACCCAACGGTAAAGGAAGAGGTCACCTACTTTCAGTTTTCACTTTCTCTTCAGCGAGTCAACACAGGCTGAGAAGCGCTGGGGTACCTGACGTCGGGTGGTCCGAGGAGGTAGGTACCTTGAAAGGTCCGTTCTCACCCCACAGTGGGGTGACCTCACCCCACAGTAACGGAAGAGGCAACCAGTGGAATTGTTTATGTTTAAAGAAGGTTTAACAAAGATTGTCAGTGAGGAGATTTTACAAAATTATTTAAGATCAAAGAAAAAGTAGATATTATTGACAAAACTGATGGACCGTAAGTAGGACCTTACCTAAGTATTTAACGAGTTGACACTAAAAATTCCCTGGAGAGAACGTAGTTCTTATTGGGGTTTGGAATAAACTATAAATACTTTTTTGTCTGTTATTGTTGGCGTTTCTCGTCATGTTGAATTAAAATCCTCTTACTCATAGAGGGTGTCTTAACCTTAAGTACCCAGAAGGAACCGACCAACGTATTAGTTCTCCCTATGTTCGTTGAGGTCCAGGGGGTCAAAAGGGTAACTGTTCTATTTAGATTGTGAAGGATGCGTATGGACCTTTCTAGTGAGTTTCTTTGTTTCTCTAACGTAAACACTTTTTGACATCAAAAAGAACTTTTCGTTCCAGTCGATTGTCGCATTAACAGTGTAGTGATCTGTCACCACACTCTCTTGTGGGACTTTGCATGCTGGACCATTGTACTCTCGAGTCCAAGACTCAATCCGTCAGGACTGAAGTGTCGACCAAGGACAAGACTAATCAGTCCACTAAACCCCACGATAAATCGGAGAGACAGGGGAATTCACCTTTTGTTTCGGTTGTCGTAGACGAAGTACTCAGACAGTACTTTTATTTCCCTGTTCTGTGTACGTTTCACGAATAATTGTACCAAGGAACGTTTATCATTCGTGTTTCATTTACCACCGATAATAGTAATCGTAACAACATTAATTTAATACAGAATGTTAGTGGTCATTTTAAATCTTTCCCCTAATATGACCTAAATACGAGGTAGTACCCTATTTTCTCCTCGTGCGAAATGATGGGTCATCATAGTGGTTTTCAAAAGTTCAAATTATAGTTCCAGTGTCTAAAATAGTGAGAATTTTCTCTGTTTCTCTCAAAGATCGGGATTTGGTATCCGATATTCACTTAGAAACAGTTGACTAGTCGTTTGTACACCACATCCAGGGTCCCGGAGGCTCATCTTCTACCTATCTAGGTTCTTTGGGACGTCGACAACAGTCTTTCGTTGGACTTCATATACAGGGTCTCTATCACCCGGTGCACCCAGGGGAGGTGTATACCTTTTTGGTAACCGTGTGCAACGTTATCGGCCTTGTCTATTGGTTTCGTTCGAGTGAGTGTCTCCTCCAGTCATCATACCAGGAGTTTAGTCCTTACCCCTAGGGTCTAGAGGGTAGGGGGTCACGTAGACGAGATTCCTACAGTGAAACACAGTTAGAGAGGTAACAGTCTGGACACCCCTCCACGAGTCCCTTCCCGTTAGCTTTTAGTACACGGAAAAATTTTTGAATCCTACACCTTATGTAATTCACCTAAAAGAAGCACCTTACAAGTTTGACTTGACATAGACGACGGTGACTGGGAGTTTTCTAGTATTTGGTGTAAGACTCTTAGAATAAACCTTTGTCCCAAAAATCTGTCTATTAGTTTAATTTTAATCCAACAAATCCCACTCAGGATTGGGTTATATTGATTGATCCGGGTATATTTTTCCCCTTTACACCAATGTCTTTGTCTGTGTGTGTGGACTTCTTTCAGTACACTACTACTTCCGTATATAGTCCAGTATGTAGATGTCCTGTGGTCTTTGGTCCTCTCTTCGTCCCTTGTCTTAGGGGGAGTGTCACGAGTCTTTCTAAGTCGTATCGATTGTGACACTAGACCCTTGCACCGAAGGTAAGGTCTCTCTGGCCGAATTCGGAGGGACAAAGACCACGAAACATCCCTGCGGGAGTTTACCCGAAGGCACCACCGAGTTGTCATTTCTTAGGAGGACGATACGCCCTCTGGACCTAAGGTAGAGACTCGACTCTTCTAGGGGACGTCCTCCTCTACCGTTGGGTGAGGTCATGAGACCGGACCCTTTAGAGTACCTGTCTCCTGGGATCGCCTTATATCAGGTACCCCAACGTTTCGCAGTCTGTACTGAATCGTTGATTTGGTGGTGTATTATTTGATTATTATGTATTTCATTCTCCCCTTAGTGGGTTGGACTTGAAGGAAAAAGAATTAAGATTAATCAAATACAATTTTTTGATAAAGGCAAAAGGTTCTTGTTTACTTGAAAGACTCCCATTTCTATATTGTCCGAAATTTAAGAACCCTAAATTTACGTCACCTACCAGGTGGGTCACCCATTCGATAGACAAGAAAAACCAAGAGCTAAAGTATTAGGAGACTTTCCGTTCACTACTAAACATCCGAGTTGACAACATCCGGATCTCTAATAATTCAAAACTCCTTACCGAGTATTTGAGACGAGTAGGGACCGAGAAGGTAATGGGTATCTTTCGTCCTAAGTGGTGTGTCCTAGGGGTACATGGGGGAATGGGTGGGGTCGGGTGTAATACACGTTCGAAGAATGTACATGTGAAAGTCCTACTCCAGTAGAAAGCAGAGAGGTCAGTCGTCCAGTCGTTACGATTCTTGACGTGTCGGTTTCCCAGAGGCCATGACCTGTGACGTCCGTAAGAAAAAAAGAGGACGGGGGTAAGCTGGACAAGTTAATGTTTCGTGTAGATCAAGTTCCTCGGTAAACTAATTAGGTCGAATTCAGCTCTGTATATGTCGATATTGTATTCGGTATACTTTACATTACCCACTACCATTTCTGTATCTAAACCCCGTTGACAACGGAGGTAAGACTTGAGAGGGGATTCTCGTGTATCAACACACTGGAACCCGTACGTCACGTTTGAGACCGGTAACCGACAATTGGATATTTTGTACTTCTGACTTCGACTCGGGTCCATACCCATGGGAAAGACTTCATAAGTACTTCCGTGGGGTCTTCTTAGCGTAGGTTTTTCCGTCATCCCCACGGATAAAGTAAAAGATGAACATTCTAAGAGGTGTAAAGTTTTATACTAAAGTTTGTAAAGTGGAGACTTTTCTTCGCTAAACTCTAATGGACTTCCATATCGTTCATTCGTGTCCACTCGTTTTCTCGTACAAGAAAGGACTGAGTCATACGTCCGACTCTAGAGGTCCCTAGGAAAAAATTGAGACTGTACCAAAGATGAACAAATTTAACAATCTGTAAATTTTTAGACACCAACTCTATGACAAAATTAAATAACAACGGAAATTAATGGTTACGCAATAAAACTTTTGACTTTCGTTTTTCGTGTGACCTCGACCTCGGATTGTTCGATTGCACTTCTCTTTATTACTTTTTTGGGACAGTCAGACGAAGGTCTACGATCCCTTGTCTAGACATGCAACAAAGGTAGACTGACTTCAGGAGGCACGTACAGACGTACCGAGATCATGGAAGGTTTAGGTTACGATTTATCTTTTTTTTCTTTCCTTACCGTCATAAGTTAGACCGAAAGTAAGAAGTCATTATTTCCTTTTAACGGGGAGACTATATAGTTAAAGTCTCATTATAAATATTTATCTTCGACCTCATGGTGAATTACCACCATTTGGTGTCTTTTTTTTTGTTTCTTCTCCTGAAGGTTGTATTACTTTTCCTAAAAAGGGAAAACTTCAAGGAAAACTTATTAATTACACACTGTCGGAACTTTTCAAGAAAGAACCTACTACAAAGTAAACGGAACCATATAATGATCATATAACTAATTGTCCGGATTACTATTATTCTTACGACTAAATGTTACCTTAGTACATGATCTGAGTTGTGATTTTTCTCGACTCTCCTGAGGGGACTCTAGTCCCTGACCACAAATGATACACTGTATGTACCCAAACCTCTGAGTAATCCATAATGGTACATCCATGTCCCAAAGGGTCCACCACGTCACCATTCCTTAAGTGGACGGTCACATCCTCTGCGTTCTTTACACCCATGCTAGGGACCCAGTCTTTCTAGGGGTCCTCTTCCTTTACCGTTGGGTGAGGTCATAAGAACGGACCTCTTAGGGTGTCCGTCTCCTCGGACCGCCCAACGTTAGGTACCCCAACGTCTCTTAGTCGATGTTGACTCTCGTATACGTCCGTCGTGTCCCCGGGACATCCATGTCCGAATAATCGTCGCACGTGTGTGTTTGGACTGAAGACACTTAAGTTCTTATGATTCGTTTTGTTCCTATCATTCACATTACTTCCGACCCCATCCTGATTATTAATAATCCCGTTTCCAACAAGGAGGTTAATGTACTCAATCATCGACAGGTCGACATCATAATCGACAATCAGTATATCGATCCCGATGACCAACCCACTTATACGTTTCTCAAAGTTATTAATGTTTATATGACCATTCTCCTTACCCATAAGGGATACCATCTTTTATGTAATCTCTACGAAAACAAAATACCACTTTCGGATATCACTAACAAATGCTATTTTTTCCCTATTTATATGGATTTTAATACTTTTCAACACACCACCCATATTTGCTTACACCATTTTCTGGTTGATTCAAACAACCCCACTATTTATTCGTTATATTCATAAAGACAAGTCCAGACGGGAAATATCAATACTTACCGGTAATAGACAAAACAGTGTTCAACTTGGTTAGTGACGATTTATCTTTAGTACGTCAATAAATACTTAGATCACACCCCTTTGAGAAAGGGAAATAAAGGAGGAGAAGAAAGGCTAGTTTCTGTTCCGGAACTTAAGGTCCCGTCCACGACAATGAGGTCGAGAACCGTCGGTCACGTCCAGTCACGCGAGAGAAGAATAATTCAGATACGTTCCTTATAAGATCTTTTTCAAGAATGAGAAAGATCTTATTAAAAAGATAATCAGGGACTATCTGTTCCTAGAAGATGAGGAAGTAAAGT
Source organism: Capra ibex (assembly GCA_006410555.1). Lineage (NCBI taxonomy): Eukaryota > Metazoa > Chordata > Mammalia > Artiodactyla > Bovidae > Capra > Capra ibex. Next base: position 55,697,104 of record SJYO01052474.1, read on the forward strand.
GACTTCGTCTAATTTAGAATTGAAAAGACTCAAAGAACGGAAGTAATAATGACCTGACTAGTAGTCCCTTCAAAAACGTCATTACAGTTATGTCTTAATTAAACTAGTTTCGAATCCCTCACTTCCATCCATTAAATCCTAAGTACGTCAGGTGCCCCAGCGATTCTCAACCTGTGCTGACTCGTTGAAGTGAAAGTGAAAAGTGAAAGTGCGTAACCTCTTCCGTTACCGTTGGGTGAGGTCACAAGAACGGACCTCTCAGGGTCCCTGGCCCCTCAGACCACCCGACGACAGATACCCTAGTGTGTCTCAGTCTGTGCTGACTTCGCTGAATCGTCGTCGTAAGTAAGATTACTAAATTACTAGTCTTTATCGAATCATTTTATATGTCGGTGATTAGTTTACAGTCCATAAACTTTCCGTCGGGACGCTACCCATTATGATACGTCAGCAAAGGAGTCGACATAGGACCCTCACTTCCTGTCTCTATGGGTCGGGTACTCGTTCGTTCTGTACACTAGTAAAAGATGGTGGTTTTCGGAGATCTATGAAAAGATTTTCAAGACTTTCGATTTCACCAAATGAAAAATAGAGTTGGAAAATCTCCTAATACAAGTTTGACATAGGTACAAATGTACTTCTATAGGTTTTAGTGTAAAATGTAATTGTTAACGACACTTTTTAAACTTATTTAATTTTTTTTGGGTGTTTCTTAAGGTATTTGACGTGGGGACGGTAGGACCCGTGTCTGTCTCCGAGATAGAGTATTTATGTGTCTTTATGTGTAATGTTGAAACGGTCAAAATTTGCTGAGAAAGGTTAAAGATGTGGGGTATGAGTACAAATTTTTCTTTTAATTTTGTTTTCGTTTCTGTCTAGTGAATAAATAAATAAAGATGACAGGGAGTTTATACTTTTCTTCTATTTTAATTTACCCAAAAAGTCTTGTCTGAAAATACTCCTTTTTTGCGAATCTTTTAGAAACAACTTTGTGGCAAATATCAGAGTGAGTTACGTTTTACCCCAGTAGTACACATATTTTATTTTTTTGTATTTTTTTTTTTGGGTGGTGGTACGTTCTTACGTACCACTCTATAATGATAAGACGTCTTCAAAAGGAGTCGTTCAGTACATTGTCAATCACTCCTTCCCCTTCGGTCAAGAGTCATAGTAAACCAATCGAAAGGATCTCTTTATTGTCCAAGGTGGTACATAAAGGAGACGGTAGTTTACGGACGAAAACCTCCAGAATATACGCATTTGCATCACTGGTATAAAACCAAAACTACACGTTCCCGTAGTTTCTCGTGACTTTCACACAAGACGTTCTCCAATCATTCGCAATGTAATATCTTCATAAAGGTGCCAGTTAGTTTAGACCTCTCTCGATCCCAGTTGTTTCAATCTCCTCGTTAAAATCAGAAGGGACATCCTAAAGAGTTCTGAGAAATTATTCGACTACTTTAATATGCTCACTTTTTATAAGTTAAAGGTCGTAAGTTAAAAGGTATAGGAAAAAGAATATCGTGGAACAGATATTATTACAAGACGTCGGAAGGTGTGAAACCCTTTACGGTCAACCACATTTCAAAAGTATTTACATATCTTTTAGGTCGAGGAGTTTCAAATTACATACGACAATTGTCTTTAATCTTAAACTCATCTGTTTATGGTTCCGATACTTAGGTTATAAAAATCTTTCAGGTTATTTTGTTTTACTTTACGTCGTTTGATTGATTACTGAATATATACCTCTCTCTTGTTTGATAAATACCGTCACACTCTCAGACCCCTCTGGTCTTAGGGTTTAAGACGCTTATGACCTAAGTCTAGAACGAACCTGAAGAAAAACTAGGTCTGTCGTGTATTTAGTGTTCATGTGTCTTTGGAGAGTCGTTAAGAGGGGCAGTACGAGGATAGTGTGGTTATTCACAGTATGGATGGCTAAGCATACTACACGTGTCACTATATCTACAGGAAAGACTCGAGCGACGATGGGTTTAGGATGGTTTTTTGTTTCAGACCAGTAACATCTTGAGTAGGAAATCCGTCTTAGTGAACTTCCCTATCGTGTAACAAAATTGTTTATTGTCTTCTTTCTGTTTATACTCGTAAGAACTACCTAAAAAAAAACCTCGTCTTCGTGTATTAGGTTTAGGACAAGATTTTTATGGTGACACTAGTTGAAATGACATTCGGATGTCTATAGTTCATTCTGAATTTTTTCTTTTCGGGTAAGAAAAAAATCAGAGATCGAGTGAGTAAGAAATTTATAAAGAATTTATGTATGATTTATGGTGCACGGTGAGACTCGGGACAGTGTGACCCGAAGTCGGTATTTCTTGTCCGAGAGTATGTGTGACTTCCCTGTTTCCACACTAACACTTTCGACCGTAAGTCTAAAGTCCCGTAATAACGTTAAATGTGAGAAGGGATCACCGAGTCTGTCGTTTGTTAGAGGACGTTACGTCCTCTAGGCCCAAACTAGGAACACAGTCCTCCTAGGGGACCTCCTCGTTTACCGTTGGATGAGGTCATAACAGATCCTTTAGGGTACCTGTCACCTCGGACTGCCCGTTTCTCAGTCTGTGGTGACTCGTTGATTGTGAAAGTATGGTGAAAGTGACATTAAGTACACAATAAATATTTCAAAGTCGTTTAGCTGATACAAGAGAGTATTATTGAACTTATTCTATTTCATGAATTCCTTCTGAGACGGAGGAACTATTTTGTTCTAGGTGAATGGTGCTTCTCTCTCGTCACGGCAAGACCAAATAGACCCCGAAACCCTTCGGGCAAAGATAAATCGGAGTTCTTTTTAGAGAGTGATGTTCTCTTTTCTTCAACTTATAAAAATCTTAATTCATTATAAATTCCTGAGCAGTGGAAAGATGGACGAGAAACAGGATTCCCAATTTGAGTTTTGAAAAATCCGAAAAGTGACTATAGTTTTGACACATATATTTAATCTTCTCATGGGTTCTGTCATTTGTAAACGAAGTCAAGACTGTTTCGACCGGTTCGTCTTACACGTTTTCGTCTTTTGTATGTATGCGTTTGTTTTTTTTTAATTGAAAATCTTTCAGAGGTATAGGTACTTTAGTAGTGATAATGAAATTTTTCATCTTTGTTCCTGTGGTTTTCCTTTTTTTAGACTGAATTGTGCAAGACACATAAACATGGATTCTAATAAAAAGTACGAAACGCAGTGTCATAAATGAAGTGCAGTATGCACTTGTAATAAGGCTCACGATTGTTAGGTAATCTTCTGAATCATAAAATACGAGAATAGTTGGATTAGGTTTTGTGTCTTTCTCTTTGGTCCATCACTTTGGACTTATAACAAACCAGGTGTTTCCTTATCTTCTGGAGTGTCACGGACGTCTTGAACGTTAACTTTAACGTCGTTGTGGACCGAAATTTATGTTTATTACGACAACTAGTCGGTGATTAAGTTCAGTAGAGTTCCATTACACAATGTTATAAATATAATTTTTTTTATTTTCCTCATAGAGGAGACGGGGGTGTAATTACATGGTCGATGGTGTTCGAAGACTTAAATTTATAGGACCACGGGTCCTATCTTAGTTTACCGATCGACGGAGTCCGTCTCTTGTGTGTCGATTGTAGAGGTTTTACACTCTAATCGTTTGCCGTACCGGAACCAGTCATCGAAGGAAGTCAGATCCCTAGTTCGTCTCTTCCCTTTCATCTCGTAATCCTTCCGAGTCTGGGAAGGTTCACGGGTACGTACAAGTAGTGAACCAAGAACGGTATTTATTACCGCGACAGAAGGTTTGAGGGGGAAGAGGGGACATCCCCCCCTTTACTCTTTGTACTAGTCTAGAGATTCCTTCGTATACCAAAATTTAAATACCGACAGAACCTTGTAAAAATAAGAGAAAACGGTAGATTTCGTTCTGTCTATATAAATTGTCTAAGTTGATGGACCGAGTGGGACAGGAAAAAATTACGGATAGGGACTAGAAGGTGTGTTGTTTCACGTTCGTTATGTGTACAGATACCCCAGCGAAGGACGTGGATAATGGATACACAATAAGGTGTCTCGTCACCGACTACTCTAGCCTACTTCTTTTATATTTAACGACGTTCCTAAGAGTTTACTTCGTATGCTTCAAGGGTATATTAAGACTCCGTCTCCGACCTTTACTGTCTAAGATGGTTCTGACGTCTCAATTTAATTAGAATAAGTTAACAGTAAATGATATTAAGTATCGTTTCCTGACGTTCGAGTGGAGTCTCACCTTCTTATAAGTGATAATAAAGTTTAAATTCTACATGATTTTCCTTTACATGTTTTTAAGTAGAACCCCTTTTTACTTAATGTGAAATTTTATTAGTATCGTAATCCATTATGATGAAGAAATTCTTTTGTGAGAAAGAATAAACGCTTACCCGCGAGACGATTCCTGAAATGTGCCTAATTGGGGAAAATAGGAGTGTTACGGGAACCCTTCACCCATGAGAATAATACAGTAAAATATCAACCCTTTTATTCCTTATCATTTATCAAAACAGGTTCTAGTGTCTCGACTACACACTGACTCATCCTTAAGATACGGTGTATTATGGATGGAAGTAACCTTACGATATTTTATTTAAGAAAGAGACGAAGTATCTTAGTGACTCGTATAAATGTCTTATAACTCTATGCCTTCTTCAGTAAGTAGAGATTCCCTGTGGGTGACTGAGCCATTTAAAAAATTACTTCCTAAGAATCTTTTTACTAAAACCTTTATTTAAAATGATTTGTTTACACTTCGAAGTCTTTCTAAATTCATAAACCAAAATCAACCAGTTTTGAGGATTTCAAATTCTGGTCATAAACCAAAACGAAGAACCAGTCGTAGATGACTGTATAAATGACTAATATAAAATCGGGTTTTACTTTCGTCACACTAGTAAAAGGGGAGAAGACTAATATCTGTCGTACGAGATAAGATATAAAAACTCCACGTAAATACAAACTCTGATGAGAAATAGGTCTGATTTTGTAAACTTTGTTTACGGTGAAATAGAAGATTTTCTAGTCAGTTTTACTATTTATTGTTATTATAATTAATGTTTTCAGTTATACCGTAAGGTCTATAACTCTGGAATTGAAATTACTACTATATTTTATGATAAAATATAAGTGTTTAAAATAGTTATAAAACCACTTTACGAAAGATTTCGTAAGGTAAAGTCTCTAAGGAAAACGAGACAGTGATAAAATTAAAGTGATCAGATCTGTCTTAGGACTAATGCGTTCATAATATAGTATAGGACAAAGTCTTTCTTATAGTTATAAATGATTCGGTATAGGGAATTGAATTCGTACGGAAGAAAGATTTTTATCTGACTTCTACCCGTGATACCTCTTTTTTCAGTACACGTTAAAAGAATTTTGTCTGAAGATTCTCCCCCTTTTTGAGAGAATACCAGTTAATTTATTTTAGAAAAAATAAGTAGACCACTGTTCAACAACCATATGTTTAAGTTAGAGAAAGTCGAAACCACTATCTCGTTGGTGAATTAACCGTTTATCAAAGTCTTCTTTTTTTTTTTTCTTGATGTCGTTGTGTAAAGTCTTAGAAACTTAATGTTTATTTATGGGTGGGTGTACGAGTGGTCCACCATAATCACAATTTCTTGGACAGTGGGTAAACGTTCTCTTCAGGAACCCAAGTCAGCAACCCAGCCCTTATAGGGGACCTCCTCCCGTATCATTGAGAGAGGTCAAAAGAACGGACCCCTTAGGGTACCTGTCTCCTCCAGTGTTTCTCAGTCTGTCCTGACTCGTTATTTGTGAAAGTGAGAAAGTGTGTGTGTGTGTAAACCTCTTACGGTTGTACAACAGAAATTCCGGTCCCTTCTTTGATTCATTCAGTCACCGTAAGGTGATACCGTGTAGATTTTAAGAGAGTTTTTGAAAACACCGCTGGCTGTTTCTATAAAAGTTGAAAGATGTCAACTCAGTTTCTCACCGTTGAGACTAGTCTTTCGTTTTAATCAAAAATAGTTAAATTTTTCACAGGATAATGGTCGAACCTTCTCTTCCCCTCCAACCCTCTCTTACCTATGTACATATACATACCGACTCAGGGAAACGACAGATGGATGTTGATGGTGTTATAACAATTGACCGATATGAGGTTCTTTTATGTTTCAAATTTTTGTTTCGTTTTTTTCACAAGATAATATTCTACACGTATGAATGATAAAGGTAAGGGTCTATAGTCGATTACTAAACCATGGAAGATCCATAAATTTCTGACTTGTTTATGTCAGAAAATCTTTTTTTTTTACGTTTAATAACCCATCGTTGTAAGTGAGAGAAGGTATATTGTAAAAAATGTGAAGTACCATCACTTTACGTACTTTAAGAGGTCCCTGTATAGTTAGTTACCGTGGAATGGTAGTCTACACTCTCAGTGGATTAATTGAAGTTCCGGTGAGATCTAAGACCAGGTACGGTACATTGAGACAGGTGGTACGTGTAAGATCCAGAAATAATATTGTTTATATAACATTACCTTCATAGATACCACCGTATAAAAATTTACCCTTACGGAGGAAGAAGTAGTAGTCACTTAATCGTGTATCTTGTGAAAGTCGTCGTGACTTCTTTACCCTAAACTATAATAATGATCGTCTCTTTTTAGTTGTAAACTGAAGGGCAATGTCACGATACACGAGGGTCTCCTTTAAAGTGACGGTCTCTTTAAATCACAGGTGGACTTAAGGAACACACTCGGTAATAGTTAGTAACACACTATTTAGTTGTTCTCATTTAACACAGAAACCTTTATTTCTTACTTTTTAGTGTTAATAAATAATAAATGTTACACGGAAGAAGATTTTTCCTAAACTCTTTTGGTTCTATCACTTCATTGTCACCCGTATAAGTAGGGGTCTATAGGGTCCCTTTTTATCGTGTTGAGTTTTATGTGGGGTAAGACCACATGTATGTGAAATGTACCTAAAAGAGATTCAAAGTGTTAGTGGGATATTCCCTCCTCGGGGAGGGTAGGGGTAAAATGTTTACTCTTTCGACCTCGAACCTCTATGACCCATTCAACCGGTTTCAACGTGCCAGTCAGTTCCTACCTCGGTTCTTTAATTAAAGGTCCCAGACTAAGGTTTCAGAGCCCAGAATTGGTGTTTCGATAGAAGTACTCTTGTCTTGTGGAGTATTGTCTGTGTTTTCTCGTTCAGATTGGTATAGTACACTTGGGTCCCAAAAATAACACTTATACATGTTATTTTATTTTTTTATTAATGATTTTTTGTGTACTTCGGTCTGTTTTTATTTATTTCGGTGTTTACATAGACACAAATCCCTCAAATACAGATAAAGTTGTCGTATCAACCATCTTTTCAAGAATGGTTACTACGTTTATTACACCCGTCGTGTCATCTCTAGACTTCTGGGATTGCCGAAGAGAAGAGTCGTCCTATTCTACGAGGAAAGAAGGGTGAGGAGGAAGATTGTGTGTCTTCGTCGACAGGAGGATTACCGGGATGGATCCCAGAACCTCCGGAAGACCTGTCTACACCCTCCCAGGAGGGTCGAAAGACTCAGTAGTATAATTCACCGAGAAGCTATGTCGTAAGAATCCTGTTAGTAAACGAAAGTATCCCGTTACATGGGTATCAATCCCTACTGGTCGTAGTTCCTGTAAAAACATAAAGAGATATACCTGAAAACAAATATTGAGATATCGAGGGGAGAGTATTCTTCGTTACATGGATATCAATCCTTACGGATCACCAAATTACTTTCAACTAGGTTTACTTTCACCAAACACTTTCAATGTGTTACATATCGATGGATCACCAAATTACAAACATTTCCAATGTGTTGTTTATGAAATATGTTATTAAATACTACTATTATATAATTCCAACTTGAGACTAATTGGGTATTTTTGACGTTTCTTATGAAAGTTTTAGTAAAACCTGTCAATTTTGTGACGTTATTTACATACAAGAGGTTTTCGTTGTCATTGTTTTTTCTCTTTTGTGAACCTACCAACACAAGACCATGTGTTTGACCTTTTTCTTGAGAGACCAAGACAACACGAATATGAAATATCTCCCGAAGGGACCACCGAGTCGTCATTTCTTAGGTAGACGCTACGTCCTCTGTGTCCACAGTAAGGACCCAGCCCTTCTCGGGACCTCCTCCAGTGTCGTCGTGTGAGGTCATAAGGACGGACCTCTTGGGGTGCCTGTCTCCACGGACGGTCCGATGTCGGGTACCCCAACGTCTGTCTATGTTGACTTCGTTGGCTCGTGGCTCCGTACGGACAAAATATTTTGTCGACCTGGCTTTTTTATGGGGTACATCGTAGAAACTTTCTTGGTTCAAGGAACAGAATTTAGATTGATACGACACACACTCCTTTTAATGATAAATAACATGTGACTCATCAGTACGTCCCTCTACACGGTTCTCGGTTACTCCTTTGTAAGTCTCGTTCTTCTACCTTCCTCTTTTCCTTCCTCTTTCCGAGACGACTCGAGTGAGATCCCGGAGAGGGGTCTTCCGGTATCATATGCTATCGACAACGAGAGCCACGAAGATAAAGTGACAAAGAGGACGTAAAAGAGTTTACGAAAGACTAACTGATTGTAAGATTCGACGAAGGTTGTTGGACGTGTTCCTTGACAATGACACAAGAAAGGATCCTGTTCACCGTTTCCTGTTGGGTTCCTCGTAAGATTTATCAGGGTTATGGTCCTCGACCATGACGGGGACTGGTCCGTTCTATGGGATCCCTTCACTTCCCTTTCCACGATCGACGGGACCCCACCGGTGACCTGGTTTTCAAAGTCACAAGTGGTACCGTGTCTTCTTTCCTGAGAGCAGGTCCGGTAGAGCATTGCACCCACACGTGTTGTAAGGGGACCCCTTGACATCTTTCGGGTCCAGGGTCGGACCCCTAGAACTGAATGACATGATACCTAGATTTTCGAAGAACTTACAAATTTTCGTGTCAGTGTCAATTGCCAGTCAAAACTGGGTTTACGAATTCGGGATTACTCAGTCTTAACGACTGACAGGAAAAACTGGTAGTGTATGTGGTCCTTTGTCCGTTGTGTACGGGCTATACAAGTCCAGTTGCTGAAGAGGGGAAAGCAGAGGGTTGTATACTGCCTACGTTTGTTTCACAAAGGAACAGTTATTTATTTTGGTTGAGGAGTTCGTTCAGAAGGATCTGTTTCGATAATTATACGAAAGATTAAAATTTTCATTTCGTTGTGTTCCCAGTACTCGAGAAGATTGATTTCCCTTTACTTTGTTCTTCCTAGTAACTATGGTCCTAAAGGTGTAGTCAAATGCATTTCTCGTCTGTCTAAGACTCAAAAGAAAAAATTATAATGACAGGTTTGGGTCTAAGTGAACCGTTTATAAACTTCAACTTCCTGATTCGTTAGTTGATTTCCCTACGAAACATTCCTGTTATTTCCTAAAACGAAATCAACTTGTTACTTTCCCTTCTATAAAAAATTTGATATCAGTTAAGATATCGGTTACGACTTGTGGTTTGACTAAGAAAGAATGATGAATCTTACTAAATTTTGGTAAAGTACTAAAAAAAAAAGGTCACATATTTCGATCAACTTAGTCTTGAGAAAAATCCTTCCATTTCGAGTTTTTTCCTTACACCAAATTTCAATGTTTATTCACTACATGTCTGGTGGACGTCTGGTTGCGTGTCTGGTTACTTACTTTCTTTTCCAAACCCAGTTGACAACTAACCTGTTTTAGGTATTACCGTTATTCGAGATTTTTCGACCACAAGATTTTTAGGGTAACAACTTAAGTTCATTTTAGGAATCTTTGTCGAATTGACAAGTCAACTCGTTGAGTCCTTTTATGAACGAACACAGATAGAGATCTCTTGAGTAATTCTTAAAGTCATCTTTTTTCAAGGAGTCTCTCCATTGATTTTCATCCACTACTACGCTAGACCAGTTGTCTTGGTCCCTTACACTTTATTCTTTCGAACAAATATCCGTCTTACGGTATACGAATAAGAACCTTAAAAGTAATTGAACTAATACCATTTGTGACATAGATACTGTAAAGTACTCCCTCCTTAACGAGACTAAATATATGTCATTAATAAAACTGGAAAGATTGTTACCAAGAAACAATCCCTTTCGTAGATATTACTCCTTAGAACTTTCATTTCCTTTGGACTCGAGAAATGTTGATGAGACCCAACTTCGTACGTCAGGAAACGTTTCCGTTTCCTTTGGAAGTACTTTTGTCTTATTTATTATTTTTAGGTTCATTAAGTTCGGGACGTTTTTGTCGTTCATTTTACAGAAAGTATGTAGATAGTAGAGTTTTTATACAGGATTCAAAATTTTACTTTATTCGGCTTTGGTTTACAGGAAAAGTTGTCGAATGACTATGGCTGTCTAAGAAATATAAGTAATATTGAAACTTTTTACTTTTACATACCACCAGTGATTTCCCCTTTCCTATCCCTTCCCCTCTCTATTTAATCTCATGTCCTAATTGTCTACATATGGTAATATATATTTTTATCTATTTATTATTTCTGAACGATGTTTCGTGTCCCTTGATATTATTAGATATTACCTTTTCTTAGACTCTTTTTATATGCATACAGACATTGTCTTAGTTAAATGACATGTAGACTTTGATTATGTTACAACATTTGGTTGATGTTAGTTTTTTAAATGGTTGATATGAAGTAGTAATTTATGATAAATAATTGATCTACTACGTACGTTAACCTGAAAGATTTCCAGTTTACGAAAAAGAAAAATTGGTCCCTCGATGTTCCGGAGATGTAACTATACGTTTATAAGTACATATACTCTTATTCATGTAATAAAAGACTTCTCGAGATGTCACAAGTATTCAACCCTTTACGTGACTCTTCAAATCCTTCGTGACGAGATCTGTGGTGTTTTGAAAAAAAAAAAAAATTACTTTTATCGTATAACTAATGGTACGTGTCTCTTTGATCGCAAATTTTTATAAAGAACTGAAGTTCAAATTATCAGAAAACTTCTAGTTGTCTTACATTCAAAACCCTCCCGTTCTTAAAAATTTAAAAAATATGTAACTACACAGGGGTCACAGGTCTAGTCACGGACCGAGACTCTTCCTCTGGTCATTAACAAACGACTTACTTACTTCTAGTCACTAAGTTGTTGTTATCGTGCATTAGAGACTGTGAGTTGTCTTTATTCTACGTCAGAGACAAATCGAAAAAACAGTTTCTAGAGGTTTACCTTCATGAATCTTCTACGATGTGTCTAAAAGGAGTCAAATATCACAATACAGGACTATTTGGGTGAGTCCAAGTTGTCTCATGATATCGAGTGTACCGATCGGGTCCCTTTCTAGTTTTAAGGTTCATGTCAAAGGTCACTTACAAGTAACGAAATTGCAAGTAGTGACATTTCAGTTTTTTTACGATAACTTTGTGACATTCAGCTCCTGTCAGATATTTGAATAGACGGTCGAAAATAAATGAAAAAAAAAGATCTTGTCTAAAACGTTTACTACGAGGGCATTCCTGTATAGATTCTCGTATCGAGACTAATTGTGTTCTCTTGTACTTTGTTTTGATAGCTGAAAAGACTACGTGAGTTGGAACTCAAGAGAGAGAATAGTTCTTTGTGTAGGAGTGACCTCACCTTCCTTTTGTCGTTTTTAATTCTGTTATTACTGTACTAGAAAAGTATGAAACGGAGTTGTTATCACTCTCTAAACATTTAATGAAAATTGACGAAATTACGGGTCGGACACATCCCGTAAGACGTTCCAAGACCCTTGTCTTTCTGTTCTTCCATCGGAATAGAAGTTTTTTCCTTGATTGATCCCGGTGTAGTATTTGTTAAGAAAACAACCACAACTTAGTGAATGTTTTGTTTACACTCACTTCTCGTTTCTTCAGGACCGCCCCACCATTCGTACTAAATCAACCATCGCTTAAATCCCTTTGATTTAATTAGACTTAAGGGAGATCCGTCGTCTGTGTCCCGTCTCCTCCTTTCTGTGTCGACTAGTCTTAAGACCACTTTTCTTGTGGTTAGACCAGTAGGAAATTTTGTGTCCTTACACCCAATTTAGACTAGTTAAAGAATTTGTAACTTACTTCATGGTACTCTGTTTATCCGACGTGTCACAGGCCTCGATTTCCCCTACTCTTTCAGTCAGATTTAGGTGAATAAGATACTCAAAAGTCAAAAGATGGGGAATTTTAAGGTCAGCGAAAAAGAATATTGTTGTATTATTAAATGTCAAAGTTTTTTTTGACCTTAACACACCGAGCATTTTAAGATGTCTCTTTTTGTCACCTAGTGAAGATACGACCCACAAGAACGTCGTACTTGTGTCAATAAGCAAAGAAAACAAAATTAAATGTAGGAGGAAGACCAGGTAAAGACTTTTAGAGAGGATAATTGTAGTGATGTGGAGATTTCGTTATAAAAAAACATACGTTGTATTATACTGGTTTCTTAGACTAATTGAAGTTTCACTGTTGTTAGAGTTAAAAACACGTGGACGATGTTCTTAGTTTACTACCTTTTCTACACCCTCTCACCTTTCGTGAGTACGGAAATTTGTCCTCCGGGTTCCCTTCCAGTGACACCCCAGTCACTACATGTCTGTGGGTGTCTCTTTAGACACGGTCGTGCAGATCTGTGTCGTCCTTCGTGCGACCCGGCATACCTTACCAACTACAACGGTGTTAGGTTTCTCCTGGAGACTTGCGGACGAAGATAAACACAAGAGTCAGTACGAGGGACGTGCGTACCGGTCAGTCTTTTAAAGGGGAGGTAATAACGAAATGAAACCCCTCCAATGTTAAAGGTCAATTAAAATATTGTATTTTGATATTTTTCTCTAGATGTGGTTGGTAGAAAGATGTAAGGTTTGTTGTTTACGAGGATTAAATACATTTTTGTATCTGCGACTTAAGCAGACTAGTGTGATATTATTCAACATTTACTCCATACTTTGCTCTTTAAGATCGTGTCACGAGCTTCTTAATTTAGTGTACACGAGAGAATTGACACAATACATGATATTATATCTGTGTTTTTATAATCGTAAAAAAAGATTCTCCCCTGATTTATTGAGAAGAGAGGTTGTCGATATTCCCGAACTTTTTTAAAGGGTCATGGATTCAGAAAAGTTTTCTTCGGACTCAAGAAAGTAAAAGAGAATTTTTACTTTTCGAAAATCTGCCATAGCTGGAGACTTCTCTGGTTGACCTTCAAGACCGACATTAAAGAAATCAAGAGAAGAGTAATACGATCTAAGGGTAAGAGTCAAAATAGGTTTACACTACACAGTCCGAGGTCGAGGTGGTGGACTCTCGAGAAAGGACTCGTGTGGACCGTTTTCCGTCGATTGAGCCCTCGGTCTTCAGTGGTGGTTAAAGTCTGTAGAGAGGACGTCCCCGGAAGGACTTGACCCACTAAGGTAATAAGTAGTCATTGAGTAAAGGATAGTGTAAAAACGAGTTTCCTGTGACTGGGACTAGCACGTCAAGTGAACGTCGGGACTTGAGGGAAGGGAAGAGAGAAGACGAGAGGTTGTCGTCAAGTAGAACAAGGAGGTGAAAAGAATATTTTCCAGTTCCTTTGTCTGGGTCCGGGACAAAAGGTAAAGTTGTAGACTTTGGGTAAAGTGACGCGAGGGAAGGAGGGTGTAATCAACTTCGTCGTTGGAAGGAGAAAGAGTTTTATGTAAAGAAGTACACACAGGACGTAGGGAAGACGGTAGACGAGGTCTTCAGTGACTCAGAGGTCGTCCCAGAGTACGATGACCGTAGGGTGGCGATGAAGATACTGACTTACTTGTTCCTTCACCGCTCTTCATTGTGCGATAAGTGGATGTACATCTTTAAGGAGTGGAAACCCTCCTGTTTGGAGATAATAATAATAGAAATTTTAAATAAAATAACTTGATATTAACTAAATACTACACAATTAAAGACGACATATTCGTTTCACTGATCCAATATGTATATATATATATGTGTATATATGTATGGAAGAAAAAGCATAAGAAAAGGTAATACGAAAAAGTGTCATATGACTAAAATCAAGGGACACGATATGTCCTCCTGGAACAACAAAACCTTTTTGGAGATAGTTAAGTCTCAAAGACCCTTGAACTAGGAATATATCTGTATCCTAAAACAAGTTCGTATATTCCACAAAGGCGAGTGTCGTGTAAGTAGAAGATTTTAAGCGGATAAGATATATACTCAGTCTGTAATGTGAATTTTCTGTTGTAATGATATTATATAAACAATGATATTATGACTTACAGGATCTGGAAGTCTTTTGTAAGACACTTCAAGACGGTTTATGTTATAGTTTTTACAATGACAGTCAAGTATCCTTGGGTCCTTATAATAAGGTTCGTCTTACCTTAGGTTTGGTACATACCCCGATCGCTGATCTAGTCTAATTATTTAGATAGTAGAAAGTTTCTTTGACTTTTTTTTCCTGACGGAAGTGACGAAATGACAAACATACGTATTTTTCAACTATTAAAATTCCTCCATTAAGTAATTAGTATGTGTGATATACGATTTTCCATTTGGTTCGTGGATATCTAGAATACGTGTCCTTTAAATGTTGGTAAGTTAAGACGGTGTAACGAGGTGGATAAAGAGAAACAAGGAAGAAAGAAGAGGAAAAAGAAAGAGGGAAAGAAGGAAGAGGGAAAAAACAAGAAATAAAAAAAGACAACGATTTCATAAATTTTGGTTTAGTATAGGGACCTACGGCAAGATGTACAAATGATCAGGGAGATTTAGAATACGTTGATATTAGTGTATGTGGAATTTTAATTATTATTAATGAATTTTATATACTGAAGAAATTCTTAAGTTCTGGTTTGTGCTGATAGTAAAGACCTATACAATTTCACGTAAAGGATCGAAAAAGAAAACAAAACCAAATTTAGTAGTATCGAATATTAATTACTGGTTACTGGGTCACAGTTCGTAATCTGATTCTCTTCATAGTAGAGTACATTAGGGCTTTGTTAAGGTACTCTGTTCATGATAAGAATAGGAGTGAATCGTCTGTTGGATGTCGGTATTCTCTGTACTTAAGTAAACGAGTCCGACTGCCTCGATGACTTACTGTCACACCCAGGAGACTGATGTCTCAGACTGGTGAATACATGATATCTTGCCATGGATATTCTATGTTCTGTATGTAGAACTCATACCTCTCTTAAAGTCTATATAAAGTATCAGGTCTTAACCCAGTACATTTTTTTTTTAGACGCTCGATCCTGTGCCTTCGTTGGGTCTACAAGTAGTTGTCTACTTACCTATTTCTTCAATACCACACACACACACACACATACATATTTATTTATTTATTTATTTATTTATTTATATATATTACTTTACAAGTCAAGTCAGCGAGTCACCACAGGCTAAGAAACGCTGGGGTACTTAATGTCATGCGGTCCGGAGGGACAGGTAGTGGTTGAGGGCCTCAAGTAAGTTTGAGTGTAGGTAGTTCAGCCACTACGGTAGGTGGGTAGAGTAGGAGACAGCAGGGGAAGAGGAGGACGGGCGTTAGGGAGGGTCGTAGTCTCAGAAAAGGTTACTCAGTTGAGAAGTGTACTCCACCGGTTTCATAACCTCAAAGTCGAAATCGTAGTAAGGAAGGTTTCTTCATGGTCCCGACTAGAGGAAATCTTATCTGACCAACCTAGAGGAACGTCAGGTTCCCTGAGAGATCTCAGAAGAAGTTGTGGTGTAAAGTTTTCGTAGTTAAGAAGTCACGAGTCGAAAGAAGTGTCAGGTTGAGAGTGTAGGTATGTACTGATTACCTTTTTGGTATCGGAACTGATCTACCTGGAAACGACCGTTTCATTACAGAGATTAAAACTTATACGATAGATCCAACCAGTATTGAAAGGAAGGTTCCTCATTCGTAGAAAATTAAAGTACCGACGTTAGTGGTAGACGTCACTAAAATCTCGGGGGGTTATATTTCAGACTGTGACAAAGGTGGCAAAGGGGTAGATAAAGGGTACTTCACTACCCTGGTCTACGGTACTAGGATCAAAAGACTTACAACTCGAAATTCGGTTGAAAAAGTGAGAGGTGAAAGTGAAAGTAGCTCCGAAAAACAAGGAGAATTGAAAGACGGTATTGAGTCGGTATTTTTCCTTTCGTAAACTCAGTCAAGACCACTCCGCCTACTTTGATCTCGGATAATTCGTCTTACTTAAATCAGTCTTTCTCTTTTTGTTTATAGTATGTTAATGTGTATATATATAGCCTCTTCCGTTACCGTTGGGTGAGGTTTTGAGAACGGACCTTTTAGGGTACCCACCTCCTCGGACCATCCGACGTCAGGTATTCCAACGATTCTCAGCCTGTGCTGACTCGCTGAAGTGAAAGTGAAAAGTGAAAGTACGTGACCTCTTCCTTTACCGTTGGGTGAGGTCACAAGAACGGACCTCTTAGGGTCCCTACCCCGTCGGAACACCCGAGAGCAGATACCCCAGCGCGTCTCAGTCTGTGCTGACTTCGCTGAATCGTCGTCGTCGTCGTCGTTGTGTATATATACATTAGAGCTTTCTACGATGACTGCTTGGATAAACGTCCCATCGTTACGTCTGCGTCTGTATCTCTTCTGAACACCTGTATCGACCCCTTCCTCTGCCCACCCTGTTTAACTCTCTCATCGTATCTTTGTATATGTAATGGTATCCGTTTCGTCTGTCGTTCACCCCTTAAACGACGTACTGAGTCCCTAGCGTTCGGTCACGAGACACGGGCTCCACCCACCCCATCCTCCATCCTCCCTCCGAGTTCTCCTACCCCTACATAGATGTAGATCCGACAACTATATGTCGTCTTTGGTTGTGGTATCACATTTCGTTAATAGGAGGTTTATTTTTACTTTGGACACGGAGTGGTTATTATAAGTGGTGAAAAAGAATTTACTGTCTGAACTCATATGACTTTCTCTTCCATCAAAATCCGTTATATTTTAAGTATGTCTTTACTTCGCAAATTATTTTTACCTCTCAAATTGACACACTACCATCTTTTTTGTATTTCGAAATCAGTTCATTCACTCATTCCGTGGTCGTTCTTTCAGTTGAAATAGACTTGAATTAATGATACTTTTCTGAAAAACATAAATTAGTGGTCCTATTCCGAAAAAATCTTCATGATGAGACGACGATAAAAGAGTTTATTTTCGGGTACGGTCGTCAAACGGGTGTGTTCGTCTGGATATTATTCGACTCTTAGGTAACCGCCGTGAATCATCATCCTCACAATCAACGAGTCAATACGGGTTGAGAGACGTTAGGGTACCTGACATCGGACGATCCGAGGAGACAGGTACCCTAAGACGTCCGTTCTAATCATCTCACCCAACGGGAAGAGATCCCCTAGCAGGGTTGGATCCCTAGTTTGGACCCAGAGGATGTGACTCCCGTCTAAGAAGTTGTAGACTCGGTGGTCCCTTTGGGACCACCGTGAATCCAGTATAATTTATATAAACGACGATTCTTACTTTATGTCATTGTCTAATCGGAATTTCGAATCTTATGTCGTCATTGGTTTCATCGTTTTGAAGATACCCTTTGTCAGTTGTTTTCCTGTTACAGTAAAAGTGATCGGGTACATTGAATGTGAGACAACATCTGATTGACTGTATAATTATACATTTTTTCCGAAGGGACCACCGAGTCTATCCGTTTCAGTTGACTTTCGGAAGACTTTCCTAAGTAGTAAGTTCTTCGGTAATTCTTGTAAACACGAAGTACCCTTCTACAGTTTTATTGTAATTGTCCTCGAGCCTTCTTCAACTAGGTTAGGAATACCCACTCAAACTCCTTAAGTTTTGGAGTCACCTCTATCATCAACATGTACACCATCGTTATCGTTCTCTTGACCTTAATCTTCACCTGGACTGTTACACTGATTTAACGGTGTTAGAGTGTAAATTTGGAACTTACCTACTCTTCAACGAAGAATTCCTACTCGTTGTTTTAATCAAAGAACTCTACTTTAGATTAAGACCACTTCTACGAACTTTACTATTGTTTCCTAGATCTTATACTGTATTTACATCAACTATTCCGTCTCAAACTTTCCCAACTGAGGGTAAAACCTTTCTTCGAGACGACACCCACTTTCTGCTATTCTGTCGTAACGTATGATATCTCTCTAGTTAGTACATTTTTTTTGGCTCAATTGCTTATCTCGTTTAAAGTGACGACAGAATCGACTTCTTTAACGGTGTCGGTGGGTTCGGAAGTGATTCGTGGTAGGTCTAGTTAGGCATCGGTAGTTATAGTTTCGTTCTATCAAGTCAAGTCAAGTCAAGTAAAGTCAACGAGTCGACACAGGCTGAGAAACGCTGGGGTACTTAGAGTCGTGCGGTCCGGAGGGACAGGTAGTGGTTGATGGTCTCAAATGGGTTTGAGTACACGTAGCTCAGTCACTACGGTAGGTCGGTAGGGTAGGAGACAGCAGGGGAAGAGGAGGACGGGAGTTAGGAAGTGTCGTAGTCTCAAAAGGTTATTCAGTTGAGAAAGTACTCCACCGATTTCATAACCTCAAAGTCGAAATCGTAGTCAGGAAGGTTACTTGTGGGTCCCGACTAGAGGAAGTCTTACCTGACCTACCTAGAGGAACGTCGGGTTCCTTGAGAGTTCTCAGAAGAGGTTGTGGTGTCAAGTTTTCGTAGTTAAGAAGACGTGAGTCGAAAGAAGTGTCAGGTTGAGAGTGTAGGTATGTACTGATTACCTTTTTGGTATCGGAACTGATCTACCTGGGAATCAGCCGTTTCATTACAGAGACGAAAACTTATATGATAGATCCAACCAGTATTGAAAGGAAGGTTCCTCATTCGTAGAAAATTAAAGTACCGACGTCAGGGGTAGACGTTACTAAAACCTCGGGTTTTTTTATTTCAGACTGTGACAAAGGTGACAAAGGAGTAGATAAAGGGTACTTCACTACCCTGGTCTTAGTACTACGGTACTAAGTCAAAAGACTTACAACTCGAAATTCGGTTGAAAAAGTGAGAGGAGAAAGGGAAAGTAGTCGTCCGAGAAATCAAGAAGGAGGGAAAGACGGTATTCCTACCACAGTAGACGTATAGACTACAATAACTATAAAGAGGGTCGTTAGAACTACGGTCGAGACGAAGTAGGTCGGGTCGTAAAGAGTACTACATGAGACGTATCTTCAATTTATTCGTGCCACTGTTATATGTCGGAACTGCATGAGGAAAAGGATAAACTTTGGTCAGACAACGAAGTACAAGTCAAGATTGACAACGAAGGACTGGACGTATGTCCAAAGAGTACTCCGTCCAGTCCACCAGACCATAAGGGTAGAGAAAGTCTTAAAAGGTGTCAAAGAACACTAGGTGTGTCAGTTTCCGAAACTGTATCAGTTATTTCGTCTTTATCTACAAAAAGACCTTGAGAGAACGAAAAACGTACTAGGTCGCCTACAACCGTTAAACTAGAGACCAAGGAGACGGAAAAGATTTTGAACGAACTTGTAGACCTTCAAGTGTCAAGTGCATAACAACTTCGGACCGAACCTCTTAAAACTCGTAATGAAATGATCGTACACTCTACTCACGTTAACACGCCATCAAACTCGTAAGAAACCGTAACGGAAAGAAACCCTGACCTTACTTTTGACTGGAAGAGGTCAGGACACCGATGACGACTCAAAAGGTTTAAACGACCGTATAACTCACGTCGTGAAAGTGTCGTAGTAGAAAGTCCTAAACTTTATCGAGTTGACCTTAAGGTAGTGGAGGTGATCGAAACAGGTATCCCTACGAAAGATTCCGGGTGAACTGAAGTGTAAGGTCCTACAGACCGAGATCCATTCACTAGTGTAGTAGTACTAATAGACCCAGCACTTCTAGACAAAACATGTCAAGAAGGCACATAAGAACGGTGGAGAAGAATTATAGAAGAGGAAGACGATCCAGGTATGGTAAAGACAGGAAATAGCTCGGGTAGAAACGTGCTTTAGAAGGGAACCATAGAGATTAAAAGAACTTCTTTAGACATCAGAAAGGGTAAGACAACAAAAGGAAATAAAGAAACGTTCTATTAGGTGGTCGTTTTTTCTACTCCCGAGTCCATTGTCAGTCGTAAAAAGTCGTTATTTCATAAAAAATTTAATTCTATACGTGTAAGTAAAAAAAGAGTCTGTATTGTCAGGACATGTGAATTTTTTGATATAATATCACATTTGTATTGAAAATATACGTGATCCTTTGGTTTTTTAGGCCCACTGAAGGAAATGACACTATGACTGAAATAAAGTCAATGGTGTCCAAACTATAGAAGTGTGTTTAGGGGAGAGGGACTATAAGGGTCAGGACATGGGGTCAAATACGTGTAGGTGTGAGACGGGAAAGAGGGGAAGAGACCATAAACTGACCAGAAGGGTAGACGTTAAAGTTCGGACAAAGGACTAGGGAGGATTCCCTGGAACTAGATCTGGAGGGGAGAAACGACTCACATTTGAAAGGGTACAATAACCTAAGAAGGACAGTTAAGAATCATTCGAGTTCGAAGAAGATGAAGTCAAGGAATTTTTTTTTTGTTTTTTGAAGTCGTCTGTGGAACGATGTATGACCACTAATTTTTTGACCTTCGTTTGTCTTATGATAATTATAACTTCAAGTACTCTGACCCATATCTTTTCACTAATTCCTATGACTACGGACTAGTCTGTCGTACAATTTTATGCCAGAGTGACATATATATGGTCGAGACACCGGAAACCGTTCAATAATTAGAGAGACTAATTATTCAAAGGAGTAGATATTATTACTCCTATATCAGTAAAGACATAGACATCCGTTATATAGACGTCTAAGTTGGTTGACATCTGTCTTTTATAAGTCCTTTTTTTTAAGGTCTTTCAAAAGGTTTTTTCGTTGATAAATTTGTCCTAAATATAAAATAATCCATAAGATTCATTAGATCTCTACTGATTCTCATATACCCTCCTACACGTATCCAATAAACGTTTATGATACGGTAATATATTTTCCCTGAACTCATAGACACCTAAAACCATGGACTCCCCACAGGACCTTGGTTAAGGGGTGTCTATGGTTCCTTTCTAATATGATTATCATAGATGGAGTATCCCAACAATGTTCCCTATACATTCAATTATAAAAAATTTGTCGAATCTTGTCACAGACCGTGTACCATTCGTTATATATTCACAATCAATTTACTTTACTTATCTTGACTCATTTTATTGTAATGTCTACGATAGATCCCTTTACTAAGGGCTGAAAAGATCGATATGGGAATGTCGGAACTCTTTAATGTTTCAAAGTTGGTCTATCTACGTGAGATTTTTATAAAATGAGTATATTTTGTTAAATCAGTTAAAAAAATTTGATTCTTTAATAGAAAATACCACTCTTTAATACAGTTTCTGACCCTTTTTGAGTGAGTTCTTTTCATACAATAAAAAGGAATATTGACTCAGGTCACACATCGATGTGGGTGGCACGTCTACGACAATTTGTTTAGTCTTCCCTTTTGACCTTTTATTCGTGCCCGATCCACATGTATCCGTTCTCCAACAATCTTATACAGACTTAGAAAGACCTCTCCGTAGACGCTGTACGTAATCTCCGAATTATAATCTCCGGTAGAAGTGCGTCTTTGACAAGCCTTTATGTTTACCCGAAAGATTTGTAGTAGGTTGTAGTTAAAGATTCAAAGACAGTCTCTTGTATGGGGAGGACTACGACTCCTTCATGATACACGAAGTAACTAGGTGTACCACTCGATCTTCCCTCATTAAAAGTGGACGACTGAGAAAAACGTAAACTGTAGAGGTTCATGACTGAGTTCCAAAAGTAGTGCCCGTGTACCGTTCTCAGTCACGATAAAACGACAAGAAGTTCATAGAACTCTTCCTGAGTTAAAGATGTTGTTAAAGATATCATATCTTATAAAGACTCCGAAATATAATCAAAGTCACAATAGTAATGGTTATTGAACATTGTTAAATAATAGTCCCGATGGTCAGAGACCTCGAGAGTGACCGATTACTTTAGAACGAGTCACTACCTTTACAGGTCTTCGGGAACGACTCCGGTTACCCCACCACAAGTCTCCCGTCTGAAATCCGGTGTACCGACCGGACGGTGAGACGAAGTGGAGAATGGTCAAACCATTTGAGTCCGTTCAAAGGACTGGAAAGACACGGACTGCAGGAGTGGATATGTTAGTCACGTATGTTATATAAAGTTCATAAATTTTGTTTAAGACCGTCTACACGAATTATTTTACGACCGGTAAACTAAGAATCTCCTTTCTTCAATTTACTTATTTAAGATCGGTCAACAGACGGAATACTTTCCTTATTTGAATAAAGAAAGGATTAGTTTGGAGATGTCCGAAACATGTACAACCTGTGCTGACTCGCTGAAGTGAAAGTGAAAAGTGAAAGTACGTAACCTCTTCCTTTACCGTTGGGTGAGGTCACAAGGACGGATCTCTTAGGGTCCCTACCGCCTCGGACCACCTGACGGTAAATACCCCAGCGTGTCTCAGCCTGTGTTGACTTCGTTGAATCGTCGTCGTCGTCGTCGTCGTAAGGGACTTAATATGGTAGAAAACGGATGATTTAAAGTAACAAACCTAACCTGAAGTTTACGACTTTTTCTTTCCTTTTAGTACTAGGTCAGAGAAGTCGTTTATTTAATGTTCCTTAAATTTTCTCTCTCTCCCTTTCCCTTTGATGTATACTTTCCACTGGGCACTTGAATAGTCGGTACGTTACCCACCTGAAATAAACCCAGAGTACTTAATGTTTAAGGAATAAATCTTAGACATTTTGTTATTAGTGGTCAGTTATCGTCTTGTCTTATGACTGGTTTTTGTCTATAAACTATTACAATTCCCTTATAAATAAACCCTCCCACCGTCACTTTCTGTCACTTCGGACCACACGACGTCAGTTACTCCAACGTTTCTCAGTCTGTACTGAATCACTGACTTGTTCTTAAAAAAATCTCAAAAAAAAAAAAAGGTCTATCAACATGGGACTTTATAAATGTATACTTTTAAACTAGAGTCCCTAAACGGAGGCATATTCGACCCTCGTTTCTCCTCCTGACCTTTCTATACGCCGACTTTGTTCTAGTCGGGACTCATCTAGTGACAACAGTGACCACCACCCAGATACTTCGAAATACTGTGATAAGATGAAAAATTATGTAGGTTTTAAAAACTTTCATTCTTCGAAATTTTTTTTTATACTCAACTGGAATTTTATGAGTGTGTAGGTAATGAAAGAGAGAGATTTGGAGTAGACAATGTCCACTATCACTACAATAAATGGAGGAACAAAGATTCTACTGTACGGTCTCGTGTGACCTCTCAAACGGACTACCGGACGGTGCACCTTTTGGACGTTTACACTGAGTTCCTCCACTCTTCGTCAGTATTAGAGACATACATGCGTTTAGTTCTTTGCTTTTTTTATATGACAATATGACTTTCCTCTTTGTGACGATTGCTCTTTTTTTATTGGGTGTGTAGAGTGTGACTTAGGCGACAACCCATATTCTTCTTTATGTTGTTACGGAGTTTATAGTGTAAAACCGAAATGTGATGGAAAAAGACTCTTCTACGTTGTTAAACGTTACGAGTCGAGACGGTCTTCGTTACTTCCTTTGTTCTGAACAGTGGTCAAAGTTCTACTCCTTGATCTGTCTCCAATTCAATTTCCCAGTCTCGTCGTCGTAGGTTAACGTCTCTATTCTTAGTTCGGACAGGAGTCTAGACACGTAGGGTTCCAGAGAAGTTTTCATACAGTAACGGTAGAAGGATTTAAGCTTCTCTGTGTCTACACATATGGCCTGAAAACCTGAGTCTCCCTCTCCCTCTCCCACCCTACTAGACCCTCTTACCCTTAAGATTGTACATATGACAGTACATTCTTAACTTAGCGGTCAGGTACAGACTGCATCCCACGTCGAACGAACCCCGACCACGTACCCCTACTGGGTCTCTCTACAACACCCCTCCCTCCACCCTCCCCCCAAGTACAAACCCTTGCGTACATTCTTAATTTCTAAAATTTTAAATTTTTTTTATTTTTTAATTTTTTTTTTTTTTTTCCATTCATACTTAGGTTCGATGAGTATCGTTCCAAAACTTGTGAGGGATTTTCTTATTGGTGGTGGTAAACTTTGGAGTCTTTCAATTCTTTTCTTTAGATTTTAGGAAGGTTTGTGGATCATTAATACATAAAAGTAAGAAGGAGTAAGAAAACAGTTAGTCGAAGTGTCTCTACTACTCAAATCCTCGACTCTCGGGTACCGGTTTGAGTAATTCACCTTCGTCCCCTCTCTCTAAGTCCGAACTAAAGAGGATCCCAATAAGATATAGTCCACACAGTGTCTCCCTTTACCCTCTGATCTGTCTCTCTCCTTCGTCCTCCCCTCCCCATTTCCTCCTTCCCCATTCTACCTCTCTTTCCCTCGGACCTCCCACCTCCACCCTCAGTCCGTGTTTATATCGGGTTAGTGTAGTGTCCGGGTCGAGGACCCGCCTTGGATCCTTGGCGACTTTGTCATAAAACCTTTAAGACGTAGGGCCAAAAAAAGGATGAAAGTGGTTCATTTGTCCTTATTTTCTCCTCCTTAAGACAGTTAGTTTCGGACTTCCTTACAAAGTCTTTTAGAGTTTTACAAATATTGTTCTGTTTTGACTTTCTGTTCGATTATAGTTAGAAGACAGTTACGGTAAACTTTTAATGACCGTTTCCCCTTACATATAAGGAGTTTTTGAAATCGACTTGTCCTTACTCGTCTTTGCACTAGAGGAAAGAGGTAAAATGTAGGGTATGTCAAGTAATTTATAAAATCTCCGGTATGTCCAGTGTCTGTTACAATGCTTCGGTAACCAATTTAATGTGATGGACCTTTGGTCCGAAAGATTATGTGAAGTTACACATTCGTCCATAATAGAGATTCCTTAGATAGTGTGGAGATTTTAGTCACGATTGGACATTGCACCTAGGAAAAAAGTCCGGAAGTAGAAGGGAAAAATCACCACAACTAAACCCTTCCCTTTACCCAGAAAATTGAGTGACTGAGTAAAGGACGTTGTCACATATTTCATCTAAACTTTGACATAAGGGTAGTAATGAAGGTGTGGAGTATTTAGAACGTGAACGACATATTTGGTTGTGGAAATTTGATATACCTGTGTCAAGTGACAATCCTTCATCTTTCATATGAAAGATCGTCCGTTACTCATTGTATATTCGATTAAGTTTATAAAATACCGATATTTACGTAATTTTTATTTGAAGTGTGTCTAAAGGAATTTTTTTCTAAAAGAAAAATGGTCTTTTCTTTATGAGGTCCGAATCAAACACAAATATTTTATTATACGTCGAGTAACAACGGATTTTGACAGTTGTGAATAAAATCATTCATAATAAAAAATTTCACCCCATGTCAACCTAGTAATACACACTAAACACCATATTAAAATTAAGATTAAAGTTTAATTTTAAAAAAGTGCATTTTCTACCACACCTAACACGAGTTGAAATTCTAATTTTTTAAAAATGTGTATTTCTTCAGAGTTTTTTCCAACTCTGAAGACCTATTGTTGGTTTTGTAGGTAACATTCAAAAAGAATTTATAACTTTTGAGCGGTACTCTCTTGATCTTGTCTATTCTGTCTCTTTCTTTTTTTACATACACTTTTGACAAATAATAAAGGATGGAGACTTTGAGATTACCTTTCCAAAGGTGCATAAATCAAAAAGGAGTTATAGTAAACTACACTTATCCCATTCTTATTAAATTGACAAATGACTTTTAAACTTTTTATGTTACATAACTGGAACTCTACGTTTACTTGAAGTCCCAAACCTCTGTCATACAGAAGAAACGTAATAGTTGTGTTTTGTTGAGTTTGTTTATTGTCTTGACGATAGTTACTGTATAAAAGTAAATTATTATTAATACCAAGATACCGGAAAAACTCAAAAAGTTTTGTTTGGAAAAGTACGGAGTAGAGTAAATTAAAAGTCCCTTTGGAGGTCTTCCATCCGTCGAATCTTTAAGTATTTCAAGATTTCTACTCTTTTATCCGACTATCTCATTTTCACATATTCCAGTGTGTAGGGTTTCAGACGGTCAACGTTTGTGGGTGGTGAGGTGGTAATTCTTTAAGTTCAGTATGGAGGTGTACGTAAATGGACTAGCCGGCTAAGAGAAATGACAGTTTGTCACTTTTCTACTGGAGTTCGAGGAGAGGGTCTAACCTTGTGTACTCTGAGAAGTAGACGTGTTTCTCCACCACTGACGACCGGACGTGACCCCATAGAAAGAAGGCTACAGCTACGAGGTAGACATACTGTAGGTGGTTTTTTGTTCTAGTCGCACCTGGCTTACCTTGGGTTGTTTGATCAATAGATACCACACTAGCATTGCAGGACACGAAAAAAAAAAAACCGACACTTAAACCATAGGTCAACCTACAATTTAAGGTTTAAAAGAAAGTTGAAGATGACTTCAGACGTCTGGTAGTTCTTAGGACGAAATTCTTCTAAACAAAGAATTAATAATTGTAATTTTACTATGGTTGAGTGTCTGTCGCACTGTACGTTTCCTAAGGTGACCAGGGAACAGTTGAGGGTCCCACTCTTGTTTAACAACCAGTAGAAAATTTTGTAGTTCGATTTAATTTTTAGATTGACTAGTAAAGTAACTACCCTCGATTTGTTACATCGATACTAAGGTGAAAAGAGTATTAATTTTCAAGAAAATTTAATATGATTTCAAAACCATCAAAAGGTTCTATCCGTCACCGTTTACTATAAGTTAGTAATCTTGTTCGTTTACGAAGATTGGACTACACCTCTATGTCCCTATGGATGTTTTGAGTCACTCACAGATTTCCGTCCTTACCAGAGACACAGGTAGAGATCAAAGAGAAAAGTATGTCGATCGGACCCGATGTGCACTCTCCACCCTGGTCTTCATTCTCAAGGGTGTACGATTCCTTCCTTTCCTTAGTGGCTCCCAAGGTCCCCACTCTTGTACCTTTACTAGTAAATAATCGTATAAACAATACACAGATATTGTACGGGTCGTGACCTTTACGTTACTACCCATTTGTGTCTTTATCGGATACGGAAACACCTCGAAAAGATGATCCGCCTTGTCGATAGTTGTTTTGACAGGGTGTTCGTCTATCTTTTGACGCCGATGCTACTTACCTCCTAGACTGAACACAGACTCGTCAGTCTTTTCCGTAGAACCCTTTCATTGTGAAATTGATTCTCGATTTCCCGCTCTTCCTTAATACTTGGTAGATCTGTCACGAAGAGTTTAAAGGACGTCAGTTCCTGGTCCGACAAAAGGGGAGATTAGATGGCGTCCAACCATAAAAGTATTTTATATTAGTTTTACAGTACCGTTACAGTTTTGCAGTATTTCCGAAGACATGTAAATGAGTGGCAAAAAGATGAACATAGTCAATGTTTGTCAAGTACTAAGTCGGTCAAGAACCTGGTGTGACTCGTCTTGACCGGGTCCCACTCTCGTGTCCCTTTTGTATATCTTTCCGCCACACGATTGTCTTGTCCACGATTCTGACCCTGCTAATGACGAAAGTATTGCCCGATGATTTCTCCCGTGAAGAACACCAAGTGAACTTTTAACTTTCCTTCCTTCCTTCTCTCTTTCTTTCTTTCTTCCTTTCTTTTTCGAACCACGAATTGAGGTTTCTTCAGTATACAAACGAACTTCAATTCCATGTTTTGAGATACAGATGGAGTCGATGGAAAATTATAAAGATTCATATCAAGTTTTTGATTACTGATTGATTGGTTCTAAACTTACGTTTTTTTACGATAAATGTAAATGTCAATATTTACGTTGTTGTATTTTAGTGGTCTTAAAAAAAGTACGAAAATAGTAAATTAGACTTGATGAACTTTTCATTTATCGAAATTTTTTTACGTTAATTGATTTATATAGATATTAACAACATATGAGTTGTCCATGTGACTTGTGCGGAGACATTTTCACTCCTCATTCACGTAAAAGAAAATTTCACCTGCAGTTGTAACACCATACACAACCGGTATTAATAGTCTTTTCCGAAGGACCTCTCTTTTTCTCGTATTAAGAAAGAAGATACTACCAACGAGATAAAACGTGAAATTTTTAAGAAATATTGTCCCGTTTCCTTCGTAGTATGTAAGTATTTTGATGTGGAGAAATATCAAAGAGTTCATCAAAAATAAAAGACTTTAACGATTAAATAAATGACTAAATGAATTTTCGTGTTTGAAGATACTTCTTTACTCATTGATGATTTCCAATCTCGACCTTCTTGTCTATATTCTTGATCCTATACAGACCAGAAATGAAGGTTGTCACGTTTCAAGGGTCGTAGGTAGTACTGTAAGTGATTTGTGACTTTTCTTCTTAATCGAGGGAATGAGTACGTCTCTTAGGTTATATAGATCTAGTCACCAAAAGTTGGAATCGACGTGAAATCTTAGTGGTTCTCTCGAAAATTTTTTATGAATACAGGTCCAGGATAGGGTCTTGTTAATTTAATCTTAAAGGTCCCCCACCCCCAGGTCTCTCCTCTTCAAAATTTTCGATGGGTCCACTAAGATTACACGGCACTCCCGACTCTTAGTGACGAACTCTAGTGTGGTTTCCTCTGCGTTTATGATCGTCTAGTTTTTAACATAACAATGTGGAAAACATATTAATGACGGAACTTTGTAAACCAGAGACTTTAGTGGAGAGAAGGGAGTGGATATTACAAAGGTTCGGACTCTACCGAAACTTGAACTCACCCAATATTCCTGAACAAATAGAAAACCATTAAATGATGAAAACCCTTGACGATTTTTATAGAGACACTTCTATAATAATGTTGTCGTTTTACTTTTTCCGTTCAGGTATGAAGTTCTCGATACTAAACTATCAATATTGTGTGTCTGTTTTTAGATAGAGACTTTGTCTGTTTAAATAGAGTTTATTAAATGTCAATGTTTCCGTGAATCGTCAATGAGATTTACATGAATGTAAAATTGATCTGGAAACTGACCCCTTTCTTTCTCTATATAAGGTTTCTAAATTATTTCACTATGTTCAAAAATTAGGAGTGGTCACGTAGTTAATGACCCACTTGACAGACATATATGGTCCCAAGAGTGGAAGTCGTGATGACGATTAACCCCGACCAAGAAAGACACAACACTCTCGAAACACCCTAGAAATGGTAGAAGACCGTACATGGGTGGTCTACTGTCATCGTGGAGAGGACTGGGGGATGAGGTGTGGTAGGGGTTAACACTGTTAGTTTTGAACAGATGTCTGTAACGGTTTACATGGGACAAGATACAAGCTATTGATGACCGGATGGGTGATTCCTAGTGTGTCGTTCGACGATTACACTAGAATATTTTTGGTTCTTTCAAAGGATTTTTCTGAGAGGAATACGTGTTTAATTGATCTCTTAGGTCGGTTATTCCAGGAGAAATAAATGGCTTCCTAGTTCGAGACCGGTAACCGTCATTTGGTTCACCTGTATACAATTGTGACACTCCAAATCGTATAAAATGACGAATCTACTTGTGCTAATCCACGCTTTCTAGACGATTGTCCCGATAGTTTTTGACTTTTGTTCGGAAAGAAAAAAAAGATTACTACGTTATACCTCAATCATTCTACGTTTGTGGACACAAGTTGATACTGTACCGTTTCTGTGTCGTTTTCTTCTCTGCGTCGTTGTTAATTAGGTTGCAGGACACAACCCCGTAAAATAGAGGTACTGTCCTAGGAACTACGTACTCACTGTTATTTAGTGATGGGGGTGGGGGTCGGTGTTCCCTAAACCACTACCACGGACGGTTGAGAGGTGCCACTTCAGTCGTGTCAGTCAGTACAAATGTAACGTATTTCTTTTCCCGGTCACGATGTCTGTTGGACTAATGACGACGCGGTCCTGTATTTGTCCTTGAACTTCGACGGAATTTCTTTTTTGTGCAGGAAAACTTCAAATATTAGTAAACTCCAAAGGACCTCATAACAGAAATGAAATCTTTATCATTTTACGTTTCCTCCCCCTCTTAGGGTTAAAGTAAATTTTAGTGTTACAAAAAGTGTTTACTTCTGATACCTGATTCAAGACTTTATATTTTATGTTTTTTTATGTCAGTAGTGTCGGGTCTACTCTGGGGTCTTAAGATAGTTGTATTGTGAGGATCGTCGGTGTTGTTTAACCTTACAGGTTTCTCTACTTTATTTGAAGAGTAGGATATCTACTGTAATTCATTTTCCGTCTATCTATTTTAATGTACGTATGTTTTAGTTTGAACCCTTTTATTTTATATAAAAACTATGACAATCAACGAATAGTTTATAGACTGTAGGGATCGATTTATACCCCTACACTGTTACGGGATCCGTTTCTTTATGTTCCCGTTTATAACACACCGCAAAGGTTTTCCCGAGTAATTTCATCGACTCAGTTGACTTTCTTTAGTAGGAGGAAGGATGACAACCTCTCGTTACATTACCGATCTCAAGAATGTTGGTACAACATGACACTTCATAGGACCTATTTCCTAGGAATAAAACGAAGACTGTATTACTTAGGTGTTGATTCGGGTTCTGGACGACGGACCCGAAGACATGATAGTTTCTCTTTATTTAAAGATAGTACAGGTTCGAAGACAATAAATAAAGTAACTTGTGTCAGTTTAGATTAAAATTCTCCGTCGTATCACTTTAAGTGGATCAGCACAGACTGAGAAACACTGGGGTGCCAGATATGTCAGGTATCTTAAGAGAAGAGGTTCCCTAGAAGGGTTAGGTCCCTAGTTTGAGTCAGAGGACGCAACGTCCGACTAAGAAATGATCGACTCGGTGGTCCCTTCGGGTTCTTATGACCTCACCCATCGGATAGGGAAGAGGTCCCCTAGAAGGGTTGAGTCCTTAGCTTGACCCCAGAGGACGTGATGTTCACCGAAGAAATGGTCGACTCGATGGTCCCTTCGGGGTTTCTGTGTCGTACATTCCATTATTAATAAGAACGGTGGTACGGAGAGAATGTTCCTACTTTATTTCTACTCTTTTCTTACTTCTGACTGACCTACGAATCCACAAAACGTTTACAATAGACAGTTCCTTTCCGTAAAGTGTACGTACAGAATAAATTAGAGGGTTTGTTTGTACTATTCTTACTAAAGAGGTAAATTATCTGCTTCCTTGACTTCACGACTTTGTAACTCGTTATTCAGGTTCTAGTCTCTCGACCATCTTCCTTCTCTACTTTAAGTTTAGATCAAAACTAGATGTCGGTACCAGAAGAGTATTATAGTATTACTGAAGTTTTGGTAATTCACTAACGAATAACTCACGTTTCGTGACATACTCTACTAAAGTCTGCATTGTTTCCCTCTATTCTGTACCACGAGTGAGACTTCTTTGAAGTCTGACTAACTCTTTAATTTGTTTTCACTCTCTGTTTTAAACTACGGGTTATCAATTTATTTGATGTTATGTTTATAGGGTAATCTCCTACACAGACTGTTTAAGATCACTAAAACGGTATATATGTATATATATGTATGTGTATTCGATTCTCAATCACTAGTGAAATTTGAAATGAAAATTAGTGGAGACGGGAGGAGGGAGGTTGGTGAGATTGACACAAAAACGAGACACGAACTGTGAGGTGAATCGTGATTACAGTGTCTCCCTATGTCGTACTTTGTGGTGAGAGTTCTTGGAGTTACATTTCCTTTAAGAAGTGTCTTTTTCTTAAATAAGGTTGACTGTATTACTCACAATTTATTTGACTTGTCTAACTACTGTTTCCTTTTTTTGACTTACGCCATAATTTTTAGTGAAAGAGTTTAGTCTGCATACGTATAACCTAAATACTTACTAAAAAAAAGAGTACAAAAAGTCTATTAAAGTCCAGTTCTTATTAGACTCTAAGATACTTTTTACATCAATGGAGGTTTCTCCGTCCTAGAAGGTTTTTTTCCTTAGGTCACAACTGGTGTCGGTAAGGAGGAACCCTGTAATACCTTTCTATCTCGTCATTGATCTCGTTTCGTTTTAATGTGGACCCTACTACTGACTTACAGAAAGGTCGGTGTAAAAAGAACCTAAACTCCAAAATTTTCTCGAATCACTTATTGTCCCTGAAGGGACCGTCGAGTCAACCATTTTTTGGGTAGACGTTACTTATTCTGGGTCCAGACTAGAGACCCAGTCCTTCTGGGCATCTCTCCTTTATCGTTGGGTAAGGTCATAAGAATGGACCCTTTAGGGTACCTGTCCCGTGGGGACCGTCTGATGTCTCGGACCCCAACGTTCTCACTTTCTGCTGTCGCTGACTTTGTAGTGTGGTGGTCCCTTATTGTGCTCTAATTCATTTGAAATATGTTTATAATTCTTATACTCCGTTTTATGTTCTGTCTACCTAGTAAGTCCCTTGGATCTACGGTTCATTTATTGATCTGACATTGGATAGTACATGGATCCATTTTTTAAGTTTAGTACCCACTACAGCACCACCCTCTATACTGGTTAATAGAATACTAATAATTATTCGAAGTCATGAATCTTTACCAGAGCCTCTCTACCCCCGATTCTGGTCGTAAACCTCTGGCTCCTCTGTGAAAGTCCTCAGACACGTACATCACTATTCTACCCTCCCTTCCCTCAATTGTACGACTACTCGTGATTGACCTTTGGTAATCAGTTTTGCAGAACTACATACTGTCTATTTATGTGTTGAACATTCGTAAAGTGATCAGGTCCGTTTCATGTTTCTAAATCCTTTTCTTGAATTTTGAAGAGACCGAGATGAAGGATCACAGACCCTCAACTCCCGAGTCATCCTTACAGTCCATTAAGACTCTACCCATTTAATAGAGCCAAAACATGAACCCCGTCCCAGTGGAGTCGAGAGTTAAGAGAAATGAACGAGGTTTAATTTGGACCTTGTAGGACCAGAATGTTTTAGTTCGTTCTTACTTTTCACAGTACCTTTGGTGTTTTAATCGTCACTCTGACACTCGGTGTCTAAGGATATGGATGGTTAGCCATCTCGAGTCATTACGACTACAGGAGACCTAGGTGGTAGCGTATGAGAAAGGATCCGTGGTCCAGGTCAGGGTCAACAGATCTCTTGTTTAACGTTTACAAACCTTCTTTTCAGTCGAGTTGTCTTATATAAATTTTATTAATAGAAATGACATAGTGAGATTTTTTTTAAGTTATGTAGTGGGAAACACGAAGAGAGTGGGTTTGAAAAATGGAATACAATTGGAAAATGACACGAACCTGATTCGTTCGTCCGACTTGTGACCCATATTGGACTCCTTGTCTTCTAATGTTTCCGCTCCTTTGTCCCTACCCCACCCCTACCCGGCCGGGAGAACCACGACGCGAAAACGGTGACCCCCGGAACCAAGATGGCTCACCCCTCGGAAATCGTGGGATGTTTGATAATGGTGTCTTTGGAAGGAGTAACACGACCGGACCTTTGATCTGTATCTGTATTAAAACAAGATCTTGTGTCTCAATTCCTCTCCCTTCGGACCGGGACTCCTAAACTGGACCGTGGTCCCCAACCAAAATACAATTGTGTCAGTGACTTGACGTGATCCTGTAGTCCTTCCTTCTTACTTAACTAAGAGGGAGGTGATAGTAGTAGTGTCCTTTCAGTTTCCTGTCGTGTCCCGAGATACCTCTTACCCCTTCGACGGCAACGACACTGAGACAAACTCCGAAAGTCCGTTCTTGTGAAGAAGACTACCGGAACTATCCCTCACTCTACTGATAGAGGAGGAGGAGGGTTCGAAGGGGGTGAAAACAAAAAGGGAAAGTCATTCTTTTGATATAAATTTCCTTTTGTCATTTACGTGTTAGACATTTGACATTCTGTAAAATTTATTCAACAGTTTGAGTTTCTTTCGTTTTAGTCTGGAGACTTTTAAGTACTTAAACTCCTACTAGATTTATTTAATATAACGAGTAAAAGTATGTAGGTACAAAATGGTTGAATGGTATTTAATCGGTATCTTCACGGGTTTCGTATTCGACCTTGAATGTACTCAGTTTTGACTCGGTACTAAGTCAGTATTAATTACAAAAAGGGAGAAAAGGGAAGGCATACAGTAATAGAAGGAAGGATTTTGACTTTTTCATAGTAGAAGAACGGACGAGATATAAAGATTCGATAAAAACTATTCGATTGAAGTAGGTTGAAAGAAGGATAAATGTTTGATCAGAAAATTTCCTCCTAGCCGTACTACTGATTCCCGGTTGTACTAAGTCTCTTGGTTCAAAAAAAGTTTTGTTTTTCCTTTTTGTAACTTTTTGTAAGTTTTGTACTTTCTACCCGTCGGATCCAGCACCAGTTTGTCAGAAGTCTAGATGGGGAGTTTCCCGGTGGGGTAGTGTGTGTCACTCTGGCCTCCGAGGGACGTATACCGACCGTATAGGGTAAGAGTCCTTCGCGAGGCACGACACTTAGTGTAACCAGCCCTCACCTACCCCGGAATCTAGAGAAAACCGAGTTGAATGAGGAAACTGTTCACTGTTCGCTTCTTTGATTTCAGTTCCTCCCGAGTCCTTAAACGGAGTGTAGAATTTTCTCCTCTCAAAGCTCAAGTCGCAGAACGATATAAAGTGCGGACAGGAACTAAGGGGTGTTCCTTACTTAGAGGGGCTCTAATTACTTAATCCCGACGAGAGAACTGACAGATATTTTCCTACTTCCCGTGTTGAGTGAGTCGTTTTATTGTCTTCCTGAGACCTGTTCTCTCTCCAAATTTTACACAATATATGAAGTAAGGACATCATATACAGAAGCCAAGTAAAGTCAAGTCATCGAGTCAGTACAGGCTAAGAAACTCTGGGGTACTTAGCGTCGTGCGGTCCAGAGGGACAGGTAGTGGTAGAGGGTCTCAAGTGAGTTTGAGTGCAGGTAGCTCAGTCACTACGGTAGGTCGGTAAAGTAGGAGACAGCAGGGGAAAAGGAGGACGGGGGTTAGGGAGGGTTGTAGTCTCAGAAAAGGTTACTCGGTTGAGAAGTGTACTCCACCGGTTTCATAACCTCAAAGTCGAAATCGTAGTCAGGAAGGTTACTTGTGGGTCCCGACTAGAGGAAATCTTACCTGACCGACCTAGAGGAACGTCAGGTTCCTGAGAGTTCTCAGAAGAGGTCGTGGTGTCAAGTTTTCGTAGTTAAGAAGCCGTGAGTCGAAAGAAGTGTCAGGTTGAGAGCGTAGGTATACAGAATCGTGCTTAGTCTTGACGGAAGACTATTTCACTGTAGGATATGAATTTCTTTCGTAATGAGAAATAACGTTTAACCAAAAAGGTCTAAGTCATTCTCCGTTTTAGTAGACACCATAGAAAATGACGGAAGAAGAAAGGATAGACGAAAAAAAAAAAAAAAGAAGACAACGAGATTCTACGAGACTAGGTGTGTCCTAGTGTTATTTGACACACTTAGTGTTATTTAACACCTTTTAAGACTTTGTCTACCCTTATGGTCTGGTGGACTGGACGGAGAACTCTTTGGACATACGTCCAGTCCTTCGATGTCAATCTTGACCTGTAGCTTGTTGCTGACCAGGGTTTATCCTTTTCCTCATGTAGTTCCGACATATAACAGTGGCGCGAATAAATTGAATATACGTCTCATGTAGTACTCTTTACGACCCGACCTACTTCGTCTCGACCTTAGTTCTAACGACCCTCTTTATAGTTATTAGAGTCTATACGTCTACTGTGGTAGGAATACCGTCTTTCCCTCCTTCTTGATTTCTCGGACGACTACTTTCACTTTCTCCTCTCACTTTTTCAACCGAATTTCGAGTTGTAAGTCTTTTGACTTAGTACCGTAGTACTAAGACCAGGGTAGTGAAGTACCGTTTATCTACCCCTTTGTCCCCTTTGTCACCGACTGAAATAAAACCCCCCGAAGTTTTAGTGACGTCTACCACTGACGTCGGTACTTTAATTTTCTACGAATGAGGAACCTTCCTTTCAATACTGGTTGGATCTATCGTATAAGTTTTCTCCTCTGTAATGAAACGGTTGTTTCCAGGCCGATCAGTTCCGATACCAAAAAGGTCACCAGTACATACCTACACTCTCAACCTGTTATTTCTTTCGACTCACGATTTCTTAACCACGAAAACTTGACACCACAACCTCTTCTGAGAACTCTCAGGGAACCTGACGTTCCTCTAGGTTGGTCAGGTAAGATTTCCTCTAGTCAGGACCCACAAGAAACCTTCCTTACTACGATTTCGACTTTGAGGTCATGAAACCGGTGGAGTACGTTTCTCAACTGAATAACCTTTTCTAAGACTACGACCCTCCCTAACCCCCGTCCTCCTCTTCCCCTACTGTCTCCTACTCTACCGACCTACCGTAGTGACTGAACTACCTGTACCCAAACACATTTGAGGTCCTCAAGCACTACCTGTCCCTCCGGACCGAACGATGTCAAGTTCCCCAGTGTTTCTCAGCCTGTGCTGACTCGTTGACTTGACTTGACTTCTACGAGACTTCCAGGTTTGTCACTTACCCCTGAACCCCTCTCTCCCTCCGGTACTGGAATATCCTATGGTTCCCTGGTGAATAGAAGGAATGTGAACTCGGGTGTATTCGGATTGTAGTATCAGTTTCAACCGAATAAGATTAAAGAGTAAGTATATAATTGTAAGTATAAATCGTGTTATAGTCGGAACTAGTGACGAAATTTACTGATCTAAATCATAAATTTTATGAACCGATCATAAAATCTAATCAGTCAATACAGAAAAAAGAAAATTCCCGTTTAGACCCAGTTCTAGTCGAAAAATAGTTCAAAAGGGTTCGTCGAGGAGTTTTCTGTGATTGTATATACGTGTCCGTCTCAGTCCCGGCCTTCCTTTCGGTGGGGAGTGGGAAAGGGGTGGTGGTGGGTCCTATGGACAGGGATTCTGAAAATTGTCTTCCATAGAGGGAGGTGTATTGTAGTTATTAGATAGTGGTGTTGTCTTTTCTCCCTATATAAATCTTTCTTTTTGTGTACAGTTTGTACACCTTTCGGAAAAACTTTGTTCTACATGAGAGTCGCACCTTTTCCTTTACCGTTCGGTGAGGTCATAAGAACGGACCTTTTCAGGTACCTGTCCGTTCGGACCACCCGAAGTCGGGCACCCCAACGTGTCAGCCTGTCCTGACTCGTGTGTCATCATCATGAGAGTCACCTTCAGTATATAGACTGACTGGGGTCACTTGTAAGACATAAAGCACTTGTGCACGTGTGACAGTCTGGTGTGTCCCGTCATCTCTTGACTGTTGTAGGACCCTGGGTCTGGTCGGGATCCTCTACACCACGAGTCGAGGTAGTCACTGTCAGATGTGGTTCGGGGGGTTTCCTCTTTTGCCCCTTTCGAAGGAGACCACAAAGGGTCTCCATGCTCGTGTGCCACGGAGTGTGGGACAACGTCAGTGCGGGAACACGTGTGGGTGGTCGCGAGCAGGGACACCACCGCCCATGAGTGAGCAACGGGGTCAGGTCCGCCCGCCACTACACTGCGAAGTGTAGGAAGTAGGCCAGTACCCACTCCACGGGGTGGTTGTGGACGGCGGCGTCTAGGTCCTAAAGTAAGTACTATACGGTGTCAGCCACCTTCTCTAGTGGAAGTAAAGAGATCCTTTGTGCGTTTACGTGTCTAAGTCACCAGTCTGTGACTCTGTGCCCCATTGGTGTCTCCTCGTCTCCGGCTCCGGGCAAATGGGAGAGACACGACCCGTGAGACTTCTGTCTGAAACGTAATTGTTTGAGAGAGGAGCCCAGGACTTTGTATGAGTGAAGAGACGTGGAAAGTAGGACAAAGTGTTACGACGAGAGGACGGGTTCTTAGGTTTAGGGTGAAGCGAAGAGTCCGAGCGGTTTTGTGTGTAGTACAGTGTCCTAGGAGTACTGCAGAGGTGTGGACTCACACCGGGCTAGAGACTGAAGTGCAAGAGATGAAGGGAAAGGTGGAGTTTAGGAGAGAAAGAAATCGAGGTAGGTTAAGATGACAGGAAGTTCCGATGTTGACTGAAGGGGGACGGAGTCCTTTAGCCCGGACTCTCGAGAACGAGTGTACGAAAAGAGGGAAGAGACTTGGTACCGACGTACGTTACTTTCGGTTAAGTTTCCTTTTAGAACAAAAAGTTAATGAGGAACACACAACCAGAATTGTGAAATGACAAAGGGCAGTCTTCGACCTATGTATCTCCTGAGATTACGAGCAAGTAACTAGTTAAAAGTGACGATCGTAGACCGGTCATAGATCTGAAATTTCTTTACAAAAGAAAGAATGAATAATTTAAAAGCACATTTAAGTTCGATTGGAGAACACTTTAAGTAGTTCGCTCCTGGGAATAACCCTTTCTCCTAACCAAGTTGAGGACCGAAGGTTAGAACCAAAACGGTGCATTGATCAAAATATCCGAAACTCATACCGAAAACAGTAGACACTTTGTGCGTGTGCCTTCGAATAATTTCTATTGTAAACACTTCTCTCGGACTATTCTGTCACTAATTCTCGTGTCTGAACTTTGTGTTTGATGGAGTGAGACGTAAGATTAAAACGGGAAGTGACCGATTTTTTGGACACCGTTACATAGTTGGAGTACCACGAACAAAAGGATAGACGTCTCACCGATAGTATCCTGGATAGAGTATCCGAACAATACTTCTAACTACTGAAGTATATAATTTTGAGACTCTTGCTACAAACTGGGTGTTATTTATGGTATAATCATAGTCCACAATGATCACGACAATAGTAATGTCAAAACTAGGTCTTATTTGAATATTTGAATTTAGGTCTAGGAGAATATTTATGACGTAGAAATAGTTTTAGATCCACATACAGAGAATGGGTGTCTATAAATCCCATTCGGAAACCATTCATAAAGTGGAAAGTAATTGAGAAGTAGAAAGAATTCATCTTTGATACGAAAATGAAAGATACTTTTAATAATTATCCGATATACTTAACTACGAAAACTTGACACCACAACCTCTTCTGAGAACTCTCAGGGAACCTAACGTTCCTCTAGGTTGGTCAGGTAAGATTTCCTCTAGTTGAGACCCTAAAGAAACCTTCCTTACTACGGTTTCGACTTTGAGGTCATGAAACCGGTGGAGTACGTTTCTCAACCGAGTAACCTTTTCTGAGACTACGACCCTCCCTAACCCCCGTCCTCTTCTTCCTCTGCTGGCTCCCACTCTACCGACCTACCGTAGTGACTGAGCTACCTGCGTTCAGACTCACTTGAAGTCCTAAACCACTACCTGTCCCTCCGGACCGCACGACGCTAAGTACCCCAGCGTTTCTCAGCCTGTGCTGACTCGCTGACTTGACTTGACTATACTTATTACCATACCTTCATAACTCTAATAGTAAATGGTCTTCAGGAGATGTGTCCATTCGACGGTTTTTATAGTTTAAGACAGATCAGTATTGTAAGAAATCCTTTTATTTTTCATCTCTACCTAGAAGACGAGGTAACTACGAACCACTGACGTTCACAAAACCCCTTGACTCATCCAATCTGTTACACGGTCAACTCGTTCTTTGTGAGAGGTACTGTGGTAGGGACTAGGAGACTCGATCTTCATTAGAACGAGAGTTGAGGATATCGTGAGAGAACTCGGACAAGAAGATGCTGGAGAGTGAGAAAGGAGTACAATATGTGAGGATATGTTCAGTAATGTCCTCACGACATTAGGTTATGATGACATTCAGTGACCAGTTACGGACACAAAAAGTCGACTACCTTCGAGGTTGGTGTCACCGACTCTACCGGGACACATCAGGGTCGTCGACCTCTTACTTCTTTGTGGAACTAAATTTCCTCGAAATCCCTTAGAACTCTCCACGTAAGACAAATCTATATTCTCTTATTCGTCCCTTCTAGTTCTTTTTAAAGTCCTCTTACCTGGATCACTAATAGTATAATTCCTTTCCTTCGGTCTACTTCTGTTTATAGTATACTATAGTTAGTATGTAAGTTAGATTTTTTTACTATGTTTACTTGAATAAATATTTGTCTTTCTGTGTGTGTATCTTTTGTTTGTAACAATAGTTTTCCCTTTCCCCCCCATTCAATCCTCAAACCCCTATCGTCTGTGTATGATGATATATATTTTGTCTATTTGTTATTCCCTTGACATATCGTATCCCTTGATATCGACATATCACGTGTTTGGTATAAATCATAGAACGTTATTAGATATTACCTTTTATTAGACTTTTTATTATGTGTGTGTATGTGTGTGTATGTGTATTTGAAGGGACTACCCCAGTTTACCATTTCTTAGACGGACGTTACGTCCTGTGGACCCAAGGTAAGGATCCAGTCCTTCTAGGGGACCTCTTCCTATACCGTTGGGTAAGGTTATAAGAACGGACCTCTTAAGGTACCTGTCTCCTCGAACCACCCGATATCAGGTTCCCCAACGTTTCTCAACCTGTACTGACTCTCCGATTGTCAAAGTGAAAGTATATATGTGTATGGATTTATATCTGTGTATGTATGTATATATATATATTGACTTAGTGAGACGAGAAGTGGATTTTGATTGTGTAAAGTTTAGTTGATATGAAGTTAATTTTTAATTATGATTTTTTTTTTGAACTCCTTGAGGTACCCGTCTTCCTTCTCAGGTGAGTTCATCAGTTTCTTTAATGAATGGATTACTTCTATATTACGTTCGGTTTAGAGTACACCTTCCCTCTGTCGGTTGAGGACGAATTGTACTGGTGGTGGTACACTTCCCGTGGACAGAACGAAAGCCCCTTCCACAAGACTACAACAGGTCTCCCTACCCGAACTAAAGGATTGTTACAGTGGAGATCGTGAATTCAAGTTCTCGTGTAACTCGACTCTTCTTCAACCTAAATGTTTTTCTTTTTGGTTAGCCAGACGAGAGGGAAAGTCTTTCCCCACCGGTCTTGTCA
Organism: Capra ibex; assembly: GCA_006410555.1. Lineage (NCBI taxonomy): Eukaryota > Metazoa > Chordata > Mammalia > Artiodactyla > Bovidae > Capra > Capra ibex. The sequence continues at coordinate 55,738,215 of SJYO01052474.1, forward strand.
CTGTATGACGTCGTGGGAGGGGTGATTACGTGCTTTTGTCATGTATTGACAAAACTATCGATCAGTCATTTACTACGGAGAAATTTTTGATCTAAAAATTTTTCACCTATCAATACTTCTGAGAAGTCCTTTGTACTCTTTACGAAAATTAAATTACAAACTACTTTCTCCGTCCTATGTTATACTTTGTGAATTTTATCTTTTTATGTATTTGTAAAAATGTTATATAGTCTTTTGAAGACGTCGTAAATAGACGTTTTTTACTTGATATTCATAAAATCACAACATCTCTTACTCGTTCAAAACTAAACGGAGTTTTACCTTTATTATATTTAAAACCTCGTCGTCTGTTAAATGTCGGTCCAAAAGGATGAATCGTACACTGGGATCTATCTAATATAGACTACTCTAAACTCTTATTTTTGATGGACCATTTCAACGTCCCTTCTCTCGACACGTTATGGGTCGACTTCCGGACGTGTTTCCATAAACCATCTTCTGGACATAAAGTGGATTTCAAAAACAACAATGACGATAAAATAATTCACTATGAAATTTCCTGTAATAAATCTGGTACTGGTTACATGACTTTTTTTCGTTTATCGTGAAGAACTCGTGGATGGTACACACACACACACACACACACACACACACACACACACACACACAAAAATTACGATTTACAAGATGCAATGTGATTCTATGTCATATAAAGTATATGACCAATGGTAACTGTTGTATACTCATCGAGTAGTTTGTGGAAGGTCACCACTGTGATCCTCGGAATTGAATTTCGACAATTCCTTCTGGTACCTGTCATGGGGCTATGTGAATACGTACTACTTGAACTTGGTTTTGCAAATTGTTTTTGTATAATTCTTTTCTCTTTGGTTTTCCAGGTTGTCTGGGTTCAGTCGGTTTAAGAGTTCCAATTTTTAGATCATAGAGGTCCAATTTAAAATATAAACAAGGATTCTCTTGATAATAAGGTCATAAGTTCCTTTGAAACTTTATTAGTAAATAGAGGTAATGAGTCCTACCATCTTCCACTCCTTCAATGAGAAACTCGAATGTTGTGCATCTAAAAGTTCGGTTAGTTCATCAGGGGTTTTATCTACGAACGTCGGAGTTTTCGTCCATTTTTATCGATCTATTCCGTCTTAGTTCTCCTTAAGTTGAAACTAGGAGTGATCGTCGATGTATTTTCCCTTTCACGAGTACAGAATCGAGTTAATTACCAAGGGTGAATGTGACAGTAATAAAAATACCACCCATAAATCCTACGTCACTACACGTGTAAAGTGTGTCAAAATTAAAAGTAGAATTACAGCACGTGATAATTCACTTTATTATGAACATAAAGTAAGAAAGGTTCTTTGTAAGATTTTGGATTTTTCCTCTAGACGTAAAGGAAACACGAGAGGGTCAGGTCTCGGACTCAAGTCGATACGACTGTCGCGTAAATGACGAGGGGTCGTTTCGGATCTACGGCACGAAGTAAATTCCAGTAGAACGCCTAAAATCATCACGCGGGATTTCGGTCGTCGAGGTCCTCTCGTACCAGTCTCTTTAGGTTGCAGTTTACTCAAAAATAATCACTGAAAATTTCTAAAAGAACGGAGTCACTTTATAAGATAGCGTAAAAGATACCTCGTCTTTTATTTTTACCAGTAAGAAACAGGTACAGGGAGTGATTAAACCTAAGAAGAGGAACTGTCCGATAAAGTTTATCACAACAGTCCTATTCATATGGAAACATAAAACTCGTGTAGGGAAGTTTACTGATTCGACAAGAGATTTAAGGGAACTTTTAGTTTCTTCTTTATTTGAGTAGAAAGGGGTTTGTAGTGGGAGTTAAGGGGTGTCTGTCACCAAGTCACTCCTGCGATCTAAATGTACACTTAGGGTCGAATCAGTGTCAGTAAAAAGTTGACGAACCGGAGGTCATTCATGAAGAGACAGTAAAAGAAGTAAACATTCGATCCCTACTAGTATCAGAAATAAAGGAACTCACCAACATTCAGAATTTACTTTATGATATATATCTCATCAAGAATTTCCCAAACGTTGTATCTTCCAAGAGTCATTCATATTATACATTTATCCATGCACAAACACACGTACGATTCAACGAAGTCAGCACAAGCTGACAAACACTGGGACACTTGACATCGGACGGTCCGAGGAGACAGGTACCGTAAGAAATCCGTTCTTATGACCTCACCTAACGTTGCGGGAGGAGGTCCCCTAGAAAGACTGGGTCCCTAGCTTGGACGTTGAAAATACAGAGGACGTGACCGTTCGTCCAAGAAATGGTGATCGTGGTGGACCTTTCGGTACGACGACGATTCAGTGAGGTCAGCACAGGCTGAGACACGCTGGGGTCTCTGCCGTCGGGTGCTCCGAGGGGACAGGGACTCTAAGAGGTCCATTCTTGTGACCTCACCCAACGGTAAAGGGAGAGGTTACGTACTTTGACTTTTCACTTTCACTTCAACGAGTCAGCACAGGCTGAGAATCGCTGGGGTACCTGACGTCGGATGGTCCGAGGAGGTAGGTACCCTAAAAGGTCCGTTCTCATGACCTCACCCCACGGTAACGGAAGACCTTTCGGTATATATATGTATATATGGGTTTTATGACTGAGGAAAAAAAGGGTTCTTTGTAAGGAAAGAGAACATCAAGATCTTAGAAGAGTAACTAAGATTTATCGGATAGTAAAAATCATATGGACTCGTTACATGTCTCTTAATCTCATATTAACTTAGTAGTAACACTTTTAATATGACTTTTTATTCGAAAAAGAGACACTGTTAATTTTAATAAGTCTTTCGGATTTAGATCCAAGGTACATTTAATAGGATAAACTTATCTACGGTCCTTTCATTAAAAAATGGAAGCACGTCGAACTTTTTCTTGAATGTTTTAGGTACGACCTACCTGTGTCCCTATTTTTAGTCTGATACAACATAATTCGAGAGATAGAGGTTAAGGGGAATCCTCACCGACACGAGTTTATAATCAACTGTGAGTGGGGTAAGTCTATAAAGAACTTTATTAAGAAATGACTTTTTTCCTACGATAATTTTTGAATGCATGGTGTATCTCAACAAAGGTGTATCGAGGGGTCAGAGAATTACAACTACAGTAAAGACACTAGTGTCTCAGAAGTCACCCTTATTGGTAAAGTTTAACAGACACTTTAACTTGTTGTTCATATATACGTTTACTGTATCTGTCATTAGAAGAAAATTTATAAGATTTTCTGGTTGATGCTTTCCTTCGACGGATCAATAAAAACCAAGACGTTTGTCTTTGGTCCTAGACTTATGCTTGAACACACTCCTTACACTACACCCAATGCCGTCATGTTGTGGTCTTACTGGTCGGTGAGTGGATCTAGTTTCAAATTCGTCACGCCACTTCGTTGTGATTGTCGCTCCAACACGTGGTGCATGGCGCACTAGAGAGTTGTCGTTGAGTGAATTTAAGAGGTTCGAGTTTTCAGGAACATACATTGGACTCCAATGGTCCGATAGATCTGACACTCTACCGAGAACGGAAGGTTCGCGATACCGGTAACCCGAGTTTCTTTCACTTTCCGAGTAAGTTACTAGTACTATACTACCGACGTTTGTAGGTTTGATTGAGTCATAATATTTGTTGATCTGTGACTCCATGACTGACTTATGAGTGAACTAGAGTAATTGTGGAGTAAAAATAATGAACGTTTGTCCTGGTACTTTTTAATAATGATCATAGTCATTACAACAGTGCGTAGAGTCTTGAATATTTCCTAAATTCTGTAGTGTCCATAAACTCCTAGGTAACGTCTTACGAGGAGAGGTACTAATCCCATTATATAAGGAAGATAAAGAAAAGATACACAGTCTTTGATATGAACCTTTTATAAGTATGGTTATAATCGTCCCCTAGATACCACCAGGACTACAACTCTTATATATATTCCTCTACCTCTCCTTTTTGGTCTAACTTAAACAAAAGACGTAGGATAGAAACTGTATGTTATTGGAAATAAAAAAGTAAAGAGTAAAGAAAAAAATTTTAAGAAGTAAAAACACGTCCAATTTTACCCATTCACGGACATTAAGATGAACGGTTTTCTTACGATTAACTGATGTGACTCCCCCTAATAGAAGAAGTAAACTCATAGAAAAAGATTCCTGTTATAAGTCACAAGTCACCTGTGACTTGGTCCAATACGTCTACTAGTTCCCCTTAAAAATAAAGAATAGTACTCCGATAACTGACAAGACACAAGGAAGAACTACAATTCAGGTTTCCTATGGATTAACAGAAAACATTTCAAAAGAGCCGTTCATACCCTTAATTTTAGAACGGAACTAAAGAAGTGGTTGTTTCGGAGTAAAGTATGAAGACGATTTTATGGGATACTTATAAAATTAAGAAAGATCTCGAATTTGTATCGACTTCTACATTTTGGTCTTTATTTTCATTTGTCATTATATACTTGACACTGTATGTGTCTTGGAAAATAGTTCAGATGTATTAACTGTAAAAATTTACCTTCATGTAAATAAAACGAAAAGTTCGTCGACAACACTAAATTTACTACTCATAAACCTCTGTCCGTAATATTTTACTACTTGTCTTTCAGACCCTTCCTTGTAACTTAAGGATTCTTTTGAGTTGTTGGATGAATTGTAAATTTTTGACTGTACTGGTGTCGTTCTTAATTTGTTGTTTCTTCACTGGAGTGGTAAGTGTTTGATATTAAATTCCTGGGGGTGGGGAGTGGGGGTAGTCAAAACGTGACGAGACTCTGGGTCCTTTCTTATATTTCCGTTAAATCAGACACCCTTTAACCAGACCCCAAACGAGTTGGTTTTACATGTGAAAATTCTTCGTGTTTTAACGGTAAAATCCACTCGTCGACAAAGGAGAATTAATATGGTTTTAGTTGTAAGTTTGTCAGACTGTATTCATCGACGGGGACTTTAATATAAGACAACTCAATAAGACTCTACATGTAACGTCAATAAAGTAGGACCACCCGGTAGTCAGACGATTAGGGGAATTTTATTCTGTCCGTTGTAGTTTTCGGATTTCTCTAACGAGAGACCCTTTCGTTAGTAGACCGTTATGCACAAGGGCTTACAAAAGTCCAATTTCAAAAAGAAGGTCAATTGTCAGGATCTTGGATTTCAGAGGTAGTTAAGATTGTAAAAAAAAAAAAATTCTTTGATTTGAAACCAAGATGGGACTCCGAGAGAACGACATATATTACGAGTAGTACGGGAGACAGTCCACAGCTGGGGTGTGGTTCAGAATTTGATTGTCCTGGTTTAAAACTCTGTTAAAATAGGTAGAAATTTGAAGGAGTCTTAGTTCCCTCGGTCTATGATTGGTCAATGTCTGATCCTGTTTGTTTGTTCCATGAACAAAGTTAATTTTGATACAGGGTGGTGTTGTGTAAAAGTCTCTCTCTCCGGAATTTGATGTGTTTCACTACGAACTGTAGTAGAAACGATCGTACGACAGATAAAAGAGAAGAAGTCAGACGTGCATCCTACCCCCGTCCCACCGAGAGACGAGACCTCCCAAAAATCCTAGTCCCAACCCAAACCCCGTTTCCGTCGTTTCTCTGACCGACGTCCCCAACCGGGTCCACCTAGGAAATTCCCTGTCGCATCTTTATGGGTGTAGTGATCCGGTCTTTCCATCCTTGTTTCACATTTGTACACAAAAGACCTGCCAGGGAACCAAATGAACTTCTCCCGACCTATCTGTGACCGACCTCTTGAGGTTTTCCTGATTATTGAGACGAACTGAGTAAAGACCACCCAATATAGACGTGTTATAAAGACTTCCTGTGTGTAAGTAATTATCTCATTATCATCACCGTTGACAGTCATAATCTTTATATAAAAGTTAGATTATAAAATTCATGAATGATAATGATGATAGTTTTTTCCAGAATTACTGACCCTATTGGTACTACCATAACAGTGAGTGGATTTCAGTCTGTAGGACCTTACACTTCAGTTCACCCATAATCCTTCATAATGATGTTCGTTTCGATCATCTCTACTATCTTAAGGTCGACTCGATAAAGTTTAGGATTTTCTACTACGACAATCTCACGACGTAAATTATACAATCGTTTAAACCTTTTGAGTCGTCACCGGTGTCCTGACCTTTACCAGTCAAAAGTAAGCTTTGGGTTTCTTCCCTTCACCGTTTCTTACAAGTTTGATGGTCTGTTAACGTGAATAAAATGTACGATCGTTCCAAGATGAGTTTTACGAAGTTCGATCCGAAGTCATCATACACGTGACTCTTGAAAGTCTATATGTTCTACCCAAATCTTTTCCGTCTCCTTGGTCTCTAGTTTAACAGTCGTAAGTGACCTAGTGTCTCTTTCGTTCCCTTAAGGTCTTTTTGTAGAAGACGGAGTGACTGATGTGATTTCGGAAACTGACACACCTAGTGTCGTTTGACACCTTTTAAGAAGTTCTCTACCCTTATGGTCTGGTGGAATGGACAGAGGACTCTTTGGTCCAGTTCTTCGTTGTCAATCTTGGGTCGTATCTTGTTACCTGACCAAGTTTTGACCCTTTTCTCATGAAGTTCCTACATATAACAGTGGGACGAACAAATTGAATATACGTTTCATGTAGTTCGCTTTACGGTCCGATCTACTCAGTGTTCGACCTTAGTTCGGACGATCCTCTTTATAGTTGTTGGAGTCTATACATCTACTATGGTAAGATTACCGTCTTTCACTCCTCCTTGATTTCTCAAAGAACTATTCTCACTTTCTCCTCGTACTTTTGCGACCGGATTTTGAGTTGTGATTTTTTTTTGATTCTAGTACTGTAGACCAGGATAGTGAAGTACCGTTTATCTACCCCTTTTTGACCTTTGTCACTGTCTAGTATAAAATCCCCCGAGGTTTTAGTGACGTCTGTCACTGACCTGGGTAATTTTCTACGAACTAGGAACCTTCCTTTCAACACTGTTTGAATCTGTCACATAATTTTTCGTCTCTACGGTGAAACGGTTGTCTTCAGTTTTGACACTAAAAAGGTCATCACTACATACCAACACTCTCGACCTGGTATTTCTGACTCGTGAAATCTTGGCTACGAAACCTTAATACCACGACCTCTTCTGAGAACTCTCAGGGAGCCTGATGTTCCTCTAGTCTGGTCAGTTAGAATTCCCTTTAGTTGGGACTTATCAGTAACTTTCCTGACTACGACTTCGAGTCGTAGTCGACTTCGAGGTTATGAAACCGATGGACTACGGTTCTCTGCTGAGTACCCCTTTCTGGGATTAAGACCCTCTCTAACTTCTGTTTTCCTCTTCCCCAACCGTCTCCTACTCTACCAACCTATCGTAGTGGGTGAGTTACTTGTACTTAAACTCGTTTGAGACCCTCTAGCACCCTCTGTCTCCTCGGACCACACGACGTCGAGTACCCCAACGTTTCTCAGTCTGTCCTGAATCGCTGACTTGTTATTGTTATTGTGTGTTCCTATACAAAAGTTCGGGTTAATCCTTTTATTACCGTCTGAGTCGATGAATACTAGTCATCACTTAGATCCTTTAAGGACCCAACTCTATACTGAGTCGTAAACTACCGATACTGATGAACGAAGGGATGTGTTGTCCTTTGGTTCTTCTTGGTTGAGGAAAACAAATTCTAATCCATCTAAGGTGGTAAAGGTCTGTTACTCTCGGGAGGTCACGGGATCTAACAGGTTGTATGTCTACACCAAGAAAGTAAAAGAGGTGTTTGACGGAATTACGGCAGAAAATAGATTGTTGTGTTTGTTACCGTTCTTAGTTAAGTAAAAAAGTTCTGTTATTCAGAAAGTTTAAGGTTTTAATCGTTACGAACACACTTTTGAGAGGTAGTTATTTTAAATAAAGAATGGGAAACAAGAAATGTGTCCGTAAAAAGTTCACTTGCATCGACCTTCCTTTATATGGGACCTTCTCTTTTACACTTCCAATACAGATAAGGTCGTCTTATTGAAAGTATTCAGTATATATATATTATAGTGGTGTGTTGGTATTGTTATGGTCCTTCTACCTTAGAGATTGTGTAAGAGATCCACTTTAGATAACATCGAATATTGGTCAGTAAAATAAAGCTTACAAATAATCAAATGTTTAAATCTCTATGAAATTTTATTTATATTAGTTTTGTAATTTAGGACGAGTTTTTATATAAGATATGTATTGTCTTTAAAAAACATAAAAGTTCTAAAGATATATCTTTCGTACAATTTATTAAAAAAAATTTATAACGTCAAAACTTTTTTCCCCAAAATTAGACGAAGAAAACCAAAATCAAGAAAAAGAACAGAAGTTTGATGAGTACACAGATAAACTTTTATGTATGATTTTTTTATGGTGATGATGCTTAAATCTTTGTCATATAATGTACAAATCCTTACTAGGAATTACTTTTGTATCGTCGTTTAGTAGTGGTCCGACGGTAAGACTACCTTGTTTTTAATTTGTTTTGTTCTGTGCGGTCGAATTTCGAGAAATAACATCCCTTTCCGATCCCGTTCCTTTAACAAGGAAACAAGATTTACTCTTTAACTTTTTTTTTAATTTTTTTCTCGTTAAAATAATAGGTAATTTACTGTTATAAGAGACTTACTAAAAAATACGTATTAATTTACCTTTTAAGTTAATTTATAAATCCTTTTTGTTTACAGTAAACTTGTGTAATAGTGGTGACACCCAGGTTCCTATTGTATTTTAAATTGATCGTTCGAGACATGTATGTTGTCATCATTTATCCGTATCCAAATTTTTTTTTGTGGTAAAAAAAAGGAAACCTTAAATTTAAATGGAGTTATACCATCCTTATCGTTTATTCTGATTAATAACCTTAATTGTTCTTCAGTCTTTAACTCAAAGAAATCTTTTCTTTATTTTTCGTGTTTTAAAATTGTGAAAAATTTTATACAAGATTTACTTTTTATAACTTCAATGTATACATACACGGACGTCTACAGGTTTTTATTGAAACTTACTCTCGATTTCATATCTGAGAGGAAATCTTACTGGATTTTATTTACTTTATTTCATTAATTGTGTCAACCTACTAGGTCCTTTTTTCCATATGAATTTGTCTTTACGTCCGTTTTATCTAATCTAATGAACATAAAACCTTTACTCTTTACTGTGTGAAATAGATGTTAGGATTCTTTTGGTCTTAATTTGGTTTTGTACTTGTACCGCATATTCTTTTATAATCATTTACACCTATCGTACCCATTTCTACCCTTCTGTCCTTGTTTCAGCTTTTTATGTCTTCATTCCTAATCACAATTGTAGTATTTGATGTGTTTCCTTTCCATTTTCTTTTGAGTATAATGAAGGATGATATTAAGGAATCCTAAATATATTTATATATTTACTATTACTCAGAATCAAAGACAGACCTTACCATTCTTTCTACCTGAAAATATTAAACTAAAAGGGTGTAAAGTCGAGGAGTGAGGATTTCCCTGAGTATTGTATGGATTTTATTTGGTGAGAGGTGTGGTTGAAAATGTTTACTATAGTATCTTTTTATTTCTAATTTATGGAGATCAGTAATACAGAAAACCTTATATATAAAGACGACGGACTTAAAATTAAATCGAAAGACGTTTTGAGTGTGAAGTTTTTCTAAAACAAATATATATTATTCGAATAATTCCAGAAGAGTCATATTTAAAGTTCTCGATGTGTCCTAATAGTGAACTTATCATATAGAATTCATATTAGATTCGAGTTTCCTTAAAGGTTTTAATACTTCTAGACATAACGGTAAATCATAAAGTTGATTCTCAGGGTTGACATTAAAGTTAACATATTTCTTTATTTCATTTAATTGACAGAAAGAATTTCTAGGGTATTAATGTCAATTTTCATTAATAAAAATGGAACTATAAACCCAAAAAATTCCGTTTAGGAGACATGGTCGGACACCTCTTTATTAGTACCAGTATAAAGTTATTTAGTAATATTATGAAACTTCTTTAGTAATCTTTAGTTACATAGAAAACGACTGTCTGAAATGGAATGTACATCTATAAGATCCATCTTTGCACCCTTAACCTTCATCCGATCTGATATTTTCAGTTCACTGATGTTCAAATTCAGAAGACAGTTATTTTAGTGAACTTTTAACATAACCTTTACATGTATTTTTTTATGTTTGTACGTATTACCTTCATTTCCAAACTATTAGTTTCGTGACCCGAATTTAAGACCAAAATGATAGTTATTCATAATCGACAACTTTAGAACCCGTTCAATTCACTGGAGAGACTCGGATCAAAGTGAGGTAAAATATTTTACAGTGTGATATAGAGTTTCTTTAAGTTCTTAGATGTGTTCTAAATTATATCAAGGTTTGACGGAAACGGACTTATGTTTCGGGACTCAGATGGTAGTTTCTTGTCACGAATCGGTCGTTAAGACATGACTTGAGTGTGTAGCGGATGGTAGAACCCACTCCTAGTCAGACTATCGTATTCTTCTTTCTTCGGTCCAGAGTAGGTGAATCTCGTAATTACCGTGAGAAAGTAGGTTACAGGGTAGTTGACTGAGTGGTATTAAAAATAAGACGTCTTACAGATAATGAATTGGAGGTTTCACTGAGTCATTCAAAATGTCGTGACAGAAATTCCCCCTGGTATTGAAAAATATCAAATTTTGTTAATGTCTTATATGTATATATATTTATGCTTAAATATATCGATTATATGTACACGACACACACACGAGTCAACCAATCAACACAGAACGGCCCTCGGTCGTACTCCTTAAGGTGGGCACTGTTCCAGTACGCCGTCTCGAGACTACCGTTCCGATTAGTCTGGAGTCCAAAAGGGGGACCTTAAAGGACTCGTAGGCGGGGGGGTTTTATTCTTAGACGGACGAAAAGGTGAGAAGATCATAAGAGACCTTTTTCAGTTTAGTCCCGAAATCAGAAGACGTAAACTTTCCCTACAAAGTCAATTTTGGGGAGACTATCGAGAGATCGAACGGATTGTCCAAGGGGGCCTGGAGAATGTCGAACACTTAACGAATGTCGGGGGGTTGGTGTTCTCCGTGTCTCGAATTTCGTAGAATTCTATGTCTCGGAAAAGATTCTCGATTTTTAGTATAGCCACTGCCCAAAAGTGACAACTGAGTTACTAACGGCGGTCTGGAGGTATAAGAAATAGAAAATCCGTGGACCCTCCTACAATTTGTTACATTTACCCTATACCTTTTTCTATATATCATCAAAACTACAATCGTTGTGATCTGAAAACTCAATTAATGAAAAGAGAAACAATATATAGTGACGTGAGGAGAACACAGGAACGATACATTCTTACATTGAAATAAATCACGAAAGACTCTCACCGTGGTCTGAAACCCTTCTAGTTGTGTTTATTCAGAAGATCAATTGTTTGGCAATAGTCTTTTTTCCGACATTTTACAATTAACCGGGAAAAACCGGTCTTCTACTACATTTAGTGGATTCTGAACACATATGTTAATCCATACGTCTCTCTTTTCGGACCAAAACTGTTCTCAGACCCGACGATTGCGACGTATTGAAACACAATGGGTAACTAGAGGCACAAAATAACTTTCATATTTTCCGGAAGACTTGTTATCCCCGGCCTCGGTCAGCGACCTGACCAAAGGAGGCACAGAGGAGAAATGAGATTAAAGTCCGACTTAAGGGTAGACCTCGCCCCGTCGAGTGGTACAGATGAATGAACAGGGCCGAAAATTCTAGGTGCGCTCCCCCTCGGGTTCCGCCCCGTCGGGGTCTATAAGTTCACCCGCGGTCACCGGGTTACATCTACCACGTTCGAGGAGCAGACCTTGAAATAACCGGAAGGGGCATTCGGTTCAATAAGTCGGGAGAAAAGAGGTAGATTAAAAGGATGATGTGATAAAGAAGGATTAGATTAGAATATAAAGATATACTTATTTATTTATTCAAGAGGAGTGGTTGCGACAGGGGCGAAACTTAAGGGACCTAGGTGATCCCGACCTGGGGCCGTCACAGATTGAGAAACACTGGGGAACCTGACGTCGGGAGGTTTGAGGAGACAGGTACCTTAAAAGGTTCTTTCTTATGAACTCACCCAATGGTAAAAAATGAGGTCTTCGATTATATGTCGGAGGATATTTACATAATAAAAGTTGAATAACAAAGAAGTTGATATCTTTGGTAAAACGAATAACCTTCTTTAATAAAATAGTATTTTGGTTACAAGATAACTTAACTTAGAAAAACTAATTAACTTGAAAATCTTTCTTCATAAACTCAAAACATAAATTTATAAAAACAAGGAGTACTCAAAAGAATTTTTTTATAAAACATTTTGTGGTAAAATGTTAGTCGGACCTTTTTCATCTTACTTAACTCTTAACGTTAGATATTACAGTCCTAAATAATCTAAGGAATTTCTGTAGGTGGGTTCTTTATATAGGTAAGAATTTATTAATTATCATTGGTTTTGAAGAACTCTTAACGTCTTTACAGTGTCACTCCAGAGACAGGTTGATGTGGTATGTCTTTCTACAAATGTAATGTTTTGTCGAGGGTAATCGACCATTCATATAAAAGTGGGTAAGTATTGTCTAAAATATAAATAGACATTTGCTTCACCTTTGTCTGTTTTATATAGACCGTTACTGTCTCTTTTTGGAATATAAAAATTTATATAGTCACTGTGACCTATTTTATTTACAGGTACATTGTGGTGGTAAATTACTGTCCGAGATTTATTTTCATTATCAAGATAAACCCTCTTGTGTTAAAATAGTTATTACTTAGAATTAAACTATCTCAGAATGGTATAATATTTAAGGATTATTCCTGTACATAACTCTCCTTTTAGTATAGAAACCTATGCGACTACCCTGAAATGTTATACCGGTAAAACAATTCTTTTGTTTCATCAGTAAAATAGACCCTAGAAAAATTCCTGATCGTAAATTCCTACAAAACAATGTTCCTTGTCTTCGTAAACTCTTGTATGATCCAACTAAATTACTCCATGGAGAATATATTTAATTAGTATGTTCAAGTGGATTCTAAAGTTTACCTCCTTTATTGAAGTGAGGTTTAAACCCCCTCCACTCCTCCTTCTCAAATATCCTGATCTCGTCTCGACCGGTCCCGTCCTCAGGGTGGGGTTCCTTAGACCAATGCGTTAGAACCAATTTCGTAAAGACGAGACCTGGAGACAAAGAAAGACAGGACCCCTCGGGTGGTCTGAGAACTGTAAGGTTCTTTCCGGGAACTCAAACCGGGACTCAGTACTTGAGAGTCTTTAAGTTGTCAGAGTTAACGTAGATCACTTATATTTATTTATTATAATCCTTTTTTATATTAGTCAAATTTTTATGGTTTGTTACAAAAGGGTATTCGGTTTGTAACTTGTACGTTCTTTTATCAAAACATTTTTTACCAAGTAACACTGATTCCCCTTTTAAGGCCTCTAATTATCTTCATACTTTTCTTAAACATTTAAAATACTCGACGGGTTACGACTCCTCTAGCAAATGGGTTGACGTTTACTAGTTATGATCAGATGAATGGTAGTGTGAAGAGGTCCTAGACTTGACATAGAGGTTAAAGGTTACTGTCTGGTATACCGTGTCAAGGAGCTTTTGACCGTTATTGACATTCTTTACTGTGTCTTATATACCCCTATTAGTACAGTCATTACCGGTCAATGTGACGAAGGATAACGTACAATGACTGGTCCTTTTTACTTGCACTCGTCCTTTATGTGTGACTATCAATCTTGACCGACAGTATAAAATTGCACTGTGGTAAGTCTTCTTTTGGTTTCAAATGTATGAAACGATTGACAAACCAGTTTGTTCACAATAATTATGTTTAAAGTTTCCACACTATCAATGATTCTATCATCTGTTTTATAGTTGTAGTGAGTTATTGTATGCATTTGTCTATGACGGACTTCTCGACGCGTTCCTCACAGGGAGATGGAGTGACGATGTTAGTGAGGGGTAAACCTTCGGGTAGGGTACCATCCCTGAGTTATTTATGCACAAGTCATTATTTGCTCCTGATATACAGAATGAGTAATTATTCGAATCAACTGGAAAGACGATACGACAGAAGTCCTATAAAGAAAAGGTATGTGGTATTCCAGGAGTTCTCTTCCGTGATACAGGAGTGATGAGTGTCGAGTGATGACACAGGAGTCCCAGATCGGGTCGTGTACCACAATTTCGTCAGAAGAAGAGACATCATTAGTTACCATTACCAATGAAGAGAGGGGACCCAGATTTGTGTACCGGTTTTACTGTTAAGGGTGTACGGAATCGAGAGTCTAGCAAACTTGATCCCCTTCATCCCCGTGTGTCTCTCCTCCGTGGCAAATCGGAATGGATTACAAATGTCTGACTGACCAAAGAATTTGTGCCACGCCCCGACCCGTCCTGACCCTATATTATGGTCTCTAATTGGTAGGGATCCGTTAAACTCCCCAATTCTCTCTTACTTCCTGTCTCTAAGAAGGGTCCTTTAATTGTGGACTCAGTATTCTCTCTGGTCCGATCTTTCATTTCTTTTCCTGGAGTTGTGTGTCTTTCTCTTCTGTGTAAAGGACAATTTATAAAGTGTACGACTTTAGTAGAACGTTCAGTGTAGGTTTTTTACTATCATCTACGAAACTGGCGGACTAAAAATTTTCGGGGGTTGAAACCTTCACTTAAAATGTTATAAGATAGAAAGTCTAGTATTCTAAATCTTTGTGGCGGTTAGGGGGTTCATTTAATAACAATAATAATAATAACAATCACGATACTTACATAAAATTTTCGGACTTCCTTGTGTACTTAGACAGTTTTTAGTTTTGTACGGTTATTCATTACCCGAAAGTCTCTCCAGATTTCGGTAAAATACTAGAATTTTGTTTTAATCGTCATCGTTAGTTTTGTGTCCTGTCTTTTGTATCGGGTTTCATATACTCTGTCTATTTTTATTGATGTCTCATTGGTTCAATTTTTTAAGATCTATTCGTAATTAGGTACTACAGTAAAAGATTGATATTGGTATTTATGGGATACTGGAGTACAACTACCGGAGTTGTCACAAACGAACTTTTTATTAGTTTCCAGACATAGAACTGTCTAATGAAGTTTATTGAAAGTTCCTGGAGAAGAATTTTCCTTAGTTGTTGGTTTATCTGTCATCTAACTCATGTTAAATTCTGAGGTTTCGTTTGACTGGGAGTCTTAACGGAAAAATGTGAGTACTTCAATGGAATTGGAGAGTGTCGGGATCACCAAGTCGGGACGTAATGACTACAAAAAGGATCTCCAGATTCACACACCCACGGGATTGAGTCGAGTAAGAGGCTTGTGCTTACGGGCACAATTGAGGGTCCGTCGGTCTTTGTGGAGGGGATGACGACCACCGAGAGAGGATGGGGTAGTGGAAGAACTTGTACCGTCAGGGTGAGTAACCAAAGTAAGAAGTGGTGGGGAAGTGCGGAGTCGGGAAGTGCGGTGACACAAGACTTTAACGAGAGAGGGAGTGACAGTGGTGTAGGTACGACGGAAAGTCCTCCGGTAGGAGAGAAGATGGTGAAGAGAGTATGGAAGGTCGGAAGACGACATCTAGATGAAAGAATCGGGAGAAAAGTTTTTAAATGAATAAAAGTTGACCTCCTATCAACGAAATGTTATAACACAACCAAAGGTGGTATGTAGTCGTACTTAGTCGGTATCCATATATGTACAGGGGAGGGAAAACTTGGAAGGAGGATGGAAGGAGGGATAGGGAAGGGAGATACGTCAGTTTAAAAGTGATAGATAAAATGGATTCTATTACATATAAAAGGTACAATGAGAGAGTTAAGCAGGGTGGGACAGGAAGGGGATGTCGCAGGTGTTCAGAGAAGAGATACAGACGTAGAGGTGACGTCGGGACGGTTATCCAAGTAGTTATGGTAGAAAGATATGAAGTATATATACGTAAATATAGGTTCAATCGAAAGAAGAATTTACGACTACAGTTTGTCCGACCCACATGTCTGAAGGGACGACCAGGTCACCAATTCTGAAGTTCGAACTTGACGTCCCTTGTGCTCAAGGTAGGGACCAACCTCTTGATTCTGGGGTGCACGACTCACCGGTTTTTGTTTGTCTGTTTGTTTTTCCGATCCACATCCTTCTCTTGTAGTTTGAACCATAGTACTCTATACCCATACTCGGGTCTAGACTGGTGAATAATCGACACACTAAACCAGGTTCTAGGATTAGAGAGTTCTCAGAGGTTATGGAGTAGTCCTTTTACCCCAGTTACTATTCCTTTGACGTTTTCCATCATTTCCTAATTTATTCCGAAGAGTCTCGTCTGAAAGAACTATATGTAGGAGAGTGGGGTTAAGGTACGCGAGTATCGTGGTATATGGTGAATTGGTCGGAGGGAATAAACACGTTCAAAACCTTCCTACAGAGGACGTTGTCTGACTTTTAAGGTACCTATATTCTTGATCCATCCAAAGTCAAGGGTCAACAGATATATTAAGTCATATCTCGGACCGTGTGTTTAACTCGAGTCATTTATTAGTGACTCCCTTACTTACACCCGTCTCGGTAAGGATAATTCACAAGACCAGAATCCGTCAGTCCAAGGAAATAATGCCCGTTAAGATAAAATTCTCCCGTGTGTTTTAAGATTCTTGGTTTGATATAATGGACACTTTTGAGTAAGAAAGTGTCCTTTACAAATTTTGACCCTACTGTCCAACAGACCTAGTATTGACGTGTAGTAGAGTAAAGAATGGGTTCCTCAGATACACCCACTTAAGACTGAAGTGAGAAGTGGATATATTATAGACTATTGATAATTTCCACTCGATAATACAAGAAGTGAGAGTAACTCGAAGTCTACGGAGGAGATATTTGCTTCCTCAACTTGTTCCACTTGACTTTCCAGGGACGGTCGGACGTTAAGACTCTCGGACCTTCTTTAGAAAGTCGAGTCGTGACTGTCCCATATTACATATTGACTTCGTGAGACACGGGTTTGGTCGGAACGAAACCAAAATCAGTGACGGACTCAAGACTTTCTTACCTGTAAGCAGGGGTGGCAGACTGGTTCGTCTTCCCTTCCAGACGAGAGTCGTAGAGGATGTTTCAGGAAATGGTGAGGGCAATGAAAGGTCCGAGGGTAGGGTGGATGGAGAGGTGTGTTACGGGAGGTGTGATGGTATGGGTTTAGGGGTAGTCCGAGAAAGTACGTCTTGAGTCACGGAAATACGCATGATAGGGGGAATCCCCGTCAACGGAAGGGACGGAGAAGATGTGTCCTTGACGTTTCATCGGACTCAACTTCCAGATCGAGGTTCCAATTGAGAAACTTAAAGGACTACGCTGGGAAAGAGAAAGGGGTAGGAACCTGGGTTTACTTTAGTTAAAAGAAAATAGATACGAGGTTCCCCTGGTACTGGTATAGAATTTAGTGCGTTCCATAGTATATGTGAACTGAATAGAAACAGAAAGATGAACTTTTGAACTTAACAAAGTTTAAGGAGAAGGTATGAGGTCGTGTCCTAATACAATCACGTACTTGTCTCTTACTTATTTGTGTGCCTTACTTACTTACTTCGGTGACTTTTTGCCATGGGTTCAAAATTGTCTCAGTCTCTTACAGTTTCCGTGGTGAGTATTGAATTTTGCAGATTTTATATAATTTGGTGTCTAGTGTGACCTCTCATTGTGAAAAATTTCTATATCAAGTTCCGTCCTGAAACTAGAAATGGAAGATTTTACCGATCGGTAAAAGTCAGAAACTTAATACGTTCATTAAGATGGAACGTTACATGATTCAAGTACTTACCTACCTATTTACGACAAAATAAATACGAAGTCCAATACGTTAACTTTCCCCTTCCGTCAAGATCCGGTTTCTCGTTTTCTAGACTTTCGTACTAACTGAGCCCAAATGATTACCATCGTATATAACATAGTATTTCCTTCCTTTTGACCAAAGCGTTTCGTTTCTCAGTTTCTTTTGAGTCCGTAAGTACTTTAGAGTTAGACGTAAAGATAGTTTACGTGAACTTTGTATACGTTACGAATCTAAGATGAGACCTATGTTGAAAAGTTCATTCGGGGGTTTAGGAGGTTCGTAAAAACGTACTTTGTTCAGATATCAACTTTTAAGTAGAACGGTGGTTGACAATATTTGATCGAGACAGAAGTTTACTTTCAGAAGAATAGGATAGAAAGGTCCCCGTAGGGTTATTGTAAACCCAAATGACTTGTACTGGTGTATGACAGAACTAAGGGAATAAAAGAATATTTAACTTTTTCTCGATGTCTTTTCTAGTGTCTCTTACTTACGAAGTATCTCGACCTTTATGTTTCCAGGTTACGATAACAAAGTCAGGATTCCTAGGACTCTTATGTCAAAATTTGTCTGTATTTTTGATGACATACCATAACAAAAGTAGAGACGAGTAAACGATGTTATATCTTTAAATAAACCTAATTGTTTGTACATATATTTGTATCGAATACAAGGTCAGAAAATTTAAATATACACCCCTTAAGGAACCGTAAGGTTGTCGTGAGGTACGAAGATTACGTACCCCGTGTCCAAGCTAGGGACCAGTCCCATGATTCTAGGACGTACGGTACACCATACCGGTTGGAGGTGGTAGGGTGGCGTTTTTTTTTTTTGTTTGTTTTTTTGTTGATCGATTTTAATACACACATTCGACTTTCACAATTAATTTACATATCGAATTCGTAGAACTTTTAGTCTTTGTCAACGGAGAATAGTGTATAATAAGGAAATGTCTTATAGTCAAATCATAGATCACTGAAATGATTTTTAATTCACCAAAACTTTTCGTAGGATAGACATTCAGTGGTCACAAAAGATACTTCTGACTTTTTTTCGTTTTAGCACGACACTTCGTCCTTGAATAAAGAGTCAAAGTCACTGTAACGAACGAGAACATTTCTTGTTTAAGTATGAAATTTGAAAATTTGAATCATACCTCGTTAAGTTAGTGTCTCAACACTGAAAATTATCGTTTTTGTCTTTGTTTAATATTTTTGATGATCTTCTGTTAGTACATCGGGACGTAGTGTCTACTATGGTATAAGTAGTAGCACTAGTTTTATTATAACTACTACTACGATGTGTGGTGTCAAGTTCAGTTCGGACCGTTTATGACGGGAACGGGGAATACCCGACTGTTAGATTCTGCTTGCCTTGTATTACACCCCTTTTTTTTAATACTTTATAAAACAAGGACACTGTGTTTCCTTCCGTTGAGTAGGGAGTTTCAGTTTCAAAACCGAAGTAGAAAGACTATTTTCCTAAAGGTTGAGTCTTTGTCCAACACCAGACTTTCCAGTAAACCTTCAATAAATGTTGTGTCTTGTGCTACGTACGATAACAAGAGCTCAAGACTCTGATAGGGTACCTTAGGGTAAATTGTGTTTTATTTACTTTGAGGACAAAAAGTGTTGTCTTTACTCGATACTGACGTGGTCTTTAATTTATTTGTAAAAATACCCTCATCGACATTTTAAGGCTTACGACCATGAATTTCGTACAGTCGTTGTCACTCTTCCGTCACTGTCTTCGTCCCGAGACATTTCCTCGAGTCTCCTGTAAATTTTGGCCAAGAAAGGTACAAGTGCACGTAAAGTATGATGTAAAGAGAGACCAAACGGTGCTTACATATAGATGTAAGTCCAAATAGTCGAAATACTCACAGTAACACACACAACCCCCGTGCGTGTTTACCTTTTCTCGCCCGTCCTTTTCCATCTTAAAGACTTCCCAGTCTTCTAAAAAAAAAACCTATTCTCGACCTCCTGTGTCACTTTTCCCTTTCCCCTAATTCGTCTTGATTTAAGAAAAAAGTCCCTAAAATGAAGTATTTTATCCTTTTGTCACCTTCTTCTCCTGTTCCCCAGTAGAGGAGACGTGTACGTGTTTTAAGAGGACATCCCTTTCTATTTTATGCTACCCCTTTAGGATCAATTATCAGAATAGTTTCTGTGGTGGAATAAAAAATTTCTCGACAGACCTATCCGGAACTCCCTTCTACTTTACCTTCAGTAGACCTCTAAAGATAACCATACTAGTGTTCACGTCCTGTCTTGACAGAAACAGGGTATCGGGGAATTGTAGAAAGGGGAGGTACTCTACTTCAATTCTGGTTTCCCCAGTAAAGATGGAAGTTCCCTGAGGGTCGACCGGTAGTCACACTGTCGTCTCGGCACCCTCGTCCGCCAGATCTTTCTGACCTTTTTTTTAAAGTTTCCTTTGCACCCTCCCCCGTTACCCTACGGACGAGGACTTATACCGAAACTACGACTTTTGCTTGAGGTATCCTTTTAGTTTCCTTCCGAGTGATACGAGGTCGAAGAGCAGGAGTATTAACGGTACGTAAACTCTAGTCATGGTAAGACAGATACGTCCGTCCGGGCACCCCGTCTGTATACGTATAGCTGGTTGTCCTGAAGTAGGAATACGGTGCCCATGGTACCAGTCCGGAAGTCTGTCCAGTGTCCTGAGAGAGCCCGGATTCGCTGAAACTTTTTAGTCTTGTACCTTATTTTACATAAGTAAAGACTGTAAACTGTTCACGATGAACTTTTATATGACGACAGGAACTGACAATTCTCCTGTAAAGATGGTTGACGTCTTGAGGTAAGACGGATTTGGTGACGGGAGACCTGAGGTCCGTTTGTTTCATTCCAGTACCACGTCGGTGTGGTTCTGGGGAGAAGTCTTTACCTACTGTATAAGAGGGTCGACGGCTCTCGTAATCCCGCCAGTTCCCCGTCGGAAGATCCCAACGGAGTCGACTTCTCTCGACTGAACGGGTTCCGGTACAGGAGAAGGGTCCACCGGACGCGGGTCACTGGAACTCCCGGTCCGGGAGGACGACGTTGAGACTTTCCGGTGAGGTCGACTTCAACTGTTTCCGACAGTGACCCGGTCGTAGTGTCCACTACGCAAGAGAGACGGGTCAGGATGAAGAGGGGACAAGGAAGGTGACCGCACTGTGGGTTCTTGTGAGAGACTATGTGTGGGACGTCGAGTAGAGACGTAGAGTCTCAGACGAAAGACCCCTCCGGATGGACGAGGTTCGAATGTCACAGGACACAAGTCTTGGCTGAAGAACGGTGTAGGTAAAAGTTCCTTCTTCCTTTCATCGGAACAACTTTATGATAGACCACCAAAACGATTCAAGAAACAAATAATAAAGACTAGAAGATACTACCCCCACAAAGATAAGGGTAAAATCTCTATTTCTTCTCCTTTCCCCGGTTGTTCCCTTACTCACTTGTAGTCCTCCGATGACGAGGTGTGCTTCTAAATAAACTTCTGTGACAGTGACACCGTCCTTTCCTTGGGTAAAAATAAGGGGTTTCTCAGTATTTGTATGAGAAGGGGAACCAAAATTACAACGTTTCCGTGAAAGGATTCACCGATGTTCTTGTTGACTTCCAGTTTGTCATCTTAAGACTTGACTACTGACGTAGGTGGGTAGTCATGAAGATTTTTGTTGAAAGTCTACTATCTTTTCCAATACCAAAACCAGTCGACGGTCCTTTTTCCTCGTAGAACCTTTTGTGTCTCAAATTTGTTAATAGAGTCTTCATAGAGTCGTGGTTCCTTTTCCTCTGTTATTACTTTCGAGTGTCATGACGAAAAAACCCCTCCCCCGTCCCCCGCGTGTTGTACCCCTTAGAATCATCGGCTGGTCCCTAACTTAGACAAGGGCAACCTGACCTTCACGTCTCAGACCTAGTGGTCCCTCCAGGGGATTCCCCTGTTATGACTTATCCCTCTACTTCCTGGACCCAAATCGAGGTGGTGAATGCTTGGTACGTCAGAACTCAGGATAATAAACGTCCGTCTTACTGTAGTGGACGGGCCTGATGGAGGGTCTTTACAGTACTCCTCGTTTGTTTACATACTCTTGACCTAAACATTGGGATATTTACATTCATTTATGCCCCATAAGAAAAAAAGGATCAGTGACAATTGACCTTCGAACCTCTGATCCAGACTTAGACATTGTCTGTTTTTATTACAAAGGTAAGTGTTAGTAATTTAATTTTTGGGAACGAAGTAAAACACTAATGTCTAAGAGTCTTTGGTGAAAATTGTTCAATATGAATCTTTCTAAGTCCAAGTTGACGAGGTCTCTCTTTTCTTCCGACCATGATAACGAAAAAGACTATTTTGTCCTTTCGTAGAAATCGTTTACTCTGTCTAATTTTTTTTTTTTTTCTTTCATTGTCCCAATTCTTTCTAAAAGGATTTTACGACTTCGTCTCTATCCTTCCCTTCTTCTAAGTCGAAAATTATGTGTGAGACGGTTTATCACGTAATAAACAGGATCCTTATGGTCTGTCGTAGTCCTCATTTTTAATGTTACGTCTGAAGTACGGTGTCTTTTATTATTGACGAAAGGGGTGTGAGGTTTCCTTTTTAAAAGTGATTCTTCATTTTATGGTAAAGGGTTCGTTTGTATAATTTAGACGGTGGTTTATAAACCAAATTTTTTTACATATATATTTTACATATCTGTACATATATTTATCAATATATTTTATATAAAGGAGAGGGTTACACACTACCAATTACGATTTTAATATAGGAAATTCTCTTAAAAACTTTGTGTCCTAATTCAAAGTTGTGACAAAAAAATATAAATTATAAAACGATATTCCCTTCTCTTTTTTTTGTTTTGGGACAATGTAGAAAGACACGAGACAAGACTAAAGAGTAAGGTTCACGATTTATGAGTTTCAGTGTTTTACCGTGTATTCTGGAGTTCACCATGTAGACCCGGATCGGTAGATCGGTAGAGTGGGAGAGACGGACGTGGTCTCCCTGAGTGTCCAGTGGGGGTTTACACACACGAATCAGCAAGTCAAGCACCGGTTGTGAAACACGGGGGTACCTGACACCGGGTGATCCGAGGAGACAAGTACCCCTAAGAGGTCCGTTCTTATGTGATCTCATTCGACGGTACAGGAGGAGGGTCGTTAAAAGGGTTGGTCCCTAACTTGGGTCCAGAGGACGTAACGTCCGCTCAAGAAATGGTCGACTCGATGGAGGTTTACCCCTCTCCAGTTAGACAAGAATGTCCGAGAAGATTAGAAGAGAGGTTGATTTGTCAGTCAAGACAGAGTAAACCAATAAACAGACCGAGTGTGTTATTTCGTGAGATTATAAAAAAAGGTGACGACGACGACGACGATTCAGTGAAGTCAGTACAGGTTGAGACACGCTGGGGTATCTGTCGTCGGGTGTCCGAGGGGATAGGGACCCTAAGAGGTCCGTTCTTGTGACCTCCCCCAACGGTAAAGGAAGAGGTTGCGTACTTTCACTTTTCACTTTCACTTCAGCGAGTCAACACAGGTTGAGAATCGTTAAGGTACCTGACGTCGGGTGGTCCGAGGAGGCAGGTACCCTAAAAGGTCCGTTCTTCTTACCTCAGCCCACGGTAACAAAAGAAGGTGTCCCAAAAGAAAAACGTTGAACTTAAACTGAAGGTAAGGGTTATGAGTGGAGAGTTCTCCAGGTGACTCTATAATGGACGTTTGGTACATTGAAGGTCGTCTTCTCTTGGTTAGGGTGCAAGAATATGAAATAATGAGGGAGAAGAGGAAACTACTTATTCGGTTAAAGGTTAAAACTCGTTTATGATCAAGACTGAACAAAACTGGTGACTTTTAGTCAGTTTTCGTTAAAGAGATCTTTTACCCTTCGGTTACTTGTCCAGTTACCTCTTTTCCTTGTTTCAAGTGTCAAGAGATTCTTAGACCACGGACGTATAAAAAGATTGGAGTCGGAAATATTTGGTCTCAGTTGTCAATGTGACTTGGAGAATCGACTCAGAATCGTCCACGACATTTACGAAAAGTGATATCAACCTAGGGGAAAACGGATAAAGGTTGTCTATAAGAAGTTTAGTGGAGGTCGGAGGAACTGAGGTACCATGGGGAGGGTAAATGTAGAGAGAATTGTGAATTGATATAGGTCGTAGAGGTCCAAACGCTAGGGGAATTCAAGGGTTGTGGTGGGTCACCGATGAGTTATTTATGACATCTCAAATGAGGAAGTAAGTGGAAGATACACGGTCGTGACACCGGTCTTGACCTTTCTGTTACCACTTCCTTTGTGAAATGTAGACGAAGTCCGAAGGGAACACCGAGTCTATCATTTCTTAGACGAACGTTACTCCCTCTCGACCGAAACTAGGAACCCAACTCTTCTAGGGGACCTCTTCCCTTTCCGACGGGTGAGGTCATAAGACCGGACCTCTTAAGGTACCTGACCTATCAGGTACCCCAGTGTTTCTCAGTCTGTGCTGACTCACTGAAAGTGAAGTGAAGTGGATCAAGTGTTCAATGCTCTTTCTTATAAAGGGTGTAGAAAAGCAAGGATTTTTTAAGTTGTGACTTAAAATATAAAGGTCACTAAATAATTAACGTTTTAACAAAAATATGTTTTGGTTTAAATATTAAGATAGTAAGAACACACCTTCTTTTTTAATTCAGATAACAGGTAAAAGAATTGAAAGTTAAAAATTTAACGTCTAAATATAATTTTTTTTGATACTTTTATCATATTTTTAACTGAGTCGGAAGTCAATCAAAGTCTTTTACAATTCTATAATTTATTTCGTGTGAACGGTTTTGGTCCCGAAGGGAGTATCGAGTCAACGATTTCTTAGACGGACGTTACGTCCTCTGGGGTTAAACTAAGGACCCAACCCTTCTAGGGGACCTCTTTCCTATCCCATGGGTGAGGTCATAAGGACCCAAAGGGAACACCGAGTCGACCATTTCTTAGACGGACGTTACGTCCTCTGGACCCAAACTAAGGACCCAAGCCTTCTAGGGGACCTCTTCCCTTTCCGATGGGTGAGGTAATAAGACCGGACCTCTTAAGGTACCCGACATATCAGGCACCCCAGTGTTTCTCAGCTTGTGCTCACTCACTGAAAGTGAAAGTGAGTGAACGGTTTTGGTTCTTTAATTACAACTATATTATAAGAATTGATAGGATGTCTAACATACGTCTAAAAGGGTTGACAGGTTGGTTACAGGAAACCAATTCCCAAGTTAGAACCTAAGGTGTAATGTAAGTCAACGAAATAAAGAAATCGGAAGAGAGTAAATTGTCCAAGAGTCAGAAACAGAAAGTACTGGAACTACGAAAGGTCATATGACAGGTTGACAAAACGTCTTTTAGAGACTTAAATCAAAACAGACTACAAAGGAGGACTAATTCACATCCATACGTGAGTACGCTTCTCAACTGAGCAACCTTTTCTGAGACTACGACCCTCCCTAACCCCCGTCCTCCTCTTCCCCTGCTGGGTCCTACTCTACCGACCTACCGTAGTGCCTGAGCTGCCTGTACTTAGACTCACTTGAGGTCCTCAACCACTACCTGTCCCTCCGGACCTCACGACACTAAGTACCCCAGCGTTTCTCAGCCTGTGCTGACTCGCTGACTTGACTTGACTTGACTACGTCAAAACCGTTCTTGTGGTGTCTTCACTACTGCACATGGACGAGCCATATGGAATGGTCTTCTATATGCTACCGTTACACAGAGTAACGACCACTACAATTGGAACTAGTGAACCAATTCCACCAAAGAGGTGACGTCTCAATGATGGAAAAAGAAACGTCAATTGATATCATAGAACACCCCTGTATGAAACTCTGATACGTTTGTATGGGAAAAAAAGTGGCATAAAATATCGTAGGTAACTACTAAGAACAGACCTTGGGATCGTTTAAATTGAGACCACAAAAAAGTATCCCAATAGGTCTGTGTTGACCAAATAAAGTTAACGTCAATTTTGGATATTACGCGGGTACAACTTCGACCGTGTTGTAGGACTGAAGTCGGTACTACGGAACTAAGGGATTCGTCTTTCGCATCTTAATTGTGGTGATAATGGTATCCATAAGAACTGTACTGGATGAGTAGTATAGTTTATTTTAGAGTTGGTATTGTAAAGTAAGTAAAGTCTTTCACTTGTCTGAATTGTAAAGACGAATTAAAAGTCATATGATGAACCAGAGGAATTCATGAAGAAAGAATTGGTTTCTTACCTATACGCGTAAACCATTTTCTATCGAAAACTTGATAAAGTCGATTAAAAGTTCTTTCTAACTTACCCGAACAGTAATTGATATTAGCAAGTGTCCAAACTTAATTCGGAAAGTCAGAAATGAATATCCAGTGACTATCCCTTGACACCCTTTTAGAAGTTAAAGAAAATAAAGTCATTCTCTTAGATCAGAAGACACTACCGATTAAAATACACAGTTGAACTGACCCTGTATGTCAGTTTCGTAATAAAGACCCACACGGACACTCCCACAAAGACCTTCTCTAATCGTAAACTTATCCACCCGACTCATTTCATCTGATGGAAGAGGTTCTACCCATTTGTAGTAGGTTGGACGACCTCCCGGACTTATGTTGTTTTTCCATCCTCCTCCTTAAACTCAAGAGACGGACAAACTCGACCCTGGAGTTTAAAGAGAATAGGACGGATCCTGAATTCAGTAACCGGGAGGTCAAGAGTGTTGTAGTAGTGACCGAAAGGACCCAGAGACGATGATATTAGTACTCTATTAAGAAATATCCTTCAGTATATGTATGTATTTATATAGGTATATGAAGACGTGTACATATGGAATATCCCCGAAGGGACAGATGTTAGACAGACGTTACGTCCTCTGTGTCCAAATTAGGGACCTAACCCTTCTAGAGGACCTCTTCCCTTACGGATGGGTGAGGTGTTAAGAACGGATCTTTTAAGGTACCTGTCTCCTCTGACCTTCCGATGTCAAGTACCCAAACGTTGTCCCAGTCTGTGTTAACTCGCTGATTTGTTATAGTACATACATAAGAGACCTCTTGGGACTGGATTATGTGGGAGGATTACTGAGACATGTTATTATGACTAAAATTTGATTTCAGAATCCAAAATGACTACAAGGGTTGTCGAGGAATTCAATAATTAAGACCGTATGATATAATCTTGACTAATATTTTTAGAATTTGATTCTATAACTGATGTTTGATCTTACAGATTGAATATTCACTAAACACAAGACTTTTAAAATATTTCGACCAATAAATTTTACTTACCTAAGAGTTCGATGGTACATTATCAGATAGACTAACTACTTCGTTGACTTTGTTAGTAAGGTGTGCGTCACTTTGAAGTCCCTACCCTCCCCAAATATTAGACCCTCTGTGTGATACGCGTTTCCATCTCTCCATGACCAATTGCACCTCTCTCTCACCCATATGAGAATTAAGGAAGGGTCATCGTATTAAGAGTGGGACCTGAGGATATTTTGGGGTACATACCCCTCGTGGTGGTATGAAGTTGAGACGTCACTGGACCACTAGGTAGATGTGGAGAGTCGTGGGAGTTATGTCTGATATCAATACTTAGGTAGAATCGGAAGGAAGTAATAAAGGAAAAGAGGTCCCTTTGTGTCGACATAATCTTATAGAGCAAGTTGGAGAGAGGGTGGGGATAGGTGTCCCGTCTGGGTCATCGGTAGACTGGTCACTCTATCCTTCCTCACTTGCAGGTTCAGGAGACCTTAGATCGTTCTCGGGTCGGGTTAGTAAGAAATCTGAATGTCATAATCTTGACCTTCCTGAAATGTCCTCATTACTGTAATAATATATACACCATAAACATTTGGACCATGAGTACACCGAATATCATAGGTCCTTTAAGAAACTTGGGACGATAAAGATGAAATATTTAAGAGGTACTTTAGAAAGGCGAAGGGGAGTTACTGGTAAAAATTTTAATTTTCTATAATTCTTTTCTTTATAACGGTCAAATAGTGACTCTAAAATTGCTATTCAATTCCGTTTTAAGTACTTTGACATTCTCGGTTTAGTCCCTTGGTCCTATTTTTGACTTGTAATGGCTGAGTCGTGAATAGTTAATATTTACTTGAAAATTTAGGAAGGAACCCAAAAAATCTCCCACAGTCCAAGAGACCCCTAGTACGGGAGACAAGAAACTGAGAAGGTTAAAATACTTGATTACTTCGTCAACGAAGGGTGTAGAAAGAAGAGTGACATTTAAAGTCGATTGAACCAAGGTCCACAACAGATGTCATTAACTTTAGACGTGAGAAACAATCGTTTAACTACACGATAACTTTTCTTTGAAAATTTTTGATGGGGGAATTTGTCTGAAAAAAAAAATTATCTCTAATTTTTAGTGACACAAACCAATTTTAGAAACATTAATAAACAGGAAAGAGGGGAGATGTTACTTTCAACGGTTCTTTTAAACTATGCAAAAGGTTTTATAGAAGTTTTTGTCTGTTGTCCAGACCACAATCCCGGTTTGGGTCAGTAAACAAAGTGTTATACAATTAATCCTTGTTAGGTAGATAACGTTAAGAAACCAAACTTCCTATTAAGACGTAAACAAAAATAAAAAGACTCGTGGTGACCTCCACTGAGTCAGACGAGCACTTGATTTAGACTGTTGCACTTACGGGAACTCCAATACATGTTTCACTCACTGAAATTATAAGATCGGTTGTGTCTGACTTTATTGTTTACGGGTTTCTACTATTCTAATTTTTCTCTTTTTGTGAAGTTTGTTGTATCTTTAAAGATAAACCCCCTTCTATTGAGATTAAGGGGTTTTATTAGAGTTATATTTTTTTAATTTAACTTTTACACTACCTAAGAAGGTGTCCATACACCCTTAAACTCTTATTAAGGTAAATTGTTTCTTTTTACTCCTCCAGTTTAAGGATTCGAATGATCTCTTCATGTAGATGTACTTTACATGTATATTCTTTCATACCGATAAAGAAGAAAATAAGTACTGATATTAATTTTTGTGGAATAAAATCTTGGCGACCCTTATCGGTATACAATCAATACAAAATATTTCGTAACTGTTAAATGACTTTCAAAGTGATAATGATTATTTACATCCACTCATATTACTTAAGAATTTCAATTTTTCGATATATAACGTAAAAGTAAATATATTTACTTATTAAATCGATAAAGATTATGTTTATGTAACTAGATTTCGACTAATCCTGGGGGTATCCGATAGTTCAGAGGGTATTATTATACGAATTTTTAGGACTTAGATAGTTGAAGAATATTTTAAGTTTATGTTTTCTCATTTATTTATGTATTTACAAGGACGGTAGAGAGAATTGAGATCAAAACTGTCGACTCACTTTATAATCGTTTTCTATGAAAAAGTTTCTAAAAAGTTAGTAACTCAAAATTCCAGAAACCCAAGGTTTATAAACACGTAAATTTGTAAAAGTCACTTAGGTCTCATCATACAGATGGATTTTGTGTCTTAAAATTCTTTAAGACGTAAAAAGAAACTCAAGCAGGATTTTTGTAAGTGTTGTTCCAGTTGGAAAAAACAAATAAACATATATATCCTCTTTAAACATCAAGATTTATTAAAGTACGGTGCTTTAGAGTTTAAATGTCAATCTTGATGTGTCAATTTTTATTATTTGGAATGTCCCTTTTTGAAGGGATGTGACATAAACTTCGACACACTGTCTACAGAATCCAAAAGAGTTAGTAAAGTAGGGACGGTGGGTGGGGTTAAGACTGTCTGTGAATATCATTCGTTTATTTTGTATAATTGGTTTTAGAGTAGTTTTATCCTTTTCACCTAGAAAAGAATGGAGGTAGTTCGATTATAAAAGTAAGAAAAGGTATTCTAACTTTGAAAAAATCAAGGACCGTGTACGTCTTTTTTATTTAGTAGGACAGTCAAAGGGTTTCTGATCACTCCAGGACGATCTTCACTGTATGCAGTTCGATGAATTACACGTACGTAGAGTTTCGGGGTTCCACTTTTTCAGGTCGAAGTATTTTAAGGGGTAAATACCGTCCAGGAGGACAAACAATTTTTTGTTTTTTGGTAGAGGCTACGGGAAGTAAACCAGACGTCGAACGTGGATGACCGGAATACTCTTTGTTTGCAGACCAAATGTAAACAAAGAACCTTTTACTTATGTATAGTTAGTAAAGACCTTTTGCTCAGAAACCGAATTTACTAGTTTGGACGTCATAGGGTTTAGGCTCCCGGAATATTCTAGTATACCGTATCTTTACCCAAAACAAAAGATACGGTTTCTCGGTGACCATCGGATGTTCATTTTTGAAATTTTTAAATTACTTACCCGTTTTCGACCCGTCCTCCCAATCCCTCGATCTTTATTACTGTCCCACACCATCGAGGATTAGTGTTACCGGACCGAGTTCCACTTGTAAGAGAGACCTCTAGTCAAGGATTTCTGAAAGTCCTAGATGTGTTATCACATCAAATTGTGAGAATCCCTTAAGCGACCAACGGGTCACCAATCCTGAGGAGGTGTGAGAGTGATAGTTCCCAGGTCCAAGTTAGGGACCGACGTCTTAATTTTAAGGTGTACAGTTCGACGCGTCGATTTTCCCTATTGATACTTTTCTCAAATGTATCACTTTCAATTTTCTTTTTATTTTTTAGGACACTCAGAGTGGATTGTGAGTCACGTCGGTATATTTATTTATTTATAAAATTTTATTATTTTNCTTGTAAGAGAGACCTCTAGTCAAGGATTTCTGAAAGTCCTAGATGTGTTATCACATCAAATTGTGAGAATCCCTTAAGCGACCAACGGGTCACCAATCCTGAGGAGGTGTGAGAGTGATAGTTCCCAGGTCAAAGTTAGGGACCGACGTCTTAATTTTAAGGTGTACAGTTCGACGCGTCGATTTTCCCTATTGATACTTTTCTCAAATGTATCACTTTCAATTTCTTTTTATTTTTTAGGACACTCAGAGTGGATTGTGAGTCACGTCGGTATATTTATTTATTTATAAAATTTTATTATTTTAACTTTCATTTTTTTAATTTTGAACGGTAGCTGAGTACATTAGTTTTTCTCTTGAAAGGAGTGAGACATAAAGACGAGAGAGATGAGAGGTGAGGATGATGAGTTTGTCTTATGACAGTAACTATTCAAAGTCGTAGGTCCTTAGACCCTCCCACCCAGAACCTAAATGGTCGGGTGTGACCTAAGAGATCGACTTGTTATACAAATGTTTAATGGTAAACATAAAAAGGAAGGGTCATTAAAGGAAAAAAAGGAAGGGTTATTAAAGGACACGAGGAATCGGGAGGAGGGTGACTCCGTCAACTTAACAAAGAACCCCTGTTGTTTTGTTTCCTCTGTACGAGCCAGAAGGTGAAGGGTTTGTCTGTACCGAGTAAAGGGTCAGTTATCAACACTTTCAGTTCCGAAGACAAACGGTTCCGAAAGTAATTGTTCCCGGACCGAAATGACCCTCTTCACATGAGATTTAAGGATTCCGACAGAAATTTTTAGATATAATCTTAGATCTCTAGAGTCTCAAGACGATATTTGGTGTCTCGTACTTTCTACGTCCTACCAAAGGGTTGTACCTTCCTCTTTGAGAGATGGTTAGATCCTTCCCTCTCTTCTCCCTCTCCCTTCTTTCTCCATAAACCCCACAACATGTGTTCGTATCGCGGATGAACGATAGGTCCTGGGTCCTTACCCCCCTTTCCAACTTATCTAAGGGACTACTTTAGACCTTTAACGTTTCGTTTCTCCAGACACAAGGGACGAGACACCTTGAAACGTTTCCGTGGTGTTATTCTTGTCATTGGTTTCTTATCGTCTCAACCTAGACTTATTCGATTGGAGGGAGGGAGGGGAGTTCTGTTACAGAGGGTCAAGTCTCCTGTCATCTTCCGTTGACTCTTGTGTTTAGTGCAAGGACGGTCCTTAGGTCTCAGTTGTCGGGTCTCAGACGTAACTTACTTCAAACGTTTGACTCCGGACTTCCCAGGTGTCGTAGACGATCTGGATTCCACCTCCGAATCACTCCTACCCTTTACCGGGTAGTGGTACAGGGTGGGGACCGGGTCGGGACTGGGTAGTGGTACAGGGTTTGTATCTACCATGTGTCTCCCGTTCCCGGCTATGGGTTTCAGTGACATTAAAAAGAGGAGATTTAATAAAACCGGGTCTTTAGTCGGGAAAACTAAATCGTACTTTCTTTTAGTTAGTCGACGATGTTACTCATAGTACTCGAAGTCTCATATCTGAAGTCGTTTGGATAGGACAATCAAGTCCTTTGAGGAACAATCAAGGACCGGTACACCATATTTCCACACCATTCAGGGTCTTTGTACCCTAGAATGTCTGTGGATTCTGCTCCGTGGACAGAAGTTTCACGGATATGGAGCCATTTCTTTTTGCCGTCTATGTTTACTTTTTATCCATTTTTTCGTTAGGACAGTTAGGAAACTGGTCGAATAATCTTTTTCTTTCCTCACGCACTTACAGTATGTATCAAGAGACCATATTTGACTTAAATTTTTTTTCTTTGAGGGATCCGATGAACCGTCAAGTTCTCCTTCACATTGTAGAAGGTAGTCCGTTCAATGCGACTAGGTCGAGACACTCAGACTCACCGTCGAATTCGTAAAAATATTAGACGTTTCCTAGAGTAGTAGTAAAGGTATTTAAGTGGGTGTAGATGAGTCATTCGATGAAAGGAACGTAGGAAGGTGTCGAAGAAATTTTAGACACAGAAAAGTAACTGAATGACGTGTTTCACGAGACCAGATTTTGAAGGAGTTTTTTTTTATTTATTTTGAAGGAGCTTGTTAAGATCTTGGCAAGGATAGACGGTTTGTGTCGATACGTGTTTACCTGGTGTCGAGCAGAAGTGTCCACATGACGATTCGTGGAAGAGGGACTGAAGGATCAAATTTATTCGGTCAGCCAGGGGTGGTGGGTGTTTGATGTCCCGCCTACAGACCTTGTCAGAAGTCTTTTGGGTTGTAGTACAATTCCCGTATATTTTACACCAAAAATATTTTATAAGTGAACTAATAAATTCGATTAATGATAGGTTTTCCATTCGACTCTTTCTGGTGCGCAATTATCGTCCTCACGTTAAAGGAACCACGACCAGACATAGTACTACTACACTCTTTGTGGATCTTACCTTCAAAGTGGGAAGGGAGGTGTGTACACTAGAGGAAATAGGGGTGGACCCAAAGGGGGTCTCCTTCGATACCATACTCAAATCTTAGTCATTTACAAATAATTTCTAGATGGTGTTTTGTTTTACTAGATGGTTACTAGACGAGAGCCATGACTCGGTCCTTTTTCACTCAGTGGGTCAGCACAGGCTGAGACTCTGGGGTACCTGATGTGTCAGGTGCCTTAAGAGGTTCGGTCTTATGACCTCACCCATCGGAAAGGAAGAGGTCCCCTAGAACGGTTGGGTCCAGAAGGCGTGACGTCCGTCTAAGAAATGGTCGACTCGGTGTCCCCATCGGGAAGGGAGATGACTCGGTCCTCGTCGGTGTTTACGTGACATTACTGTGGAGAGTCGTTGAGAGACGTTGTCGATGAAGACAGAGAAGGAGTGTCTCCTCCTTCCGACCCGAATCTGTTCGCTTCAGTAAACGAATTCCAGTGTTTCGAGTTTTCACCATGGGTCCTCTCAAGTTTGGAGTCAACCGACTTCCTACAGGGTCGACGTTAGTGACAACGAACTCACCTCATGTCCATCGTGTCGGTACCACTTCTTGTGGTGACCTGAAGACGTGTCTACTCCGACATATAACAGTGGGACGAATAAATTGAATATCCGTCTCATGTAGTACTCTTTACGACCCGACCTACTTCGTGTTCGACCTTAGTTCTGACGGCCCTCTTTATAGTTATTGGAGTCTATACGTCTACGGTGGTGGGAATACCGTCTTTCGTTTCTTCTTGATTTCCCGGAGAACTACTTTCACTTTCACCTCTCAGTTTTTCAATCGAATTTTGAACTTTAAGTCTTTTGATTCTAGTACCGTAGGCCAGGGTAGTCAAGTCAAGTCAAGTCAGTGAGTCAGCACAGACTGAGAAACGTTGGGGTACTTAGCGTCGTGCGGTCCGGAGGGACAGGTAGTGGTTGAGGAGCTCAAGTGAGTCTAAGTGTAGGTAGCTCAGTCACTACGGTAGGTCGGTAGAGTAGGAGACAGCAGGGGAAGAGGAGGACGGGGGTTAGGGAGGGTCGTAGTCTCAGAAAAGGTTACTCAGTTGAGAAGCGTATTCCACCGGTTTCATGACCTCAAAGTCGAAATCGTAGTGAAGTATCGTTTATCTACCCCTTTGTTACGTTTGTCACTCTCTGAAATAAACAAACCCGAGGTTTTAGTGACGTCCACCACTGATGTCGGTACTTTAATTTTCTGCGAACGAGGAACCTTCTTTTCGATACTGGTTGGATCTGTCGTATAATTTTACGTCTCTGTAGTGAAATGGTCGTTTCCAGGTAGATCAGTTTCGATACCAAAAAGGTCATCAGTACATGTCTACACTCTCAACCTGATGTTTCTTTCGACTCGTGACTTCTTAACAACGAAAACTTGGCACCACAACCTCTTCTGAACTCTCAGGGAACCTGACGTTCCTCTAGGTTGGTCAGTTAGGATTTCCTCTAGTCAGGACTTATAAGTGACCTTCCTGACTACGATTTCGACTGTGAGGTCATGAAACCGGTGGACTACAGTACTTGATTGAGTGACCATTTCTGGGACTACGACCCTTTCTAACTTCCGTCCTCCTCTTCCCCTGTCGTCTCCTACTCTACCAACCTACCTTGGTGGTCACACTACCTGCACTCAAACTCATCCGAGGTCCTCAACCATTACCTGTCCCTTCGGATCGCACGACGTCAGGTACCCCAGCGTTTCTCAATCTGTGTTGAGTCGATGACTTGACTTGACTGTCTACTCGAGTTTAGGGTAAAGATGATGAATAAGTGGTTCACGAGAGTAGTTCGATAATAAGAATAACACGGAACCACAGGAGTTTGACACGTTCACTCCACTATTGTCATGGACGGAGTGTCCCAGTATACAGGCACCTCTTGTCCCTTCCGTGAGTCGTGTCACTGGCCATATGTACACGCCAGTCATGGACACTCGACACTGGTAACGAAGGGAAGATGGTGGTACTGATGATAGTGGACCGATCATCAATTGTGGTTCCTTACAAAGGAACTATTTTATGAAGGTCATGAAGGAAGTAAAGGGTGGACACTAAATGACCGATATTAAAAGATAATTTTTATTCGTGTACTTCAATTTCCAGGTATTTGACAGGGTCTTTATTTCATGTTGAAGATTAGAGTCCCTTCGGAAAAGATTCCTCGGTGGGACTACCCTGAAGGTCTCAATGACGTTCTTCACTCCTTCCGTACACCTTCGTCGTTGGGTCTTCGACTGCCCATGATGCTGTGCCACAATTCAAAGACGTCCCGTGTACCGTTTCCGGAGACCAAGGGTGGATTTCTAAACCGTAGCTGAGGGTAAGTCCGACATTTCTCGTAGCTTCTTTTAGTCCGGTCCTATGTCCCGTTTCGACGTAAAGAGTGAGTCGGTCTATATAGTGGACGAATAGTACTTGGTTTTTAGAGTCATTCTTTTGATAATCTATTGTAGTACGGAAGAGTAAGGTTCTTGTCTCTAAAATCCAATAACACGAATGACAAAAATTTTAGTCATTACCGTTTCCGAAAAAAGAGGGGGATTTGAAACAAGAAGCTTAGCTTGAGCTTAAAAGGATCTTATGATTACTCTCTCTCTACCCGTAAAACATGAGGCAGGGGACTTTCTACCAACCCACGTAATACAGACGTTGAACTTTTAGATGTTTCTTTTGGGAGTTGAACAGTTAAGTACTGAACGGAAACTCCTTAATTGTTTTTATTCAGAGTTTCTGTCCGAATAATAAATTAAATGTAAGATCAAGAAAAGTACAGTAATGTTTTATTTTGAAACTATAAATCACAACGATTGACGATCGGTCCTCTGGTTCACTATGGTTGTGTATTTTCACAAAGATAAGAAACCAAACAATCGGTACACGACCAGTTATCGAAAGGGAGAATTCGACGAAACGAATACGGGAAGTTTCAGTTCTTTTACAAATAGTCCATGTAAAACCAAGTAGAAGTTCTTTCTAACGAATACACGTGCAGAAAATCTTCTGTGCTAATTCCTATGTTACAAAAGTTACAAGATTAAAAATTTTTCGAAGTATTTTTATTAGTTAAACGGGATTTTTGAATATTCATATATTAGGTTACAAAGGTCTCTAGAAACAGTCGGAGGACCGAAATATGTAGTAGATTTCCGATTACTAAGGGTGTGACTGGATAGTTGTACCCTGGAAGAACTTATGGTCTAATCATGTAAGTTGAAAGACGAACCAAAGAGGTAATTTGACTTGAGAAGTAGAGAGGAAGGGTGTATTGGATAGAGGTGTGAGGTTTCGGACAAGATGAGAGTCGGTAGGTAGAGTCCTTTATCCTGACGGTAGAGGGTCGACGAGTTCTAGTTTGGATTTTCAGTCGGAACAGAGAGAAGAGAATATGGGAAATTGGTTGGGTAGTTGTTTAGGACAGGAGATGAACATTTCGTATATAGCTTATACCAGTGAAGAATGGGAGAGATTGTTATTGATGGTAGTAGAGATTGGACCTAATAATGTAAGTTAGAGGATTTTGGGAACGTCGAAGGTTTTGGAACTGAAAGTTTACCACTTAAAAGGTGTAACGTCGGTCCGACTAAAAAGATTTTGACTTCTGTTTAGTACGGTACAGAGACACGTTTTATTTGTGTTGGAGAAGGAGCTGACGGGTAACTGTAACCAATAAAAGTAGATAAAACGAGAAGACTTGGTCACGACGGTAGTTCTGGGCATAAAAATCGGTACGTATTTCAGTTTAATCGTTTCACTATGTTTTAGAAAGTGTTTTAATCGTTTCACTCTGTTGAGGAAGGAATCATAAAGTACGATGATTTATGTAAATGTTTTATTGGTTTAAAGGTTCAAATCTTTGAACCAAACGTATTGTGTCGACCAGTGACTCTTTCGTGATTAGTTGTCTTTATATCTTCTAGTTGGAATTCATGAGTGACTACTATCATGTCTACAGAAGGTTTACGACTGTGTCGGTTTAGGAGTTGTAAGTGAGTCGTGGTGGGTATACAACCGTGAAACGACCCCCGCTCCCTCGGCCGCTTCAAAAGAGAAAAAAAAAATTTCGACGACAAAGATGTAATGGGAGTGACTCAAGGGATTCGAGAGTACCTCGAAGGTCAAGTCGAGATAAGATACGTGTGCTTGAGTGGTGGTCGAGTCTCTGTGGGACCCGCTTCTGTTCCTACTTTTTGTCTAGGTCGAAGACTAGATTTAACACCTACCATTACCGTGTGACAAATCTCGACAAAACTTATACAGAACCGGAAGACAGAGTCAAGATTGACGACTCAATAGTCTGGTCGGTTCCTCTCCTGTTGGATGAGAGGGTCCTACTAGGTGAGGAAAAAGCCGGTAGGAATGCGACGGAAGACGGAGTCATGGAGTCTGCGACGGGGGTAAGGTCACTGTCACATTAGATGGGGGTCGACTCGACTAGTCCAGAGAGCGGGTGTTTTGGGAAGCTACCGGGGGGACATTGACGATTCTATTGTCAGAGTAGGAGTCACCGGACCGGGGTGACGGATGGAATGAACTCCTGGAGGAGAGAGTAGTAGGAAATGGAAGGTAGTCAAGGAACATCAAGACGAGTGAGTGTTACGACAAAGAATTGAGAATGACCGAGTGCACCCGGGCCCACGACCCTTATCGGAAGTCGAAAAGTGACGAACAAAGTAAGATTTAGTAAAGTTTAAGTCGCCTCACAATGGAGGTGGGTCCGTCAGAGGGGACGGGTGAGGACATGTGTCCGTCTCGTTAGAGGAGCAAACGAATCCGAATTGTTGGATTATCCACTGGCGTGTCTGTTCTTTACCTAAGGGTAGAAGGATCTTACGACACTTTTGTAAGATGAAAAGGTTCTCGTTTTCGTGAAACAACCGTCTCAGGTCCGGTCTCCCACACAGGTTTCCTAGTTAGTCACATACAGACTTTTGAAGATGGGGTGACAAGGATTGTCTCTGGTTAAAGTAGAGTGATCATCCCCGAGTCGTAATGAACCGACGTAACGTTAACGGACTAATATGGAAATTTTCTAGATCAATTGGAGAAGAGAATTTCTTAGTCGTGTACCGACTTTAGTTCGCCCTTGTTAAAATTGGGTCTTCCTTTCGAAAGACGTTCTTGGACCTAGTTCACTTTACTTTTGAACCTTTTCTTACTTGTAGAGATTACTGGGAGACGTGTCGCTTAGTGTCGTCGTGAGATTCAGATTAACGGAGGGGTCCGAGGAAATCAGGTAAAGAGAGAGTCGTACCTGTTGTGTGTAAAGTGTGACTTAGTATGGTGTTGAGATTAGTAAATTTTTATTATTACGATCTCGATCGTAAAAGGTCGACTGATGGGTTTTACATTTAGTCTATGGCTCGGGTCGACAAGGCCACTATAATACTATGTTTCCGTACCTATGTAAGACTCAAAAAGGAGGAAAGAGATTCGTGGGTCGAGGAAAGTCGACGGGAACTTCCTAGACAGTGACTCGACCACCGGGGGTCGAGTCTTTACAAAGAAAAGTAAGGAATCAAGACACAGGGTAGTGACATGCGTGTTCTAAGTTTGGTTTAGGCCATTGAATTAGCACTTACGTGTTGATGTCTTTCCGATTGGTCAACGAGGACCCCGTGTCTCCGTGAAGTTGGTATTGGAGAGTCGACTTCCTGTAAGTGGATGAGAGGGTAGACTGGTGTCGACTGAAGCACCCGTGGGTGTCCTCGGAAAACCTGGAGAGTTTAATACATCGTATCCTGGAGAAGAAAGTATGCCTCAAGACCTATATTTAGACGAGACAGTTTTACTTTTAGGATTCGTCGGAGTTCCCAGTTCTTACCCCTTTATGTTAAGTATTTTACAGTGGTAAGTAAAAGGAGGGTCCTGTTTACCAATCACGACCGTTGTAGAGGACGCTTCAGTTTGACTGTAACCTACTCTTGCGAATAATTGGGGACTTGAAGGTACGATTACACCTGTTTTGAACAGTAAACCCAAACCTATTAGATTTTACAGTCGGTCGTCAGTGAGAACTTGAATCCACCTTTAAGTAATCAAGGTTGTCTGTCGTTACAATTACTTCTGCTATTGACATAAGTTACCCACCAAATAAACGGTCACAGGTACCTTCCTCTATGAGACTACCTACTTAAACTAGGGTACCTTAGGAACCTTCATGTTCCCATTGGATGACTTCGTAATGTCTTCTTCAATAAACACCATACCAACTTGGATTTGTCCTAGTGTTCAGTAACAAAGGGATTTGTACAGACTGTTAATTTATCGATATTATAAAGTTTTTTCTAGTTTTACAGATTTCGTGGCTTTTTATTTTGAAAGACCAAATTTTGTTGATAAACGAAAGAATTATATTCGTTTGGTCAATTCACACGTTTGGTGATATAGACATCCTTTTTGAAATGACTCTCGTTTCAGTTCTTGAAACGACGATCTCACGACACAGAGAGTAAATTTACGACCAAAGTCTAAGTATGACTAGTTGGGTTTCATGGTCCTGGGACCAAATTATCTTTCGTCCATACTACGGGAAATTTGGATTTGATCGTCATCCCGTACCTTGTCGTTCAAGATGTCATAGATAAAGGATTCCTTTTGTGTGTTCTACCGTTTCTCCGGTCGGACCTTCGGGTCCAACCCACCCTTATCGTTTAGAAGTGTAGACGTTGTTTGTATAAGGTGACATGTTTGTGTTAGCGGTAGGTTTCAGTTGGTGTCTCTTTTGTGAACCGTCACAATTACGACGGAGTTGATTACGTCGATTCATTACCTAAGTGTGAAGGTTCACATAGATTTGGTGTTACTTTAATGTTTTTAGTACTTTGTCAT
The DNA here is from genome assembly GCA_006410555.1 of Capra ibex. NCBI lineage: Eukaryota > Metazoa > Chordata > Mammalia > Artiodactyla > Bovidae > Capra > Capra ibex. Next base: position 55,778,214 of record SJYO01052474.1, read on the forward strand.
TCTATCCTTTTCCTCATGCAGTTCCAACATATAACAGTGGGACGAATAAATTGAATATACGTCTCATGTAGTCCTCTTACGACCCGACCTTCTTTGTGTTCGACCTTAGTTCTAACGGGCCTCTTTATAGTTAGTGGAGTCTATACGTCTACTGTGGTGGGAATACCGTCTTTCACTTATTCTTGATTTCTCGGAGAACTACTTTCACTTTCTCCTCTCAGTTTTTCGACCGAATTTCGAGTTGTAAGTCTTTTGATCCTAGTACCGTAGACCAGGGTAATGAAGTATCGTTTGTCTACCCCTTTGTCACCGTCTGAAATAAAACCCCCCGAGGTTTTAGTGACGTCTACCACTAACGTCGGTACTTTAATTTTCTGTGAATGAGGAACCTTCCTTTCAACACTGGTTGGATCTATCGTATAAGTTTTCGTCTCTTTAATAAAACAGTTGTTTCCAGGCAGGTCAGTTCCGATACCAAAAAGGACACCACTACATACCTACACTCTCAACCTGACACTTCTTCCGACTCGCGGCTTCATAACTGCGAAAACTTGACACCACAACCTCTTCTTAGAACTCTCAGGGAACCCGACGTTCCTCTAGGTTGGTCAGGTAAGATTTCTTCTAGTCAGGACCCACAAGTAACCTTCCTGACTACGACTTCGACTTTGAGGTTATGAAACCGGTGGAGTACACATCTCGACTGAGTAACCTTTTCTGGGACTACGACCCTTTCTAACTCCCGTCCTCCTCTTCCCCTGTTGTCTCCTACTCTACCAACCTACCGTAGTGGCTGAGTTACCTGTACTCAAACCCATTTGAGGCCCTCAACCACTACCTGTCCCTCCGGACCGTATGACGTCAGGTACCCTAGATTTCTCAGCCTGTGCTGACTCGCTGACTTGACTTGACTTGACATCTACGTTCTGCCGACCTCCCTTGTGTAAACGTGGTACGCACGGAGTAGAAAAGATTAGTGAGATGCACCGTGGACATCAAACTCCCCCTACCGAGGCGTGTAAACTGTGGTGGGGGTCGGGTAGTTACTTGTCGTTAATTGTCTAAGAAACGAGACTGAAATCGTTCTCGACTACTCTTTCTTATAGAAGGTAAGAAATCCCTGAACCTCAAGATTCTCTGCACTTTCCGATCGGTGTACCTTTCTCGAAGATCTTTGTCTTCACAACGATCTCCCCACTTCTCTCGAGACTGCTATGTCGCTGGAAGACCTAGATCATCAACGACAATGTTTTCAATCGTGAAGTCTAAAGAGTCAAATTACTTACAATAAATTCAAGTAAACCCCCCTAACTACAAAACATTGATTCTCATGACCCGTATATGGTACCGTTTATGAGTCTCTCTACGTTACTTTCGGTTCCCTACCTCAAAATATTCCGTTTTCAGTAACTACACATAAGAGAATACTGAGTCTCGAGTAGTACCATTTGTGCACTGTACAGCCACGGGAAGTAAATCACGGTGGTTTGGTCTTATCTCGTCTCCCCCTCTCTCGTCCTGATATCTTACTCATCGTCTCCGTGATATGTTGGTTCCGGTAATGATTATTGTTGATCCGATGTTTTAGTCTCGATGGCCGTTGGTACTTTTCCGTACATCCCTCCTATGGCCTAGGTACCTACGACTTTTTCCTCGACCAAGTCTAGGACAGAATCAGTCAAACCCGACGAGATGGTTTCATGGTATCCCTGACCCACCGAATATTCGTTGTCTTTAAATGAAGAGTGGCAAGACCTCCGACCTTTAGACTCTAGTCTCACAATCTTAGTAAAAGGACCAAACGTCTACCGGTTGGAGAGTGACTTAGGAATGGACCACTTTTCTATCAGTCGATCGAGACCCCTATTCCCGTGATTAGAGTAAGTACTCCTAAGGTGACAGTACTAGATTAATGGAGGGTTTCCGGGGTTGGACCTTTATGGTAGTACGACCCCAATCTAAAGTGGTATGTTCAAACCTCCCTTGTGTTTGTAAGTCGTTCATTCTAGGGGTCGTTCATTCCAATCGGAAGTTGAGTTAAGTGACAACTGAGTTGATTCTGTGGGAGGTAAGTCAGTCAGTTACCTAAGGGAAGAGCAGACGAAGAGAAGTTACCTCGACCTCATAGTGAGAGGGCGGATGAATTCCAATCTACGGTCTCTCAAAAAAGAAGGAAATCCCTTGGAATTAAGGTAAGAGAATAAGAAGTCAAGAGAAGGGAAGAGGAAGAGAGGGACGGAGGGAGGGAGAGAAGTAAGAGAGAGTAGATAGGAAGAAGTACAGTCGAAATAAAACAGTTTCTAATTTAGAAGAATGTGTGAAGAGTTTTTTCTTTTGGTCCGGGCCAAAAAATGTTCGAAAGTCTCACACAGGACGAAAGATTCGAAGTGAGTACAACCTCGGAGAATGAAGTGAGGAGTGGGAGGAGGAAAGGGAGAGAACTCGACATTGAGTGCCTGACTGACAAAGTTTCTCTTAAACGATACACACCAAGTAGTAAAGTTCGGAGAAGTTTAATTAGAGTAACGATGTCCCACTAAAGGACGAAATGAGGTTCTTGTAAAAAATTTGGTAATCTAATTGGGAACTTTTTATGTCTGAAGACTCATTTTTACGACTGTTTGGTTTTAATTTCACTCCACTTGTGTAATAATTTTACAGAGGTCAGTTTTATGGTTTTCTGTGTATGTCCCATGTAATCTTTGAGTTGAGTTGGTATAGTTTACTATAACGAAGGACTCTCAGTTTTGTGTTTCGTACAGATGGTTTCTTTCTTCCGTCACCCAAACGTACTGTTTGGACCGGTAATAGAGGTATCCTTGTTCCGACCTTTTGTGTTTCATGTTAACGACTTAGGTGACGTCAGACGTCGTACGTTGAGTGGTCTTAAAAATTAGAACAGTCTTCTGGGAATTCATCCAGTGTCGTTCGAATTTTTAAAAACTGTCGTTTGTTTCACACTACCCACTGTTGCACATGTAGTAGAACCTCCCTTTCAGTCATATAACAATAAGTCTGGTTTGGAGTCGTTGTAATTTTAATAATTTATAAATCCTTCTCGTACATGTTTTTATAGATGAGGTTGTCTTTGACTTTCTGATAATATGGTAGAATTTGATTTTATAAACGATTGATTAATCCGAATTTCACGACAAATGGATTTGGACCTTTAAGATTCACTTACCGATGTTTGTAGTTTATGTTAATTCTTCACTGGATACATTCACTCAACTAATTTATTTGAAATAGAAATTACAGAATGATCCCACTGTAGAGTACATTAATGAACAGGAGCCGTGAAAGTACAGACCCCGACGAACGAAACAAGAAAATATTGTTAAAAATAACTTTATGTCAAGAAATCTTACAACACAATCAAAGGTGGTATGTCGTTTCACTTAGTCGATATGTATATCAGGGAGAAAACCTAAGAATTTTTACCGAAAAACGACAAAACCATAAGTAGCGTTCCGTGGCTTCGTAACTCCTTTCTAGACCGAATTAGACTTAAGGAGGGATGTACTATGACGCAACGTCAACTTAGGGAGACTCCATACACTTATGGTATATTTTATCATTTATTCCTTCACCGACTTTCCGTCTGATCTAAAGTAGGGTAACGTGACACTGGGATGGAATCAATGAAAACAGAGTAAAGTGGGAGTACATGGTGTGAGTAGATTTTTCCCTTCTACCCATCCCTTCCCTACTTTTTGTTACAGGTCAGTAGTGGGTCATGGATACCTCCTGACCAGGGTCCTGAAGGACGTTTATGGTTTTGAACTCCTACGAGTCTAGGGAAGATATTTCACCTCATCAGGTCGACTGGTAGACATAGGTGTCGTCCAATTTAGGTGTCTACACCTTAGGTACCTATATCTCCCAGATGACGTAACGGAAAATAAACATCGAAGTTTAATGTAAATTCATAATTAATTAAAAGAGGTTGTATAAAAATGAAAGGTATTCTTATGTAAGATTGGAGACTCCCCTTTAAAAAAAATAATGTTGTAGGAATTTCCCTCCATAATTTTGTGAGTAAATAAATCGATTGTTTACATTTATTTTATTTTGAGTGACCTTAGTGGAGATGAGGTTAGTGATTTACATAGAAAAAAGTCGATATTCTCTAGACTTGCTTGTTACTCTGTATTTTCCATATAAAATGGTAAATTAAAATTAAAAATTAATTTTATTAACGTTCATAAAGACTTTTCAAGTTATATTTCATTTATTAAGGTTTTCTTTATTTCATAAGATTGTCTGTCTATCTTCTCTTAAATTTTTATCCGGTTTGAGGAAATGGATAGATCTGATCTTTTTTTAAACGATTTTTTTCGTTTATATTTTTTTACTCATAAAAGAGAACAATCGATAACAAACTTTGGACTTACACGATTCGACGAAGTCGGCATAGGCTGAGAAACGTTAGGATAGACGAACATCGGGTACTCCGAGGAGACAGGTGCCCTAAGAGGTCCGTTCTTATGTACTCACCCAACGGTAAAGGATGAAGTCCCCTAGAAGGGCTGGGTCTCTAGTTTGGGATCAGAAGACATGATGTCCCTTTAAAAAATGGTAGACTCGATGGTCGTTTCGGGGTTGTCCTTCTACTTTTTCGGATTTTGAAGTTTAAATATTTGCCTCAAAGTTACGAGGGTTGGGGTAGGGAATTTCGTTTTCTTTAGGTCTGTTTTCAGGGAGAAACCCTCCCAGAAAATAAGACTACCGTGTACGATGTAGGATGATTGTTCAAACCGTAAAAGTTCCACACGGAATTTTAAGAAGGACTTTAAACAGATATTACGAAAGAGTGGAAGTAAGTTTTGAAGTTTGGAAGGGGAGAAAGTCCGACATAGTGACGTCGTAATAAGAGGACTGGAATAGTCTTCAGGGGTCCTAACCCGAAGAGAAAGTTGAGATGGTCAATACTGACAACCTAGTTGCAATCTCCTATGTGTAAAGAAGTTCGTCAAGACGTTTGTTGTACCTGTCTCTGGGTCACGATCTAATGTTCCATGTATGAGTAACACGGTTCATTGTGTCAGGAACCTTTATATTTGGTGATGAAGTGATAACCCTCTATTAGAAGAAATATGAAAATTTCTTTATTAGAATCCTCTTGTTCATTCGAATTGAATTTTGGACATAGTCGTAATTACAAAGTCACAATTTATATCACAAGTCAGACCTTTTTAGAGATCTTTATATTCAGAATTTACTATCGTAGAGTTACCTGTTTAGGACGTTATTTCCTCTGGTAAAAGTTAAGTACCCGATTAGATCATACGAAAACTAACCCAAAACGAGAGTTTCGAGATAAAAAATAAATTCACGGATTATAAAGGAGGACGTATGTACATACCCTTTCTCTTTCGTTCTCTCTAAGTACAGACAAAAAACCACCCCCTCTTCTCCTACTCGTTTCTCTCTTATATATTACTACTTAGTAAACTGGTCGAAATGAAATATTACTTGACCCATTTTACAATCAGTGAGTCAACATAGGCTGAGAAACGTCGGGGTACCTGACATCTGGCGGTCCGAGGAGACAGGTACCTTAAGAGGTCCGTTCTTGTGAGCTCACCTAACGGTAAGGGAAGAGGTCCCCTAGAAGGATTTGGTCCCTAGCTTGGGTCCAGAGGACGTTACGTCCGTCTAAGAAATGGTAGACTTGGTAGTCTCTTCGGGCTTGACCCATTGTCGTCATCTTAGTTTGTCCTAATGACTTAGATAAAGGAGTTTCCCGATTCACCTTTAAAATTTTTTAGAAAAATTTCATTGATTTGTTCCTTTTCTTTGATACGTACACGGACGGTAGAAAACTTTTCACGTCGACTCTCTACCTCGCTCTGAGTCTCGACGTAGGTCGTACCGGGACTCAGGGCAAGCGTATAAGACGGAGTCTTCACCACAACTCCTTTTCTTATTCGACTACTTTGAGACTTGTAAGAATGAGTTTACTAGAGTCGACCGTTCTTCGACTAAACCTTAGTCTTCAGAATTTCCTTTTTTTTGTGTGTTTTTTTAGGTACTCTGACCTCAGGATATGAAGGAGTTCACCGGGTCCTATCGGTGCAGGGTCCTATGATTCCTCTTGACCCCAGTTCGACTTGGTCGACGTCGATGTACCTCACCTGTCCCCGGATCTGATAAATTTTTAATCATCTTTTCTTTCAACTAGGTCTATCCCACTGGTCGGAAGGAACTCTGATTCTCCCAAAGAACCCTATGCCCTGAAGGTCGCACTTTAACCCCCTTCAGGACTTCGGTCGTGCTAACAATCGGTACGACCTAGGTCCAGGAGGTCGTTTCTGACATGAGTAGACGTCCCCGTAAGGGGAGTGAGAAGGTGGGAACCCAATACTCATGAAGTCACTTTGACTGTCGTCGGGGAGTTTGACGTCCGTCCCTAAATCTTCTATTAAATGAGGGTCTGCTTCGTCTTTGTTCTAGTTCATTTAAGTGAAGATGAACTACTCTTGTTTGTCTACTACACCTCGCACCGGAGATAGTACGTACTCACTCTTCTTTATTCTTGCTAATATTTTGAGACGATTCTGTTTTTATGTTCTTTTCCTAGGTCGTACACTTGTTGTCTACACCTTGATTCTACCATTCCTTGTGTTGGGATCTTTGTCTGTTGAGAGCCACTCGCAGAGCGTAAGATAATTTTTGAAGGATGCTGATACTTAAGATATTTTGTTCCTGAGTTTCTGATCTCCTGAGTTTCTGTCTTGTTTTCAAGTTTTACTTTCCTTTTAATAGCTATATGTCTTTACGTGTGTTTTGGTGTCATAATCCATGAATTATCTGGTTAATCTTTGTAGTTCCTCGTCTTGTCTTCTTTTCGGTTGATTACCGGGTCTCATTTCCAATCTCTATTAGTGTGACTTACTCCGTTTTGTTTCCTTAATTCCCTGGATCTCTCCTTCACTATGTACCTCTGAGATCCATTCTTTTAATTCCTGCTAACAACAAGGACTTCATTGTGTGTGTCCTTTCTCTTTTCTTCCCAAGTATAAATTTTTCATCTCCGAATGTTGTGTGAAGGGGGTTTTCGAGAAGTTTATTTCCTTCTTGACTTTGGCATTTAGTTTTCCTGTAAGAATACGGTCCTTTTGAAATATGTGTCATTTTTTTTTTTTTTTTTCGTTATCGAAGTCAATAACTTGTATTCTTAATTTGTAAAAAGTCTATGGTGCATACTTTTTGGTTCAGTGGATGATCTCCCTCTTTCTTTTCTTTTGATCCGACTGATGTCTGTAGTAGTGTCATTATAAGTCACAGCTTCTGTCACATCACAGATTTCTGTCCGGTACAGAAATTGGCTCCTTCGAGTATTGACTTCTTATAATCTGGGTCGATTAACTGTCAAGTTCTTATTTTCGTTTTCCGTTTGTAGACTTTTGAGTTCTTTGTCCTATAGGTACTCAGAAGGAAATCTTATTTGTTTGGTTTTTTTAACGAACTGGTATTTTAGACCTATTTGTTCTCTACTTAGGTTTATTTCTTAAGTCTTTACCTTTTTGACACCGTTTACCTGGGCACCAAGATAAATTTATATCTTGATTCTGATTTGTTGATCCCATAATACTAACGTTTAGTCTCATACTTACAACACTTCGGACTTTTTTCTTTTTGATTATATTCGTTGTATTCCCGTCCACCCTCCTTCTTATTCAAACAATTAAGGAGAACAAAGACTTGTCTTTCTGTTAGGTATTGTCGAGTCTCCAAATTTAACTCAAACAAAAAAATTTGCAAACTCTGAATTAATATATGTTATTTCATGTGTCGAGAATCCACATGTCATACTACCCAAAACTGTTTATATATGTGAGTAAATTGGTTATAGGGTTAATACTATTTCTTATGACTGTAGTAGGATCTTTCAAGGAAAGATCAGATATGAGGTAAGTAGAGTATCGTTGGGGAGAGGATTAAAGACAGTGGTCTCTTTGTCGACATGTACAAGATCCTGTATTATATTTACCCAAATGTCTTATACATGAGAAAGTGCAGATAGAAGAACCAAGTTGTGTTACAGATGTTTAGTAAGTACAACAACGGACAGAATTGATACTTACTTACACTTTACTGATAAGAACGTGTTTAGAAAAACACCTGTACCCCAAAGTAAACCCCCTCTTTCAATGTCACCTTAATGGTCTAGGAGTCTATCTCCATATAAATTAAAATATTCTTTATGAAAGGGTATCCCAGATATGGTACAATGTAAGGGTAATCCTTACATTCTTATTTCTTAGCGTCGACAAGGTGTGGGGGTATAGACACTTTCACTTTCACAATCAACGAGTCAGTACAGACTGATAAACATAAGGGTACGTAGTACTAGAGGTAGGTACCTTAAGAGGTCCGTTCTTATGACCTCACCCAACGGTAAGGGAAAAGGTCCCCTAGGAGGGTTGGGGCCCTAGTTTGGGTCCAGAGGACGTGACGTTCCGTTTAAGAAGCGACAGACTCGGTGGTCCTTTCAGGTACAGGGGTATATTTGAAACGTAAAAGTCATAAAAAATAAAGTCGGTGAGATTCCCTCGTGTCACCATTCTGATACTACCGCGGTTAGAGGATCACCAAGAAGAATTGAGAAACTTAATGAAACCTCCGTAATAAAATCTATAATTACTAAGAATTTATTTCTTTGAATTAGTCTTCAAGTTTTTAAGGAGGTCAAAGTAAAGTAACTTATATTACGAAATTGAAAATTTTATTGTACATGTGTGTGATAATATTTTAATAAACATGGGCAGATGGATATAGGTGAGTAAGTAGGAAGATAAATATTTAAAAGTCTACGACTGTAAGGGGTTTATTATTGTAAAATAAAGACCGTCCATTCTGAACCTCCACTAAACATTGACAGAAGAAATATAAAAAGATATAAAGAACTTAAAATCTTTTTACTTGTGTAGAGGATAAAATCTTTTTAGCATTTCGACAAAAGACAAAATCACCCCTGACCTATGGTATGTTTCAGTGTATCTCTTTCTATGCCTATACTTTACATTTATAAAGACTTTTTTATTAATTGTTTGTATAGTTGTCCAGTAGAGATAAGACCCCTGAAACTAAGAAGTTTTTGAAACATCTCTCCTCGTTTTCCTCTCCGGATCACCACTCCTTATGATTACAGTAGAACGGTGTCTTTACTTACTTCTGACTTCTGGTTATACAGTTCCCTCCAGTCTTGTTTGTCGAACCTTCACCGTATTGACGGTATGGTCACGGTACCGACCGACCCCTCGAAGTCGACGTGAGTCCTGTCCCGTGTGGGATGTGGTAGTAACTCATACATAGGACTTTTAGTTGTGGTTATCTTGGTACGAAGAGGGGGTCGACCGTTTCATTGTCTTTATATTTTAGGTTCATCTTCCACCTATTAGGAGTTAGTCTCCATATTCAGTTTGGGACAAACCAATATACCGATCCTGGATTGAAAACCGATCTCGATTGGTCGATCTCGACTAAAGTTGTGAACGAGGAATTAATGGTCGAGATTACAAAAACACTGATATTTCTCCTAGTACAGACAAAGTGAGTCATCTTTGAATAATCTTTTGGTCGTATAACCTGGTTTCAGTGAGGGAAGACCTGGTTTCTTGACTACGTAGTTCAAGTGAGTGTGTCTCCACAAGTGTACTGAGAGCTGCCCAGGAACCGAAGACTCATTACCAAATCAGAGAAGTGTTGTCTCATTTATTGTCCTTTCCCTAAATTTACTCCGTCAGTCTTGTGCTTTCATCCTCACAAATGTAAGTATATGGTATTATATAACATGATAAAGTCCGAATCACTTATAGGTTCGAAGGGGTCTTAGTAGTAGGTATAAATTTGTGTCTGAAGTTTACGTAAGGTGAGGATTCATATTCACTTTAGTCTTAATAGAGGTCGAGAATGTAATAATAAAGTGACCTCTATATAAATGACTAATGGGTGTCACACTCCTTGGGACGGTGTTAAGGACGACTATTCCAACCTAATAGTTCGTGAATGACACGTTGCTTCTTTTGACTTCCAATATCTCCTAAAGTAAACCCGTCGATGTCAAGTCAAGTCAAGTCAGCGAGTCAGCACAGGCTGAGAAACGCTGGGGTAATCTTTACGTATTTAGATCAATATTCGACAATAGACAAGGAAAAAAGAAATAACGAAGAAGAATTCATTAACGGATGAACTTTAGAAGACCGAAATTATAATAATATGGATAGAAAAAAAAAAAAAATTTCCGAACTAGCAGTGACAACTCATTTTTAGATCAATCGGAACGTTTCTCTACTGACCTGAACGACCTAAAGGGTAGACACCCACTTTCCTCTGAAGTTTGGACGCAAAAGAGTAAGAGTTAGCACACGAGAAAGGTGACGGGTAAGTCAGGATCAAAAGTAGTTGTAGAATGAAACCGGTGTACAGTAAGTACAAAAGGTTTTTTGACGTGTTCGGACCCCGTCGTCTCTAGATCTGTACTTCCGTGAGGTCTACTGTCCTACAATTCTGTTGACCAAAGGTGTTGGGGAAGAACAGACTACGGACAACCGAAGTCCCTGTAAGGGTTGACGTTTCCAGAGTAGAACCTTATTAACCCTTCGAAGATCTTTCACCGTGAACTTCTCCAGAGTAGTAGACTTATAAAATAGATAGGAATATCAATGAGACTTTTCTACCTATATCCTTCGTTTCGAAAGAGAAAGACTTCCTAGGGGGTTAAAGGTCTCTCGACTTCTGGACGGGATCCCGTTGGAGATGTGTCTGGACACCTGATCTAATCTACAGAGGACAAAGTGGACGTGACACAAAGGTTTGTTAATACTGATGATAGTTTTAAACTCTTAATCCTCAGAAAGTATTTATTTAATTAAAAGTCGAAAAGAACTTTTTACTCTTTTAGGTCAATTAGTCTCAGGAATAAAGGGTACGATTTTACATTAAACTAAATTTATTGTCGACTGAAAAATCTACTCTTTTGTCGGAGGCTTATAGGGATCATGAATGGGGACCGGTATAGATGAGTGCGGACCGTGGTTATTTGTAAACTTAAAAGTCAGAGATGATGTTTAGTTCGCGTAAGGTGACCATTGACGGAATAAGTAAGACGTATATAAAAGTAATTATTTTGCACTTACTGAGTCCGTGCCGGAGTTCGGTAGAATATACATCGAGTGACCATCCCTTTTCTTTCTGAGAGGTGTATACGTACGACTGGGTTAAATTTTAACCCAGTTTTATAAAATGTCTCTTTTAAATTAGTTATACTTTCTTGTTATTCACTAATTCACCTTTAGGAAGTTGTCCCAAGAGTTTACTAGTTCTAATTTAGAGACCGAAGATATAATAGTTTAGAATAGATTACTAATCTTATGATTTATCTTTCCGAAAATATGACTTACTGTTTTTATACCCTTTACCATCTGAGACGTGAAAACGAAATTTTACAGGTTATTATCCCCAAGCTACTTTCTTAAGTATTACAGGTGTGTCTTCCTATGATCGTAATTCTTACTACAATATATCTTCCTTTAAATTGATGTGCTTTTTGACTGGTTCTACAACTATCGAATGCCACTTACCACAACCTAAGCATTAGAGTTCTTCTAAATCGAAGAAGCCCTGGTCCCTGGTCCGAACTAGTGAGTTCTCGAAAACACGTCGTCTCAAAATAATTTCACTTTTCCCTGTCTCTTGCAAGACTGTGTCTGTAGTCTTCCCCCTGTCTCCCACGGAGGGGACGATCAAAACCTCCGATAAAATTCAGACAATCTTTCAATAATTAGTCACTCTGTAGAGTTCCGACTTCCTCAAAGTGGTCCGGGGAGGGTGTTATACGTAACAACTTTATCCTACCATACTCCATACAGTAGGGGGTCGGTATTTTGTTAACTATACTTATGACCAAACAACTCAATAGTAATCGGGTTCCAAACTCTTTTCCTTTTCAATCAGAATCGAATCGTTGGTAAAACTTCTTTCCGTTTAAGGTTTCGTTTGTGCATCAAAGTGATTGGATCGAATTCTTTTTGTAAAGGTATTCTTTTTGGCGTAACCAGTCGAGTTCCAAACTCTTCTCAATTCAAGTCCACCTTGGTCCACAGTAGTGTCGTTGTGTCTTAAAATTCTCTGTGAACGTCGGATAAAGGAGACAAACCTCTGGGGACCGGAAGGACGGACATAGTAACATAGTAAGTTACCTTCCTAGTGTAAGATTTTATCATACAAATCACATTGAGGAAAATTCTTTACATATTTAATATGTATGTACGTAATGCTTACATGTCAATATATATACTCTGAGAAATTTGAACGTCTGTCTTTCATGTATATTACAGATTTCATCAATAGAGACCCACTACCTGAAACTTCATCAATGACAAAAAGATAATAAAAAAAAATGTAAAAATTGTTATTGATTTATAATAAGAAATCATTCCGTCACTATTTGTATGGTCAAGTCTGACTCTACGTCAGGATTCAACTTTGGTAATCAACTCCGTAGAATACTTGATAAAAGGAACCCAAATTGTCCTTTTGTCACTACTTGTGACGACTATTTTAGGAAGGTCTCAAAGATCATGGGTAGATAACACTGTCCTTCCAGTTTCTTACGGGTCAATAATAGAGAGTTCTCTCAATTCTGGCACTCCACATCGACAGTTTCATCTATTCTTATGTGTTCATATCCTCAATTTTTTATATAAAGGGGACTAGAGTTCCATTACCCCTTCTTTTCTTTTGCTCCAGTATCACATAAAGGTATAATCAGTTGTAAAAAGATAGGTCAGTGTTAGAACTCGTTTAAAATCCATAGTTTGATACTATATTGAGTTACTTGTCTGTTTTAAGTCTACTTTCGTCCCAGTGGTTGTTTAGGTGGTAAGTTACCTATTACTTGTCACTAACGTCAATTAATGAAACGTAGTATTTTGATGATATATTGTTGTCTGGACCCGTATTTTGGAGGTCAGAAGTTTAACATTTGAACTATGACACAGATGAGATACTGAGACGGACAACAAAGTAAAGTGGTATTCCCATTGTGTCCTGATGTTTCTGAAAAATCAATGCTAAGGACACGACGATAATTGAGAGTAAAACCGTTTCTGTGAGGTAAACATTCAAAGGAAATTCCTCGTTTGACTGTACTATAGGTACTAGGGAGGTCGGGATCTTAAGATACTAAACTGTCGTCTCTCTTCTATAAACGAACCCGGGGTCTGACTGGAAAAAACGAGTCTTTTCAGATGAAGACCTCTCAGTTCGTCATGTGCGTAACCAAATTGTCGTGGTCAGACACCCAAATATCCCCACGTCGACAGTTTCATTTACAAGAGGTCAGGTATTGTCCTACTTTTCTTGTTGGTCGACGTTCCACTATTTCTCACTATTAGAGACTCCTACAATTGGATAGGAACATCACTGAGGGGTTGAGACGAGTGACCTTGTCTGTAGTGACATCAGGTCTCATCAGTTACTACCCCTCTATAATAAGAGTACGGAATACACGGGACCCTGTCCTTCTAATCCGGTTTTATACTTCCTCCTTTGACCTGGTATCTGCTCTTTCCTAATCCGTCAATCGTTTGTGTTGACCATTTTGAGTATAGGTTCTGTCGTTTGCGATTATTTTAGATATCCATATACTCTTTTCTGATCCGGGCATACACGACTCACTATTAAGGAACTTATAGTGTACTGTTCTTAATCTCGATTATGTAGTCCCTACCCCTCCCCTTCCATCATCTATTACGTGTACGGTGTGTTTTTATGTAGAAACGACAAGTAGACGAACGATGTCCTTATTGGTTAATAGGTACCCGTTATTGCTGAGATAAGTGAGTGGAATGGACTGTTGGTCGTACAGTCCGTCTTCTCCTTTAATTTGTCTGTAGTAATGGGTGGCTTACTTTGTCTTTCTCTGAAAGTGTACAGAACTGGTTTTACTACAGTAATTTAGAGAAAATCTTAGTTTTTCTTGGATTAGTTATTAGAGACTTTTTGAATTGTGAAAGTGATTGTTAGTATTAGTTAAGAAGATGTAACTTCTCTGACGATATTTAGTTAAGAATTGGTGTTTCCTACCCCCGGAATTTTTGTCCTCGAATGAACAAAACTAGGTATATGTTACTACGTAACTATTGTATTTTTGTGTGGTCACTCTCCAATGTCACATCTATTGGTTCTGTAACAAATTTTACGATTTCCGATCTAATTCTAGAGATAATTTTTCTTTAGGTATTTTCGATAGTTACCTCTCTTATTTCATAGTGTCTTAGTACTTACAAATTACTTCTCCGTCTATTCGGTGAGAGTGTCTTATGTCAGTTAATTTTCTTGTTTTACTACGTTTTCTCGTCTCAAGCAAAGGTTGATTAATGGTCGCGGTCCTCTAGGTTTACAGTCGTTCTCTTGTTTGAACCTGTCTTTTCTATGCTCTTATAGACTTAGGTTATCCCAAATATACATCATAAACTTATAAAGGTCTATGGATCGGTTAAGACCTAGAGGGTCTTCAACATTATTTTCACGTATCGAAGGTTAGACTTTATACTTAGAATCTCTGTTATAAATCGTCTTATGTATAAAATATGTACTCGGTACCTGTGAGTCCGATTTTTTGTCTGAATGACTTCTATAGGGTTGATCAATGAATCGTATTATTTTTAATTATTATAATAATAATAATGATGACGACGTCGAAGTGAACCTATCGTGATTGTTAGATTTTCTATAACAAACTTCACGAAATATATATATGTGTGGACAGTTAATTAGAAGGGTAAATGAGATACTCCATTCATGATAATAACTAGTGTAAATGTCTATACCTTTAATTTCACGTCTCTTTGATCCAATAAATAGGTTTCAGTGTGTGTCCCACTCACTCTCTAGGTCCTAATCTTGGGATCCTTTAGAGGTCTTAGACGCGAGAAGTTGTGACGGGTTGTGGTGACGATGGTAGGAGTCGAAAATACAATCACCTAGAGGTGGATAAGATAATGATGTCGTTGCACCTACCACTCGACACGTGCCTCTACCTTTATCATGACTACCACCCAACTCACTGTACCCACGGTGGTTTGGAGGACACACAAGAACCCGTAGAGTGAGATGAAAAGGTCGAAATCTCAGAAGTAACCATTTCTTTTATACAAGACACAATCTGTTACGATTTATAATAGGGAAATGACGAGTCGTTATATGTACTTAAACAAAGAAGAGGAAAGTAATCTTATACGGTATTCTGTAAATATGGAGAATCAAGGTTGAGGAGGGGAGTGAAATGTAGCTATATCAGTTCATGGATGAACTGTAGAGGTAAATGCGGATTGGTCACATAATTTGTATGGTCCAGGTTTTAGTGTAAGAAAAAAGGACAGAGAGGAGGCTTTGGGGAGTAAGGTAGGATCAAAGTTTGAGAGAGGATTTGTCTTAAGAGAAGATAGTCAACATTTCTGGTTTTTGTAATCTTGGTAGAAACTAAGGAAAGGAAAAGGTGTGGAATGTAGGTTGGGAAGCCGTTTGGGTTCCTACCCAGGAAGTTTTATATAGGACTTAAGAATTTGACTGGTGAGAGTGTTGTATTGATTGGGGTGAACTCGGTCTCGAACGCCATGAGAGAGTTGGACCTGATCACAAAGTTATCGTAGAGTGCCGGCGGTGGTGGACGTTTCGAGGAAGGGAACGAAGTGTCCTGTCGTTAGCCGGTCTAAGGAAAATTGTGGGTGCAAGGAGTCTAGAGAGGATATGTGACTTAGGAAGGGTTGAGTGAGTGTAAGAAGGGTGGTCCCATTATTTTCAGTCCACTAGACCGAGGAGGGCGATGGGAAAGAGACCCGCTCACTTGAAAGGCGGTAAGAGGGGACGAGTAAGGTGACCGGTGAGGTGAAAGAGACACTAAGATGTTAGGTCCAGTTCGTGTCTAAGAAAAAGATGAAAAATATGGATGGAGACAGATCTTGTGAGAAAGGAGTGCTGACGTACTAACATGATTAAAAAAATTCCAAAGACGAGTTTACAGTAAAATGTTTCTTTCTGAAAGGATTGGTCACCTTTTATATCTTGAAAGGGAAACACTTCTTGATAGAGAAGTGTAATTAAGTGAAAATATCGTAAATGATTTATGGGAGTAGGGTCGTTGGGGAGTAACAATGGAGGTACTCTGTCTTAAAAAAGGACGATACTTGTGTGTCTGACACTATCATAGACTGTTCGTCGTCTAAGAGTTATATGAATAATTTGTTTGTTTGGTCATTCACTAATAATGTTACACCATATTGTTAGTAAACTGTGATTTGCAGGAACCGACTCCCGTTTCTAATTCAGAAAAATGGGTATACGTGGGTTTTGAGTCGTGAATGGACTTTCTATTATTAACGAGTCATTATAAACAGTTTGTTCGCTCCCGTAAAAGGAGGACTTTATATAATTGAGGAAAGATACTGTACAGTTCCCCAAAGGCAGTATCGAGTCAGCCATTTCTTAGACGGTCGTTACGTCCTCTGGGCCCAAACTGAGGACCCACCCCTTCTAGGAGACCCTTTCCTTTACCGTTCGGTGAGGTCATAAGAGTGGACCTCTTAGGGTATCTGTCTCCTTGGACCGTCCGATGTCAGGTACCCTAACGTTCTCAGTCTGTGCTGAATCACTGATTTGGTGGTGGTGGTGTACTGTACAATTATTGATCATCTAAATTTTCGGTACGGGGCTTTAGACTATCCGACCACTTTCAAACGGTAAAACAAGTTCTCTCGTGACAACTGAGGGAGGGTGTGTGTTTTTTTGAGATTGTATATAGTTTCCGTGACGGTGATTCCTCCTATGGTAAATTTTCTACTCTCTTATATACAGTTGACGGTAAACCGTGGTTTTTTACATATAATTTTAAATACAAAGTACTACACTTCTTTTTATTATCATGTAAAGGTACCTTGTTTTTCGTTCGTTTAAGGGGAATCGATAGTAAATAGTAAGTATTCAAATATAAGTACCGTATAACTTGTTGACGAATCCCTTTAGTAACGAGTCACGGGACAAAGAACGTATTGTTGCCATAATTTTTTTTTTTTTCTGTTTGAAAAGTTGTCTTTTGGACGTAGACTAAACTCGAACAAAGAAACGACCTATATACAGAATAAACGGTCTAAGACCCTCGAAAATAATCATGATCACCTTTTTCATTAGGACCGGTTAATATGGAATTTTAGCTCTGTTCCGTTATATTTTCCGTTATTAGTTAGTTTGGGTACATTCGTTAGTAGTAGACATGTTAGAAACTTAATTGTTTTTCTCGTAGGTAGTCCCTCGTGACCTATGGTCAATCGGAAAAACAAATTTGGACCCCGAGTACGGTTTCTTGGTTCAAAGAACAAACAGGGTCGATCTCTATAAATTCTTTTAAGTCTGTCATCCTTTTTAGTTAAGTCCCTTTAACATGGGAACATTATTTCCTACGTACGTACGTATATACGATTCAGCGAAGTGAGTACAGACTGAGAAACGCTGGGATACCTGACGTCGGACGGTTCGAGGATAACTTGGGCGTAGAGAATACACAGAACATACCCGTCCGTTCAAGAAATGGTGATTACGGTGGACCCTTCGGGGCATTATTTCCTATTTCCAGTCCTTATTTCTTCATTTTTTGTTCCCTTTCCGTTTATCAGAGGGTCTTTCGAGTGTTTACCCTTTTCTTTTTTTTTAGGAAGTCACTTTTAAATGTAGATTATGAAGTCAGAGGTTGACTCTACCTCATTATCCTTGATCTATATTAGAAGATGGACTTTGTTGGTTTTTTGCCTTATTTTATCTACATTGTTATCAAATATTATGTTACCTGTACTCTGTAGTTTCCTGTCACTAGGGACTCTCTACTCTATGTGTAACCCAAAGGGTCAAACGACGGAACTTTCTGTCAGGTCCGGTATCCCGGGACTCTCCTTCGGACCTACCTCAGGTCGTCTGAGGAACTCAACTCCTTTATCTCAACCCCAAGACCCCTCTAGTTCCTTCGAATGTCCTCGTCTCTCCTATCTCAATGTTTCTTTTTCTTGACGTGTCCAGACGTCTTCCAGATGGAGCTCATGAATCGTCTTCTGACTAGTCACGTCCGTACACTCCTTTGATGTACTCACGCCCCGTCCCGTCCTTAGTGGGATTTTCTAATCTTCTTTATCACGGACCTTGAGTGTGTTCTGGACAAGGGTTGTCTGACCTTTAGGAGTATTAAGTACCCTATAATTCATGTCTTCCCAAAACAGAGTTATAACCCTGTTTTATAAATGTATGGATTGTTGACTAGAAGTTTTACTTAGATTCAGTCTACCCGACCTTTCTCATACCACGAACCTCTGGATCTCTGAATTTAGATTTATAATCGGTATGGTGACGATTAAAATACTAGGTCCCGTTCACTAATTTTGGGGAGTACTCGTAGTAATGAAATAGATATGATTGCTGTTGGAGTTTGGATGGATGAAATTCCTAAATCCTCCTAAACAGAGTTGTGAATCGTACAGACTATTTCTCGTCCTAGAGTCTTAACCAACAAGAGGGAAGGAAAACGTTATAGATAATATCGTAAGGAAGATTTTATTCTCCAAGCGGTAGTATTTATTTTGGACCGTAAAAGAGGGTCTTAAATTTCTCCGAAAAGAGGATGTTCAGAAATTTCATAACCAGTAGAAACCTAGTCAGAACAAAACAAATTTAAAATACCCGTCGGAGGACGACTCTATTCTCCGTTCACCTGAGCAGTCCCCATCGAGACAAGGGTATTTGCGGTTTCAGTGACCTAAATAAAGGACTGAACTTTACTTGACAAGGGACCACCGAGTCTGTCATTTTTTAGACGGGCGTTAAGTCTTTTGGACCCAAGTTAGGGACCAGGTCCTTCTAGGGGACCTCATTCTTTACCGATGTGTGAGGTTATAAGAACGGACCTCTTAGGGTACCTGTCTCCTCGGACCACCCGATATCAGGTACCCCAGTGTCTCAGGTTGTACTGACTTCACTCAATCGTACAGTAGACGTATCCAATATCTTGTAATATGAATACGTCTTTTTTATGAAAAGTCATAACTTAAGTTTAAAAAGAAGGTGTTGATAGTTACATCTTTTTCAGTTTGTTGATGCGTCTTTTACTTTTCATCGGCAATAATACTTACTGAATGTTTTCATCAGTACTATCAGGAAAGAATTCATTTTCAGTTTATTTAAGTGGTCCTTCAATAATTTTTTTTTATTTTTGTTTTTTCGTTGTTGTCTCTCGAGGTCGAAGGTCACGTTTGAAGGAGAAAATGGTAATTGAAAGTGTTATTCCTTTGACGACTAACTTTATTTGAGACTAAAAAGTGACTAAATTTCAGATGTATTCTAAAGTAGAGTAGTTCTGTTTAATTCTAACGGTTTATAATGATTTTGGTTTTTATAGATACCCGACAAAATACAAATCGAGTCATAAAGTGTTAATTATTAAAGACTAAGTCATTATATGTCTACTTAGTCACTAAACACTTTTAAGAAACACCGAAACGTTATACCGGAGTCAAGTCAAGTCAAGTCGACGAGTCAGCACAGGCTGAGGAACGTTGGGGTACTTAGTGTCGTGTGGTCCGGAGGGACAGGTAGTAGTTGAGGGTCTCAGATGAGTTTGAGTACAGGTAGCTCAGCCACTACGGTAGGTCGGTAGAGTAGGAGAAAACAGGGGAAGAGGAGGACGGGGTCCATAATTAAGATTCTCATTTTATGTCGGTAACGAGTTAAAAAAAACATTCTGTCATAATCCATGTGTATAAGCACGATATATTATGATGTGTGTTATGATTGGAGTGTGATTACAGTTGACCATCATGCTAATTTTTTTTTTATTCCAAATTCCAAATCCCTCAACACCGTTACCTTATCGTTTTACTCCCACCTGTCCCTAACATTACTTTTCAAAGTCCTTACACAACCCTTAAGAAGTTCCGAAACCCCAACCTTCCAATTTTTTGAGAGTCTCTCCTACACCATGTTGTAAAGTCGTCGTCCTAAATAAGTATACTATCTCTCTTTTAAATCACCGTGGTCTAATGTTTTGTGGAACTTCAAAGACGTATGTGTAATCAATATGAAAAGTCCATCTCTTCATAGTTACTATGATTTAATGTATAAGAAAAGTTTACTGGAGAAGAAACTCCTTTTCTCCTCGGTCCTTCTCACTTCCTCCTCAGTCCTCTTTTCATCCGAGTTGTGGAAGACCACAATTAAAGACTTTATTCTCTAGATTTTTACTAGTGAAGTCTAGTGAAGTCACTTAGTAAAAGTCTCTTCGGTAATTATCCAGTCTTTTTCTAGTCTCTTTTCTTACTATAAAACGTTGTTATTTTTCAAATTAAACGTGGACCGACGTTTATAAAAAAGTTATTTTTAAACTCTTATACTTCCTTTCTTGGAGATCTCAACAAGTTTACTATGACATAAATAATACACTCTACTAAACTATCGTGATACTTTTTATAATTGCGTAAAAAGTTTTTCCGTTTTTTTCTTTTACGAATATAGAAGGGTTCCAATAAGGTTAAATAAAAAGTATTCTGAATGAAAATTAATTTTGGAATTTTTCCAGTTAGATCTATCGAGACCTATATAACTATAGACATAAATACCCAGAGACAAGTATAAATAGAAAGACGTATATATGTCTTCCTTTACCGTTGGGTGAGGTCATAGGAACGGGAGTCTTGGGGTACCTACCTCCTCGGACCATCCGAGTCAGGTGCCCCCAGTGTCTCAGTCTGTGCTGACTCGATGAAGTGAAAGTATATATGTCTGAAAGTTAAAATAAGTTCATATTAACTAGATGTTACAATTAAAGACGAAATATCGTTTCACTAAGTCAATGTGTGTATATACTCTATCCGTTAAAAAATATTTATTCATGTACGAGTCAGTGATTCAGTACAGACTGAGAAACACTGGGGTATCTGACATCGAGAGGACCGAGGAGACAAGTACCTTAAAAGGTCCGTTCTGATATACATACATACATATACGATTCAGTGAAGTCAACACAGACTGAGGAACGCTGGACTACCTGGCATCGGGTGGTCCGATAAGACAGGTACCCTAAGAGGTCCGTTCTTATGACTTTACCCAACGGTAGGGAGGAGGTCCCCTTAGAAGGGTTGGGTCCCTAGCTTGAGTGTAAAGGATACAGAGGACATGACCGTTCACCCAAGAAATGGTGATCGTGGTGGACCCTTTGGTGAATCCCCCGCCCCACACACACACACACACATACACACACACACACCCACACACCCACACCCACACCCACACACAGACATATGCATTATGTATAAAAATTCGATAGAAAATTGTAGGTCTAAAGTTGTGAGGAGAATCTCTTTTGAGGTATTTATACACAACGTAAGTCATCTTAAAATTTGAAAGTTGTAAGAAAGGATAAAGGGGGAAAAACGAGGAAAACCCCGTATATACCATAATGTCTAAGGGTACGATCTAAAGAAACTTTGGTTAATGTTTCAATGTAATAAAGACGCGACGTAGTAGTCCGGACACAACCCAGTCTCAACAAAGGTTTGTATAGTTAGATGGTAGACATAGAGCTGAAAGACAGTACTATGGGTCCGGGTCTGATAATGTATTCTTCAAAACGCCAAAGGGTGAGTGGGTGGTCGTTATTACCGATATCGCAGGAGTGTCGTCGGTGACCTGAACTTGTGGATGAGGGAGGGTGGTGAGGGCAAATTATACAGGTAAATCACTAAAGTGTGAAGAGAGGCTATAATAATTCGAGAAGCAAGAAGAGGAGTGAGAGTACAATGTCAAAATGTTTGATTTCGAGTTACTTTAAACGTATTAAATATGGTGTATATTCCGAGCAGACAGAATCTTAGTGAACTGTCTTGTGTGTGTATACTAAGGTTAAAAAACGAGACGAAAGGTATATTGGTTTGACTGTCAAATTGCCGGTTCTCTTTTCGGTCAATTTATGGTATCAGAGGGGGTCTCAAATAAGTAGAGTTAATAATAATAAAGTTTCCTGAGTATATATTTCTCTAAGTTAAGAGAATTGATAAGTTTTGGACCTCGATTATTTTCGTGAGTAAGAATGACCGGTCGGTAGTAAGACCTTTCCGTTATCGTCAGGTATTTGGAATGATTAATATCATGTTATAAACCGGTGTACGTTCTGGGGTCCCACGATAAATATAAGATGAGGAGTCTAGTTCAAGTTCCCAAACTTCAAGTTCCCTTCCTGTTCGTTCCACCGTGTGAGTCTGGAGTGACGATGCCTGGTATGGTGTTTCGTTCGTTCGTGTGGGGACAAGTGGAGTACTGAACTGGGTACACGTATAGAAATTTCCCCCAAAAGACATTCCCTATTTTTAATAAGGTGAGTAAAGGAGGGATGAGGTTAGAGACAAAAAGTTTTGAAATTCTTCATTGAGACGGGAGACAGTACTCTTTCGGGGTTATTGATCATGTTGGGTTCTCCCGTAGGTCGAATTAACGTTTCACTGTGTCTGTAGTATTGTTGTTAGTTTTCTCCGAGAAAGGTATGTGAACTGTTATGAGTTGAATACGATATTTTATCCTCCTAAACAAAGGTACCGAATAAATCTTAAAGTGAACGAAAGAGAGGGTTACCATACGTACGTTATTGATCTAGAACGTTTTGGTCAATACAGACAGTCTTGGACCTCCTCTCTCCAGGGTCCTTTTCCTTTACATTCGATATAGTAGTAGTGGTGTGGTACTCAGTTAGGGAGTCCGACCTTAGACTGGGTTTGTGGACCCCTTTTCTCCTCATTACTTTCTACTTAGGGTCTACTTCTCCTCTCGACCAGTCCCTTCTCCTCCGTTACCACCGATCTCCCCGGTTGTCGACACGTCCTCGAGTCGGACCTTCGAAGAGGTCTAGGGAGACACACACTCCAGAGTTCCGGAGAATCCTTCGTGAGGAGGTTACCCTGGTTACTTGTTTAATTTTGCAAGTCCTGTCCCTGCAAGTCTTGATGGAGGTAAAGACCCGGCCCATCGTTTTCTTACTGAGACCGTAGGACAAACCCTGATGTTTTGGAAATTAAGGAGTCTCTTCTCAATAAATTATAGCGAAAAGTTAAAGTTTGATTACTTGAGATAGTAATGTGTGGAACTATTTAGAGGTAAACAGGGATGGTTTTGACTGGGTTAAAGGTCTCTTGTGTTAGAAGTAAGAGGTTCATTAGGGTCGCACTTTAGGGACTAGTTTTTGGTGTGTCTTCAGTCCTGACATAATTGACAATTGAATCTTTCTCTTGGACCTACGAGAAAGGATTTGATCGGAGACTTGAACTCTTAATGACTTGTTACTACTGTGTAGATGTTTTATTTCTTTATTTTTACTAAATAAATAGTAAAGAATGGTAAAGAAATGGTAAAGAGTGTCTCTTTTCTCTAAAAAGTACATTGTAGTCTAAATGGACAGAGATGAGAGTTTCGTTCAGATTTAGTCAGTGACGTAAAACTTAGGTGAGTGTAAATAAATCTTGAAAGGAAGGTTTATATAATTCCAACTAAAAACTTATTGTTATTTTATCCCGTATAAAAGTCTCGGGAACATGAATAAGGTTTTCTCTCATTTCATTAAATTCGATGTCTGTGTGTGTGTGTGTATTTATATTGCCCTTAAATTTTAAATTATTTAAATATAATATTTTTTTATTTTAAATTGAACAAATTATGTTTTTATTTTACATTTAATTTATACTTCGTTTCCTTTTATTTCCGTTCTTTCGTTCTATTTCGGTCCTCATCCGGACCATAGTTTATACATAGGGTACGTAAAGGTATGTAACGTTCTATGTTGTCTACCTTGACTTGTAATACGGTCCGAGTTATGTTTTCTACCTCGACCACGATTCGAGAAGGATTTCCTTCCGTTGCTCCCTTTACCCTAGTGTCTGTTCTTAGAGACCTAGGTCCTCTCTTTTTGCTTCTCTGGCGTTTCCTCTTCGTGTCTCTCTGGACTATGATGCTAATCGCTTTTCAGAAGGGATTGATAGGACTCAGTTTGACGAGAGACGATCGAGACCGACCCTCGCTCCTTCCCCGTCCACCCTTTCCTTGCTCCGTCCACTCCCGTCTACTCAAGGGTCAGGAAGCTACGACGACGAAGTTCTTCTCGTCGAGACCCACAAAAATGTATTAACCGGAAACACGTTCTTCAATAACCACCCTCCCTCTTCAATCCACCGAGATGAAATTTACTATTTAAATATCGGCGACTATCTCAGTCCAGGTGTCTGCTCGGTGACCCCTTGTCCTCTTGTTTACTCCTAAGGACACACACACACACGATATGTACATGTATATTATACACTAAAAAATGGAATTTTTATTTCCTGGAATTTTTTGATGCTTCTCTTAATATTATACTGGGTTGTTAGGGTGATGACCTGTATACGGGACTCCTTTGGTATTGACTTTCTCTATGTACATGGGGTTACAAACAACGTCGTAAAAAATGTTATCGATCCTGTACTTTCGTTGGATCTACAGGTAGTAGTCTACTTACCTATTGCTTCAGCACCATGTATATATGTTGTCTTATAATGAGTCGATATATTTCTTTTTTCTTGAGTAAGTTCAGTCAGGATTACTCCGCCTACTTGGATTTCGGATAATATCTCTCACTTCCTTCAGTCTTTCTCTCTCTGTTTATAACGTATGCTTGTGTACACGTACCTTAGATCTTTCTACCACGACTACTTGGATAAACACCCCGTCTTTACCTCTGTGTCCGTGGCTCTTGTCTGACACCTGTCTGACCATCTTCTCCCACCCTAATTGACTCTCTTATCATACCTTTATATGCGTGATGGTAAACATTTTGTCTTTGGTTCGTCCTTAAACGAGATACTGTGTCCTTCGAGTTGGGTCTTGGGTCACGAGACACTGTTGGATCTTCCCACCCTATCCCACCCTTTACCCTTCTCGCAAGTCCTCTCTCCCCAGGACACATATGGACACCGACTAAGTACAGCTACGTACCGTCTTTAGTTGTGTTACATTTCGTTAATGGGAGGTTAATTTTTTTTTAACATTAGGTTTTTAATTTTTTTATTTCCTTCGAGAGGATGTCAGAGTATAAACTCCAAAGAGACCACGTAAGGGATTTAGTGTACGATGACCTTGATACTTCACACCGTACTTTTTTCCCTCAAGCGGGTCTCCTTTGTTAGGTGTCAAAAAACAAGGGTCGTATACCACTTTTGACGTTACGTGGACCCGGACCGATTCATCCAAATATTTATTCTAATGTAGTCAAATTGACTTGAGTAAATGTTTACACGTTCACCGAATTTTTCTAAGGACGTTTCTTTTGTACCTAATTCCAATCGTGATTGTATTCGTGTACGTTTGTCTGTCTTTTACCATTTTTACCTGGAAAGATACCTAAATCGAATTAGTCGGTATACAATATCCATCTTTGACTTCTAGGTTAGTCTAGACTTTTATTCTCCCGTTTTAGTCTAATACATTGTGTCCGACATTAGTCATAAATATTTGATTGGAAGTTTATAGATATAGTTTTCTTCATTCGATATTTGATTGTAAGTTTATAGATATAGTTTTCTTCATTCGAATCCAATTTTTATTACTTCGTATAAATTAGTGTAACGATAGTGATTTTAATATACTTGAACAATGGACTAATTTTTCTGACATATTATAACTATTATTTGTTGTATCAAATAGAATATTTTACACAAAAACCTTCTCGAAATACAATACGAATGATTCTTATATATCATGTATCCATATTAAACATTTATTTTTGTGTATAGGACACTCACGCCTGTGGTTAAAAGATAATCACCTTAAAGTGATTATATCCTCTATGACATACTTAATATAAGTTGTCTTTACAAACTTGTCACAAACCTATCTAGGAACCTCTCTTTCTTCAGGTCATCGTCACTGTCGTGGAATAGAAACGTAAGCGGGAAAAATAAGGAGATAGAAGTGAAGACGGTACCGTTTACAATAAAATGTTATATACCAGATCTGTTAAGGAAACAAAAATTATTTAGTAATTTCTGAGACAATATTCCTTGTCGTTCGTAGTGGAGGAGATGACGACCTCCAAAGTTTTCGTCATACTTCACTATTGTTACAATATACGGATTTAATAAAAGCATCATACTTAATGGGATCGGATTAAGTGTAATTTAAAGTAACCACTGGAAAGTAGATTCGGTGCGACGAACTAATCTTAGAGACCATACGGAAAGATTGGGAAAGTTTGCGAACGACAGGACTTACCCCAAGGTATTTGATTTAAACAGTGGACTAGGGGCAAAGTAATTGAGTTAGTACTTGTGTAAGTTATAACTCAGGGAACCCGTTTCCGGAGTACATTGGTTAAGAGTCTCGAAGTCAGTCCGTTCTCGGAACTAATATCCAAACAGACGACAGAGTCTCCTTTGTCCCTGTCTATTATTCGGGTTTCTGTTGTCTTATTTCGTCCTCTCTTCTTGCGCTCTCTCCTCTCTTCCTTCTTTCGGTTGAGATCTTCACCCGAGGTACCCCTTTGTGACTGTTTCCGGTTTCGGACTAAGGAGAAGGAAAAGGGTGTAGAGGCTCCGAGGGTGATATTTTGACCCTTTACTGTCACTCCTCGAGACCAAGTCTGTCCTCTCTTTCGAGAAGGATTCAGTATCCAATTTTGACTTTCTTTTCGACTAAACCCAATTTCTACTTTTAGATTGGACTTTGGTAGTCCCCAAGGAGTAGATGACACCGGATTTAAAGTCTTAGACTTTAAATCTAAGTCTTCAACCTGGAAGAAGCCTTGGTGAGTACTGTAAGAATCCGTTTACTTTAGTGTTATTATAAGAATATATGTACACTGTCAAAGTGTCGGTGTTTTAATATGATGTAAAGTCTTAAAAAAGTGAAGTCACTTTTGGTAGGACTGGTTTGAATTCTTGGATAAGAGAAAGTGTATAGTTCAGTTCTACACTACTATTGTTCGTAGAACGTAAATGGAAGTTAAAGTAAATTGTCGTTTTCACTATATGTTAATAAAATAGTTGAATACTATATTAACTAGTTTCTCCTAAGATCTGTACGTCGGGACTGATTGGTTGGGACAAAGGAATTTCTTCAGAGGTGTGACCTAAATAGTCGTTATCGGGTGATTTCGTTCTGAAAAAACTAATTATGTTTTTAATTAAATTCTATTTGTACCTGTATCAGTTTCTTTTTCCTACTTTCGGTACCCTATGTCTGTGTCAATGTCTCTACTCCTATACTTGTGAAAACGTTCGGACACAGGTCTTGAAACTCTTTAGGAGGAAAAGTCTATGAACCTAAATATTATGATTTGAGGCAGCGTCACGTGACGTCTGTTGGTGAGCGTTGATGACGACAGTTCCAGATGTGGTTGAGTCTTCTTCTTTCTCTTATATCAATTCTTCAATTATTTAAAAAAAAGAACTTTTAATTTTAATTCTTAAATTGAAAATTCTCTTTTGGAATCTTTTTAAGAACCAACATTGTCTTTCTTAATTCTAATAAAGGTTCCACCACTGATTTTCCTCGTGGTGTAAGTTAAGTCGTCGAAGTGTCCGTCTCTCTTTTGTGTACACGATTCCTGACGGTTGAGGTTGTCTCTCTGCTGAAGTAGAGGTTGAGGAAGTTCCTCTTAATGTCTCTTTTTCTTATTCTCTCAAAAGGAGGAACTAAAATTCGGTAAATTTCCAATTTACATACTGGATTTTCCTTTTCTTACCGGGCTTAAGTGTTCCAATATTCCATTAACTCTACTATTAGGGAATACAGGATGAAATGGTGAACAAGAGAGAAAACGTGAGGAAGTAAAGTGTGTGTCTCTGAAAGATTATATTTTCCCTTTCCTACCTCAATTTCTGATGAGTGGAGGGGGTCGGGTAGACACGTACTGAAAGGATGTTTCTGTTCTAGTGTGTGTACATCTAGTGGTAAAGGTTATTAGTGGTGAAACCCACCTACACATGTCGGGGACCTCTCTTCCCTAGCGACACGTGAGAGACTTTTTGTCGACGTACGACAGGGTCGACCGGAGGGGTCGTGGACCTCCTGACGTCTGTCCCCAGTGTGGTTGTCCGTCACCGTCTTAATTCGGTGTCTCTGTAAGTGTCAGTGTCTCCCTGACTCTCGGTGTGATCCTTTCTGACAGGGTTTCACGGTCCGAAGACCAAGTACTCCATCGAGTTCTGTCTACGGGTCTTCGGTCCTACGTCTGTTCCGAAAAGGAAGTTCCCTCGAATGGATCGAGACTCGGACGATGTGTGGTCGGAACGATAGTGGACGATAGGGTGATAGGGATAAGTGATAGGGTAGGAAGGTGTACTATGACTTGTCCCCAGTCGTGTGTGGCGTTTCAGATTCAAGAGAGACCGGTGAATTTTATAGAAGTTCTATTTGTGTGGTTTCAAAACGAAATTTTTCTTAATAGTTACATTGACACTAAACATCATCGGAAAGGGTTTAAAATAAAACACCTTTATTGAAGAGACCCTTCTACAATTATTACAATGTGTGTGTGTGTGTCTGTGTGTGTCACATATGTCACAAAAAATTACAATTCTCTAAGAAAACGACCTCTCGAAGGGTCACAGAAACAATACAATTAGAAGTGACCCTTAAAGGGTCCCTTCTTATTTCACCACTATCACCGCCACTACCTTTACAAATGACTCACGAAGTTGTCTTCGGTTTCGTCGTCGTAGATTAGAAAAAAAAAAAATTTGTATTTAATCGAATAAATTAAGAGTTTTGTGTGGATACTCATTCATTTTAACATGTCATATTTCTGTTCCTTTGTCTGAGTCTCTCTAGTAGTATTGTGTCGATCCTTCCTCTAGTTTTTAGACTTGGGTCTAGACCGACTTCTCATGGCGAACGGTAGGTAGGTAGGTAGGTAGGTAGGTAAGTAAGTAAGTGAGTGTGTCACTCGATCCTTCATAAATGATAATCATTTATAATCAATCCTATGAGGACTATACATACAGAGAGGTTATTATTACAACTATTAATACTGTAGATAGGAGGATGGTTGGAGTATAAAAACATTTACAGGTTGAACGTACTTTTTCGAACCTTTTTTTTCTGAGTCACTTATAGGTGAGGACACTTTAAATGAAACACATTTCGTTTCATTCAAAGTTTCTTCTTTTCTTGTATTCCCTTAGAACCTTCACCCTTTTACGTAATGTTTGTAAGTATTTTGAAAGACTTCCCCGTCAAGACAGAGGTTATTTTCGTTCTGATTAAAAAGTTTAGAATATAAAATATGGTTTCATTTCCGTCAACAGTTATGCACTTACTTATAAGTCGAGGAATGTGTCGTGGAAAAATACTTATATAACAGTCCTAGTAATTCTACACGATTATATGGAAATAACGACGAGATAGGGGTCGTGGTTTTTACCACTATCGAGTTCGACTGTAAGTTGTTAAGATAAACTTTTGTACACGTATTTGTCTTCATATGTAGGACACTCAAAATGACACAGGAGGAACTACCCTGGTGTCACGAGTAGTAGAACTGGAGTACGTATATGTGAAGGTGTGTCTACGAGAGGGGAGGAGGGAGGGGTGGTTCCTATCTCTTCAATATTCGTCTTTTGAGTCATTATAACTCTCAGGTGGAGTTTCAGTGTTTCATTCTTTTTAAGGGGTCAAATTTTATCTAGTGGTAATTCGTTTTTGTAGATGTTATGGAAGGTGAGACTGGTTTGACCTTTTCTGAGAGAACTTTGACTTTCGATGCCAAGATCTTTCCGGAGCTCTTATGAATCAGACGTAAATGATGGACGGTCGGAAAGAGGTGTTGGAGGATAGGGGGAAGTGAGGACGACGCACTATGTTAGTATTTTTACTTTTCGTAAAATTGGTTACCCTACGAATTCTAGAGAAATACAGAATAGAAGATGAACTGCGAGAAATATAGAGTGAACGTGGGAGGGTTTCTACTTGTCTGTTACTTATGTCTGAGACGAGCACAAGATGTTAAAACGGTCCCATCCTGACCCTCTGAATGTAATGGTACACTCGTATAGAACTAAACAAAACCGGTGCGGTGTACCGAACGCCCTAGAATCAAGGGACTGGCCCCTAGTTTGGACCCAGGGCCGTCACTTTCACGACTTAGGATTGGTGACCTGACGGTACTTTAAGGGCATTCGTCTTTTCTCCTAATACCTCTTCCTGTAACCACCCGTAGGTTTGAGAACAAGAAAGGACAAAAAAAGGTTTCTCCTTCCCCGACAGAAACTGTCAAGGGGTATGACACTTAGGAGGGAACATTTGTCTTCCACATCGGTACTCTTGTCCGAGATAGTAAGTGTACACTCTAAACTAAGCCGTCACTTGATACACTCTTTTCTCGGTCCGGGTCCTGTGGGAGTCACGACCGTGTCCACTACCGTCTCCATACTCCTGTCCTCAGTGGACACACCGTCGAAGTACCCAGTGCCGTCTCCACCACACCAAGCCTCCGACCGCCGTTACCGTCGGGCGAACAGTCCGATCAGGGCACCCACCAAGATCCTTTACAAGTACCTTTACATCGGACCTCGCACAAAGACGTAGAAAAGTCTCTCAGACATTCGGTCGATTATAGGGTATTGTTTAGGGTAAATTTGGTCGACCCCGCCTAAGATAATAGACGTAGTCTCTTGAGATCGTCTACGTCTTGAGACACGTTTACTTTCCAAAACTTCGACGTTTTATAGGGCCATTCACCTCGTTTTTAAAGTATTCGGTCAAGGTGTGGTGAATGGTGTCGAGGTAGCTATGCTCTCCAACATTCCTGTGATTCGGTCAGAGAGAAAACGAATACCAAGAAAGTTAGGTTTTTTCATATGTCGAAAGAGAGAACCACTCTTTTGGCCACAAGACAGAACAATCTGTCGAGGATAATACTACCTCCTGACAGTCAATATTCTTCCGTCGGGCATACCCGACTTGACAGTGTTTTATCTCGAAGACCGGTTTCTAAGTTTTTTTTTTTTTTTTTTTCTTTCTTTCTTTCTTTTAATTTTCCAGTACCGTGAGGGTGCACTATTTTGAAGTCCACAGGTCGAAGACAAACTCCTGTCTTGTTTGTATTTGTCACCGGTAAGTGTAGACTGTGACTTTCGTTTACCGGGTTTTCCAGTTGAGACCAACAAAGGTCTGTCGTTCAAGTAACCGCTAAAGTATGGGAAAGAAAAAGAGAGAGAAAATTTTTTACGATGTGTTACTTATGATAAGGTAAATATTAGTCCCTTTGGTTAGTATAATCAATTCTTTATTAGGATAAGGATCTTAGCTTGACCTCTCATGGTACTGAGGTCCGTTTGTTTTGTGTGACGGTCAGGTTGCAGTTCCCGGGCGGCTCCTTCCGGTACCTCTGTCACGTAGGCTGGACGACTTCCCGACCGGTCTCGTTACGGTCCGTAGGATTCTCCGCGTCCCCGGTCCTCACACCCACACTCAATCGACCCCTCCACAAGGGTCTCCTCCAAGTTGAAGTCGATTCAATATTTCTTACCTTTTATATGACTCGTTTTTTTCATTCAGAGCATGTACGAGTACCTCACTATTGACCTCCGATTTTTTTTTTTTCTTTCTTTCTTTTTCACACATTTACTGTACCATTTCGTGACCCGAACGACGGACGACGTTTCTCCGTAAGTAAAGAACGTCCTTTGTCCGTCCCTGGCGAAAGGACGGTCGGGAGGATCTCGACTATCGAAACTGACCGGAGATCGTGGATGTGCCTTCTCCTTTGAGGGGTCTCGTCGTCTCTCCATGTTTTGTACGGAAGTTTCCGGCGGGAAACTTTAGGGGTCCTTGAGACTGTAGGAACAGTACACTGACGGTGCCTCTCGGTGTCGTCTGTGGATAGTCTACTTCAGACCGACAGACGACCGTCCTCGTCGAAGAAATAAATGTAGAAAACACCTT
Organism: Capra ibex; assembly: GCA_006410555.1. Classification (NCBI taxonomy): domain Eukaryota; kingdom Metazoa; phylum Chordata; class Mammalia; order Artiodactyla; family Bovidae; genus Capra; species Capra ibex. Next base: position 55,810,215 of record SJYO01052474.1, read on the forward strand.
CTATTGACTTACTGAAAATGTCCCACTGGTGTAAGGTAGAGTCGGATAATGAGTGACACGAATCTCATAAGTAGAGCTTCGTCCATACATTAATATATCTCTCAGTTCTTTTAATACGTACCGGTGTGTTATCCCTTTCCCTTTTACCTAACTTCCTTTTATATTATTTGAGGTCTAGTGAAACAAGGACGTATCATTCACCAAGGATAAACAAAGTAACGATGACCCTCACGATGATTCTTCTGGTCCGACAACACAAGTGTTGGATCGTAATGGTCAATCATTGTCTGCACATTGAAGCGAGGTTTGTTCGGGAGCTCCAGTCAAAGAAGTTGATATTTTATCTTTCTTACAGAATATAGGGAGTAGTCAAGTGACTTTACTAGTTTACTAAGATTTCCTAGGACATTACCGAGACTTCCAAGATAAAAAGATCTGACAAGCCCCAGTCTTCTCCATTTATTTATGTCACTAAATCTCGTGACCGAAACCCACACTTAAGGTCGAGGTAGGGAGACATATACACTTACACCTGTTCAACAATTGGAGAGAGATTCGGAGTCAAAGGAGTAGACATTCTGTCTCCATTATTATAGATAGGGTATCCAAATAATACTTTAATTTTTTTATTGTGTGTATTTCACAAATCGTGTCAAGGTCTGTGTAATGTTTATGTTTAATAATATTTATTACCATTGAAGACAGAACTCGTTCCTAGTCGGATAATACATTGGATTTCTTTTCGTGCGGTAGGGTATGACTTTGGAAGTCCTTAGAGGGGTGACCGACCTCCCTCAGAATGGAAAGATCTCTGTCTCCACCATAGGATAAGTAAAGATGTAGGGACCCGTAAAGGGTGTCCCGGGACGTGAACCCCCCATAGGTGTGAACGCAAGTTAATTACCAGGGTTTAGGAAGAACACCTAAGTCTCTGTGAGACTATTCTTCATCCTAGAGATAGAGAGACCTAATGGGGGTTCACCAAATGGTCCCTTAGTGAAGAAATTGCTCCATGGTACTTTCCTGGGTTCACTTTGTCAAGTTTTGTTGTTTTTTCTCGTTATAATTACTTACTAGAGTAATCCTACTAAGGGGTTGAAAGTAGAGAGTAGGAAGGTACAATTGTTTTACTCGGAGGAAGTGTCATCATTATTTACACGGACGGTGAATTTTTCGTGACACTCTCGGAACTTAATTGTGACTGACCGATAAGACTCGTGGGTTTACTAGTGGACAACGGACTGTACTCATGACGGTCTGTCACTTAATTTGTCATTTGTTATTGGAATCCAGTGGCCCATCTACGTCCGAGTTACGAAAAGAAGATTCTGAGTTACGAAAAGAAGACTCTTCTTACTCAATTGAAACCGGGACATCCGATTTATATGAATATTGAGAGTGTGGAAACGAGAAGAGTAAACCGTCAGTATACTAGCCGATAATTACTGTCAGTGTTAAGAACGAAAGTTCCCTGAGAGTCGGGTTACTCCCTTCGTCGTACCCCAGTGACTATTTTCCATTCCGAGTTGTCATTCTTATTGAAGAAATTTAGAGTTAATGCGGAGAACAACCTTCTAAATCTTTTTCTCCCGAATTCAAGAGGTTAAAAGTCAAACGAATAAATAAATATTATCCCTCCTTTATCCTGGATGGTGAGAGGATTCTTCTCTTCTCTCTCGATGGATAGAGAGGAAAGTAGAACACTTCTGTGTCGTTCTTTTCGAGAGAGGTTCTAGGGACTGGTACGGCCGGGGGCCTAGAGTCTGATGATCGGAGGTCTTGACTATCTTTCTTTACGAACAGCGAATTCGGTAGGTCAGATGCCAGTAAACAATGTCGTCAGGTCTGATTTTCTGTACTGATAACAACCGTCAGCACCACCACCTTCTCTTCCTGCACGGTTCTATCTGTACCGACCCCAGCGTCGTGTCTACTTCTCGTGGGTTAAGTGACCCTCCTATGTTTTTTCTGAAGGACCTTTTCCTTCCATAGTGGCTTAGTTACCTGTACTTGAACCCTTTTGAGACCCTCTACCACTCCCTGTCCCTCCGGACCACACGACGTCAGGTACCCCAGTGTTTCTCAGTCCGTGCTGAACCGTTGACTTATTGTTTTTTTTCTTCATCAGTCTGTCTGTCTCGTCTCCCTTGTCCTTTCTACAGTTTGGCTTCTACCGTAAACGGGCCTCCGAGCAAAATGAAACTTTCAGCCTTCTTCTACATCGACCTACCAGGTGTGAACCCAGTCTAAAAGAAACTTGTCGTCGGAGACGAGTAGAATCCGTCTCTTCACGAATCTCACTCCGTGACCTCGTCTTCTACGAAGTAAGATTCTTAAAGAACGATGGTTTAGTCACAAAACCCAATATACTGTCTGTCTGTTAAACAAGATGTTTCGATAAGACGAAAGATTTTATTATCGCACCCACTATTATACTAAAATGGTATCGGGTGTTATCCTGAGAGGAGGGTTTTTAGACTGTAAAAATAAGTACAGACTGTACCCGTAGAATGTGGTGGAAAAAAAAAAAGGGAGGAGAATTGGTAATGATGAATCAAGAGGAAGTAAAATAGAAGGAGGGTTGATCGTCAAGAGTCATAAAAACCTATTCCTTGAAGATGGAAAACATAATTATAAAAGGTGTTGGGGACGGACCGTCTCTCATGATGTGTACACTCTTCCTAGTTACTCACGATTGATTTTCTTCTTAAAAAAATCGTAGGAATAATTCCTACCAAACTTTAAAGTTACTGAGATGGTCTAAATTCAATATTTAGAAATACCGAGGTGGTGGACTTCCGTTCTTGTGAAAAAAATTAATATCAAGATAATAAAGAGATTGACCTTACGTGAGTTCTTACTAAGATAAAGTTATCCTTACAATATGTTTGACTGTTTCACAATGGAAGAGTCTCGTCAGCAGTTAGAAGAGTTTCCTTACGTTCATATTAGGAGAATTTATAAAAGATTGGAAACTTAAATAATAATAAGTGTTAATGGACGGTTTATGAATGAAAGAATGAACGTACAGGAACGGGAATCGTATCTTTTGATTTTCATGTGATCGAAATCTTTTTACACGGTCCTCGTTATAAGTTGTGACAATCTTTATTTCGACCTTCCTTTGACGGTAGACTCGGAACAGTTTCTTTCTCCTCGGAATAAACTGTAAAAGTCAATTTTTCTAATCTGACTACTTTGGGGTTTAATGAGGAGGAAAAGATACAAATTCTAAAATCACCTTAAAAGAACTGAGAAAATTTAAGTACACTTTATGTATGGGGAAGTAGGACGACTTGAGTGAAAAGATTCTTGACAACCCTTTTAAGTAGGGACTCAGTATTGGATGATTTACTGTATCTCTGACCCTTCGGTGTTATGGAAGTCCAGAAATAGAGTTGTCGAGATTGGTTCCTCGAGGGTGAAGGTCAACCTTTCGAGATTATTTGGAATTATCAAGATACTTGAGTCTTTCATGTTTCACGAGTGTCTAAATGATAGAGAAATCTTTAAGAGGACACAATGTTTTCTTTCTTTCTTTTTTTCTTAGATAGGTACTGGTCTAATAGTCGAACGTTTATTTTATTGTCCGTCCGTCAGTTGTTAAACGTAAAGTGACTTAGAGATGACTTGTGCGGGCGATGGTTTGTGTCTACGATCCGGGAACACTAGGTCCAAGTGAATAGTCTTTGGAATCGTAGTCTGTATAGTACACTAAGTCATACAAAGGTCTGAAACGGTTGAACCTAATTTATAGTTCATAATGATTGGAAGGGTTTGTATACACCTAGGTGCAATTATAGAGACGTGGTTGCACATACTTATAGTATAGTTGTTAAATCTAATCCAAAATGACAGTTTATTCATCTACCTCTAAAATGTCCTTAAACCCCTACTTTATGTAGTATTCTTTGCGACCTGACCTTCTTCGTGTTCGACCTTAGTTCTAACGGCCCCCTTTATAGTTATTGGAGTCTATACGTCTACTGTGGTGGAAATACCGTCTTTCACTTCTCCTCGATTTTTCGGAGAACTACTTTCACTTTCTCCTCTCGCTTTTTCAACCGAATTTCGAGTTGTAAGTCTTTTGCTTCTAGTACCGTAGGCCAGGGCAGTGAAGTACCCTTTATCTACCTCTTTATCACCTTTGTCACAGTCTGAAATAAAAAAACCCGAGGTTTTAGTGACGTCTACCACTAACGTCGGTACTTTAATTTTCTGCGAACGAGGAACCTTCTTTTCAATACTGTTGGATCTATCATATAAGTTTTCGTCTCTGTAATGAAACGGCTGATTTCAGGTAGATCAGTTCCGATACCAAAAAGGACACCAGTGCATACCTACACTCTCAACTTGACATTTCTTCCAACTCACGACTTCTTAACTACGAAAACTTGACACCACAACCTCTTCTGAGAACTCTTAGGGAACCTGACGTTCCTCTAGGTTGGTCAGGTAAGACTTCCTCTAGTCGGGACCCTAAAGAAACCTTCCTTACTACGATTTCGACTTTGAGGCCATGAAACCGGTGGAGTACTCTTCTCAATTGAGTAACCTTTTCTGAGACTACGATCCTCCCTAACCCCCGTCCTCCTCTTCCCCTACTGGCTCCTACTCTACCGACCTACCGTAGTGACTGAGCTACCTGCACTCAGACTCACTTGAGGTCCTCTACCATCACTTGTCCCTCCGGACCGCACGACGCTAAGTACCCCAACGCTTCTCAGTCTGTGCTGACTCGCTGACTTGACTTGACCCCTACTGTCCATTTACTATGTGATCATTATGAGGACATAGTTCCTCGAGTACCAGTCCATTTCTACTGTTATCAATAAATAGGGAACTCAGTCAATTTTCGGTAATGGGTAGTCGAGGTTCAAGTGGGCAGATACAAGACAAGACCCCACGATCCAAGTCGTTTGGGGTGAAGACGAAACGGTCTACGACCGAGGAGACGGACGGTGGCCCTGTAGGACCCTCTGACCTTCTGAGCCCTCCCTCTTTCCTGTGTGAAGAAAACCACCCACCTACAAGGGTGCACTGGAGGACAGACAACCGTCAAGGACACTAATAGCGGGTCCGTTGTGAAGAAGGGGACCCGTTACCGGTCAGGGAGGTCGTCGTGACCCTAGGTCAACCGACCTAAGGTGTGTGGTCCTCTTGTTCGGTGTCGGTCTCTAGAGTCGTCTTCGATCGAGGTGCGACCTAGGGTCGGGTGTCCCTGAGAGTTCGGTCCCGTGGCGGGAGTGGAGTCCAGTTAAAGTCAAGACAACAACAACGGCGGGTCAGCGAGTCAGGACAGGCTGAGAAACGCTGGGGTACCTGACATCGTGCGGTCCGAAGAGACAGGGTGTGGTAGAGGGCCTCAAGCGGGTTCAAGTACAGGTCACTTAGCCACTACGGTCGGTTGGTAGAGTAGGAGACAACGGGAGAAGAGGAAGACGAAAGTCAGAAAGGGACGAAGTTCCAGAGAAGGTTACTTGCCCGACATCCCGGGATGTTAAGACATCCCAGGAGGAAGTTCGAAGATTCAAAGTCATTGGATTGGAGAAGAACGGTGGTCGGGGGGTGGGGTGGGTCGTCAAAGAGTCCCTTGTGTCAATATGTTCAATTGTTAGGAAATATAATTTCATAGAGACAAGTCCATTAATCACACCAATGACATCGACTAACCTGAGAACGACTGTACGTTGGGGTCTGTACGATATTATTTAGACCTTTGCGTCTAATACTTTGTTTTATAACATTGTCACCCCAGTCCCTTTATAAGACTTCTCGATTAACAACTTGATTTTGGAATGTTCTGTTCTTCCTTAAGTGGGTCATCTTTTACCCCCTTTCCCTGTAAGACTATCTTGTCTTCGTTGGTGTGTCGTTTCCGTCTCGGGACGAGTGTCTTAAAAACGTCCTCTCCCCTTCCTCCATTTCCACCTCTCTCTGGAAAACGAACACGAGTCTTTACAAACGACCTCTGTTGTCTCTTAACAACCTCTGAGTGTACGTCAAGGGACGAGACAAGCCGTGTCGTGACTACCATCACATCTCCCGTCGAACGTCCCCTCACGTCGTGTCTTCTCTTGAGCCTCTGGTCAATCTGTCGAATTACGATTCTATCAGAGAGGAGATTTTTACATACATTAAATCGTCCTTTAAGTCTGTGTCGAGTAATTTATGATATTAATTTATATTGATCTAGGGTTTATAACTCGGTATGAGTAACCGTCGTTTGTTACCTTAAAGTCAGGTGAAGTTTTTCACCACACTGTTGAAATTAAAGACTTGATTTCTAAAAGTAATTTTTCATGAAGGTGTATCTAGGTTGGGGGGAGGGTGTATGTGTGTTTTGGTACTACTTTGAACACTAATACGTTTACAATCACCCCAATTTGAAACGGAATTAATTCCTTCCTTCTCTCCCTCCCTTCCTCTTATCAAGGGATCTTTTTGTTTGTGTACCATATTACCCTTATTTAAGAAGGTCAGGTTTTCTTCATGAGTTTATTTACGTCACTGATGACTAGAGAATGGAACTAAAAGAAACATGAGAACATCGTGAATGTTAAAATTATGTTAATAGTAACTGAACAAAGGAACGTAATAGACAATAAAATATAAGAGAGTTTACCATTTGGGTGAGGTCATAAGAACGGACCTTTTAGGGTACCTGGTCCTTCGGACCATCCGATGTCCGGTACCCCAGTGTTTCTCAGCCTAGTGCTGACTCGTTCAAGTGTAAGTGAAAGTGAAAGTTCAATCTAGTATTTCAATGAAACAGTTCTCTTTCTTAATGTACACTGTAAAAACGATATAAGAGGATCTCAGAAAGTGTCACTTATTTTTAGGGCTTTCATAAAAAACAACTATACATATGATTTTTATAAAAGTCTATATGTAAATTTCTTGAGAAATTGTTCACCTTACACTTTAATAAAAAAATCTTATTAAGAGTCATCAAACTTATCACACTAAATAAATGAAAACGTAAGGGTCCTTTGTTCGTATTGAAGAGCGAGTATCATCCGTACGTTATTTATAAACGACTAAACTCAACAGACTCTCAGTTCCCAGTAATTTTATAAAACTTTAGATTAAGAAGTAATCAAATCCTCGACCTGTTGGTATCAATTGTTGCTGTTTGACCTAAACCGTTTTTATCAATTTTAAAAACCTTGAGTAAAAGCATAATTTATCCAATAAATTTTCTTTTTTTGTCTACTCATTTCGAATCCTGTGTAACCGTGGGAGGGTGTCTAATAAACTACTAGTTTCTGTAGACCGAAGAAACTAATAAATACCTTAAGGTGGGATTCATAGTGAACTATTAAGGTTTTATACAAAACGTTATAAACCTGTGAGAGGTCCACCGACCAAATTAAGTGTAAAGGGGTTTGTGAGTGGAATAATCCTTCGAACTAATAATAAAGAAATACCAATGTTAATTCAGGATTTAAGATCCGTTTCACACAAGTCTCAAAATACTTTGTTTTACTTTAAAAATTTTAAAGTAAAAATTAAATTTTGCCTTTAATTCGAAACTCGGTGAGTCAAACAGTAATTTAGAGTAAAAAGACACATACTACATTTTTTCTTGATTGGAAATGTATCTTAAAGTAAAAAAGTCCTTTTTTATGATGTAAATTAGTTTTATATTGATTTATGTGATCAAGAATTACTAACTGTTCATAATAAAGGTTATCGTATGTTGTTTTGTCATATCCATCTTCTAAGAAAAGAGGTTCTCTAGACAATTTGTATTTGCAGTTCCACTAATGCCATTCATCTTATGAATCTGTACAAATTAAAATAAGTTACACTACGGTTTACTCTTTTTCCGTCTTTTTTCAGTTATCCTGATCCTTTCTCGTTAACTTACGGTTGGTTATAAGTTGTCTACTCCAATTACAGACAGTCATCAGTCTTCAATCTTTAAGTTTTTGTCATGTGAAAAGACTGGTTTCATTGGAAACCTTATTTAGAAAAGGAGTAGGGGTTGTACTTACTAATGTCTCATTTAATTTAATATGTTTTTCCTTTTACGATGTTCAATCGGTTTATAGGATGATCGGTTTTTTCTTTTACGTTGTATAAACCCGAGGGATTCTTGTAATTCTTGTTTTTACGTTACCATAAGTGTAGATGTGTCACGCTTTTTATTTGGTGTATTTTCCTTTGGTTTAATCTTATACGAAATAAAAAATGAAGAATATCATTTTTTATAAAATCTGCAAGGGACTGTCAGATCATCAATCCTGAGATGTGAAGGTAACGATCCCTGGGTCCAAATTAGGGACCAGTCCTTTGACTCTAGGGTGTCCAACATCCCATGTCAGTTTTTCTTTTTTTTTTTTACAAAATTACAAACATCTTCTGTCGTTCAGAAAAACTTTTATTAACACATATTTTGTATTTTAATGTTTAAAATTTCACGGTACATGAATTCTTACTACGTTATTCATAAAACTTTTTCAGAAAGTGATTATTTACTAAATATTCGTAAGATATTACTCAACGTCGTGGTACATAATACTTTAGAATAAAATTTGGTACCGTACATTGTGTCCCGGAACCCTTCTCGTGACTAGTAACTGTATATATCTATATCTATGTATAAAGACATATACAAGAACAGCGACAACAAGTCAGGGATTCACTACAGACTGAGAAACGTTACGACACCTGACGTCGTGTAGTCCGAAGAGACAAGAGGTGATAGAGGACCTCGAACGAGTTTAAGTACAAGTGACTCAATCGACACGATATATTTATAAAAAATTGCACGTCAATAAACAGATTTTATAATACCGTTGTAAAATACGACTTACAACTATGATCTTTCACACTTCATTATAAATATTAAAAGACGTTTCAAAAGAGTTTAAGAATATTTTGTGATAAGTAAAATTATGAGGCCCCTTCATTTGTGATATTAGTCATTTGAATTTCTCATTTCCCATCGTTTCTTTACAGTTTCGTCAGGGTCTTCTTCTTATTTGTAGTTAATACGACACCATCCATAAGTACTGTTCATGTTCCGTTTCACTCATTTTAAGACTGATGAAATAAATAACTTACAAAAGTATCTATGATATGAAATAACTATTCCGACCGTTTTTATATTTTAACAAGAGATGATTTACCCACAACCATCTACCTGATTAACTTTTATATATGTGAATAGTTTAAGAAAAATCTTAAAATCCCAATAGTCACATACTTTTATTAAACAGAGGAAAAAAATTTAATTCTCTAAGAATTAATTAACTGTGGGTTCAATCTTGAAAGGAATTTGTTTTTCACGGAAAATAAAGTGTAAGATCGGGTGAAGAGAGTTATATAAGACGGGGGTCGATATTGAGTGTGGTGAACAAGTCAGTGAGTCGGCACAGATTCAGAAAATGGTGGGGTACTTGACACCGGGTAGTCCGAGGAGATAGGTACCTTAAAGGGTCGTTCCTATGATGGTACCCAACGGTAAAGGAAGAAGTCCCCTAGAAGGGATGGTTCCTTAACTTGGGAACAGAAGGAGTAACCGTCCGTCCAAGAAGTGACGACTCGGTGATCCCTCCGGGTAGATTATGCTGATCTCTACAGGATAAAGGAATGTACTTTGTCTTTATCGGGTATTAGCGGGTTTTTTTAGGAAAAAGGATAATAGTTGAGAGGTTGTGAAACTAATGATACTCATTTCATGATGCTCATAGTCAAAGTAATAAAACACTCTTTGAAATGTCGACGTTTATCCCGTGTCTTGCTGTGTCACTAAAGTCCTCTCGCATAGACTGATCTGGCGCAACTGCCCATAATACTTTCCTTTCACTAAATAATACTCAAACAGTCTGATATTCCCTCTTTTTACGACATTGTGTCGAGGTTGGAAGAAGGGGTTTCTGTTATCCCAGTTTGTCTTATCTATGAGACTACAGTGAGATATCCTACAGATGTATTCGGCCGACCCCTCTGTCCGTCTCCAGACAGATGTCCGCCAGACCCACTCCTTCTCGTGTCTCCTCGAGTACGTAGAATGTGTAGGAAAGGGAACCTTAGACCCAGAGACAAGAATTGTGCAAAGTAATGATGGTAATACGTATAATGTTTCCTAATGTGTTCTACTATAGTCGAGACTACCGAGTCACCATTTCTTAGACGGACGGTTACGTCCTCTATGTCCAAGTTAGGGACTACGTCCTCCTAGGGTGTACGGCGTCTTGTTTCGGACACACGTGTTCGTGGTGTCGATCTCTCTTTGGGACCGAGCGACTGATCTCTTTTGGTGTGTCGTTTCTTCTGGGCCGTGTCGGTTTTTAATTTATTTATTTATTTTTAAAATTTCTACTATAGTCCGTCCTTCTTACTCCATGTTGTTTTATAAAGGATTGTTGATATGTGTATTCACATGTTTGACTCCCTCTGAACGGAATGAACGTAAAACACATCTGTCTCTAGGATCTTCAAAATGGACTGATTTTCAAGTCAGACTCCGTTACCACGGTACACCTTCATGTAAACGGTGTTTTTTTCAGAGGGTATTACGAACCCGGTGATAGACTTGAGGTCGTAGGACATGTTTCCACTAATTTTTGGGGCGACATGAGACGGATATTTAATATAATGTACGTTTGATCTGAATTTTAAAACCGGTATTGTATAAGTTCTCGTGACCGTTTGACGTCGTTCGGATCTCGATTCCCTTTGTCTTTCCTCAGATCTCTGTAACAGGATGTTCCATACTGTCTCACTAACTTTTGAGTTTCTGATATTTTCTCTTTTATTAAGTTCTTAACTGTCTCTCTACACCGGGACCAATTCGGTTAATTGGAGAAACTCGAAATCAAAGGTTAGACATTCTGTCTTTAGTGTTTGCGTGGATAAAGCGTTCCGACAACATTTCTAATTTATTTGATTTTGTTTGTGATCTTATCATGGAACGTGTATTAAGTAGAGTAATTATATCACGGTAGTAATTATTGTAGTAGAAGTAAAAAAAGATATTGGAGGTCTCCCGTCTTAATCATCGTTACCCCTTTGTAATTTCCTTTTGTTTATAACTGACCTATAATCGATATTTAGGACGAAACGACAAAACTCCTAAGGTAAGGTAGAGAAGTTAAGTTAAATTAGTTTGACGTCAGTGAAGTCGAAAATTTACGGATACGGAGGAACCAATAGATTCAATTTAAAGATAGTCTTCTTGATTTAAATCTCTTTAACGAAGACATTTCTAATAAATGTAAAGTTTTTTATGAGATTGAATAGATCATTAATTTATATCTAGTAGTTTGTAAAAAATTTTGAACCTAAACGTATATTTTATGTCTCACTTTCAGTAAGTTATCACAGGTTGAGAAATACTGGGGTACCTGACAAGCAGACCGGTCTTATGACCTCACCCATCGGCAAGGGAAGAGGTCCCCTAGAAGGGTTGGGTCCCTAGTTTGGGTCCAGAGGGTGTAACGTCCGTCTAAAAAAAAATGGTCGACTCGGTGTTCCCTTCGGGTATTTTATGTCTTACGAGTTTATTAATACTTAAAGTATTTTTAATGTTTACAAAAATCATATTCTTCCAGGACGTTTAAGGTACTTGTGTGAAATCGATTTTTTTTTTTTTAATTTATTTTTTAAAGTAGTATATGGACTTTAATTTTAAATTGACCCACTAAACATGAAAATAAACGATTTAGATCGTTTCCAAAGTTTCCCAGTTACAATTGTTTTGAGTTAGTGACTTTTTTTTAAAAAAATTGTTTAAAAAACTTCTAAGAAATTGTTAAATCTACAAAAGATTGTACCTATCCCTTTGCAATACATAGATGGTGAAACACAAATCGTGATAAATTCTTTTAAAAGGAAGGACTGTGTAGGAAATCAGTATAGAGTCTAAAGACGACGGTCGACTTTAACGAATTCTCCTCCAATCCTAGTCGGTAGATGAACACCGTTGAACGTCCTTGTAGTGAAGGGTGAACCGATATCCTTATGTCTGGAACACCCAGTTAAAGACAAAAGTGGACAATCCGTTTCTATTGTGTCAAGGAGACGATGTTGGTATAAATGTGCTTGTTACATGGGTTTATAAACTTTTACTGGTAACAGTTTCTTGTGTCGAAGATAGTAAAAGGAGTCCGAGATGGTTATTTCGTCATTGTTTTCACGACTCTACACTTTACCTCACCCCATGACATTTTTCGGATGCTTTCTTCTTCGCTTTGTCCTTCCTCCTTGGGGTTTAGTCTTCTTACGTTCAGGTCCTCTATTAAGTTCCTTCGTCACTCCAAACCTTCTCGGGCCGTCTTACACCCGTTCGACATAAATATACTGAGTCAAAGTTAAACTGACGACGAAGAGTTTCAACATCCCTTGTTTGATCTGTCAGGTATGCTTTAATAAGACGTGTGATGTTTTATAAATCCTCTGGGACGAGTAGTACCAGCGCTTAGTTCTACTGAACTTGGGTCCCGAGTTCCACTCCCGTCTGGAGATTCTTCAGACTCTCCCTTTCACGGGTGTCTTCTTAAGGACGTCTTGTCCGGTCCATCTGTTTCGTGTACTCTCTTACTGGACGTTCACCCGGAGAAAGACCATCGAGGGAACTTCCTTCGATAATACAGAAGTATAGAAGTGCCAGAAACTCTAAATAAACATAGACAAAATAGTCGAGGGAGTTTACAAAATGTCTAATATTATCCTTCTTTTTTGTTTTAGAAACATCGAGGTTTAAGGATTGTGTCATGAGGTGTGTGTCGACTGTAAATTATTTGTATATAATTTACTTTGCTAATTGACAGCAAGGGAAATCTCCTGATTCTGTCTACCATTGAGTTGAACTCTGAGTTCTTACTTTTCTCCCTTTTGATGCACTTCACGGTATTAAGTTTTCCAGTTCTGGTTTCCTTCGCCTAGGGTACCACTACCCCGTGTGCCGTAGTACGAGTATCCACGTAGGAGCTTCCCCTGTATCTGAACTCAATCTCGGGATCAGACGAAGAATGGTCGGTACACTGTTTGACGACTAGGAGAGACGTGGAGGTTTGGGACCCACGTAGGTTTTCTACAACCTCCTTATGAATGGCTTCTCAACACCCTTAATTAACTCTAAGGATGTGTACATCTCAGGAATCGTGTCACGGGTCGTCCCTTATTTGGGTGTTATTCACAAGTCTCTTTATCATTATTTTATGAATTTTTACTTTTTTAAAAATTTTTTGGAAACAGTACGGACCCTACTCTCTTTTAGACACAGTTCTCTTGGTGTGGAACACCCTAGGATTTATGTACTATAAAATGGGACTTTAAGAGTATTTAGTAATACAGTTGCCACCAACATTGTCGGTAGTGATGTAGGAGTAGACACCCAGACCTTCTTGGGAGTTCTATCCCAAACCAATTAAGGTGTCCTCTGAGCACCTGTCTTCTTACCGATGTTTGTCTCCGTCACCAAAGACACCATGTTTTAGATGGAATTTTTTTTAAAAAAAAAGAATAGAGATGGCTCTCTACTGTTCTAACGTTTAGGGAGTCGTCTGACCCTAAAGGGTAGTTCAGGTCGTAGTTTCATCAAATAATGTTTTAAGAAAAAAGAAGGATATTCTTTGACTTTCAGGTTTCCTCTTACATGACAATTTGGGAATCGATTGTATGTGTCCCTCTGTGAACACCTTCACCGTTGAGGTGAAGGGAGAGGGTTAATCTTATGTATTGTAAATGATGTAAATTCCGAAATGTGTGTGTGTGTGTGTGTGTGTGTGTGTGTGTGTGTGTGTGTGTGTGTGTGTGTTCTGTCTCTCCTGAGTTTCCCTCTCTTTTTATGATCGGTGGTTGATGACTCTGTAAAGTATAGTGTGTAATGTTACTCTAACCGTCACGAAAGAAACACGGACTTTTTATGTGTTAGAACATTTGTACCATTTTAGGATGGGTGCACTAAATCAATTTTTATTTGGAACTTAATTCTTTTATACTAAATAACACCTTGTATAAATTCATTTTTTGAGATAATGAAAATTAAGTAATACCTCTAACACGTAAATTTCAGGAAACCCAGACGAAACACTTGTCTAATTCGTGTAACTTTTAATCGTGATTAATATTAATCGTAACTAGTATGGAGGTTTATTTACAAGATTAAAAATATTACATGAAAAATTTTCATCCAAGTTTTGTAATTAAAAAAAGTTTTACGGAAAGAGGTGACTAACGTGATTCCATTTCAGTTAAAATTACGTAGAATCCGTTTGATTAATCTTTAGTCCTCTTAAAATATGATTATCCTAAAATTTTATCAACTTTTATTGAAATAAACGATAAACTAACGATGGTGTTAAGAAGTTCGAAAGTAAAACTAGTAGAGGTGACCGATATGAATGTTCGTGGGTCTCTGATCCGTTAAACGGGGACGACAAGACACTCAACCAACTTTTATATTCTAATCTTGGACTTTCCGATCTCAATGATCATATCACGGACTGGGTCAATGATATTGTTTTACTCAATCGGAGACAAAGGATCGTCAAATGAAAATGTATAACTCAATTGGAGAACGAGAGTCTTCAGTTTAAAGACCGTTATAGTCCCTAAGAAAAATCTTGTTTGACATATGTCTTTTCATTTCTTTTTTAAAAGGTTCATGGGTTTTGTCGGTACTTTTACGAAGTAAAGGGTCCTCTTCCGGACTTTAGGAGTATTTCTTAAATAAATAGGAATGGATGTTTATAAAGAATTTTCTGAACAAATAGACACCAAGTTTTATTCGTCCAACTTTCATCAAGACTACAGACTCGTTGATTTCCATGTTTATTATTGACATGTATTTCATTTCGGTGCAATCTATTAGTATAGTTACTGAGACCAATCATACTAGTTTATCTGACTACAAATCGTTTGAGAAAGGAAAAGGAAGAGACACAATGAATCCAATCCAAGTCATACACTGGATGAAACTGGTTACCTTACCTTAGTCTACCTATGTTCTTCTCTGAACTTTACGCGAACGTGGGAACCTGATCGAGATGACATGGAGAAGGTAGTGACATTCTTTTCGAAAGGAAGCAAACGACGGGGAAGTATAACCTGGGGTATTGGTTCGGGTTAGGTGTCACTCTTGCGTTCCAGTCTATCCGAACGTTATATCGGATGATCTTTTTAGGGATCGGTTAAGGAGTCGTAGACCCCTTTACTTTTACTTACTTTTAGTAAAATTCGGCAACTCAACACCCTAATAAACAATGTGTCGTTATCGACAGACTACGTCTGTATTTCTTTTCCAATTCTCTACAAAGTTGACAGAGACGAATTCCGTCAATGTAAAAATCATCTTAAAAATAGTCCTCGATAATTTCATAAAAATTTCAAATCGTAAACTTCTCTCATTGAAAGTTGACTTACCTTTTAAGTAAATATACTTTCGTAGGGGTTCGGTGATGAATTGTTGCATTACGTATCAAGAATACTCAACACACAGGTCTTTTTCTCTTGCTCTTGAAAGAAATTTATTTCAGACGAATCGAAACGACTTGTCAACAGGACCTAGGTCTCAATTATATGAAGGTAGACTCTAAAGTGTGACTACCATTCTTTATCAGTGTACTACGACACCTGACTCATTTGTTTAGTTGGTGTGTCCGTTGAGGTTCCGGACGTATCACTTTTACTTTCTTTTGGGAACGAAAGAGTTTTTTAGGACGAAATGTAGACGTGTCGCACTTCATTTTTTAACTCTGAATTACGATCTTAGGGTACCTATACTGAACGGCGGTAAAACTACAATGGTTAGTGAATGACCCGTAAAGGACACGTACCGTCCGGAAACATGACCCACAAAATGACAATAATGAAGTTCATTTAGTATGTCGGTGAGATTCTCCAGACATAATAATGGTAGTCGTGAAATCTCTTAACCTTTTTGTCTTTACATTTCTCATACTTATTGCACTGGTGCGACATCTCGGTCCTTCACCAGTCCCCTAAACCTCGGTCATACAGAATGATGTCTGGTCACAGGAATGAGTACGGGACACATACTCTTTTGTCAAGGTCTTAGAAGTAGACTTTTAGTCTTGGACGGTATCTTTAGAATGGTGTTTCGATGGAAGGTTGAAAAAGAGGAGTTTTGTGTCACTATAGATCTTTTTATGAGATAACGAGGGAGAGTTGGGGACTTCCGGATGAACGGTAGTCTATGAGTTGTACGGGTGTCTCAATAAAGGTCGTGGGAAATCTTTAGTCATTTGTTCTGTTCTCTAAACTAGGTGAGTACTAGTTTCTAATTATTCTAACACAGTTTTTCTGTGTCCCCAGTTTCACCGGATTCTGTCCCGTTAAACTCGTTTTTCTTATTACTGACGTCATCTATTGGTTACAGGTTTTTTCATACTCAAGTATTATTATGAATGTCCTTTCTAAAGTAAAGAGAAATGATCTCCAACGTTCCTGTGTTTAAATAATGGGATGTTTAAATATTTGTACCTTTTCTTAGTTCGTAAATAGAACAGAGAAAACACGTTTGACATACAGTTCCATGAGTTTGTCATCTACTCCCCCTTAAGGAAAAATAAACTCTTAAGGTCAGTTATTTACATCTTCTGTATTGTCTTAATCTTTTTAGTCGTAATAGATTAAAGTTTCTCTTTCTTACCTAGATCCGTTACTAATAGTTACCTATGATGTAAGTAGATTATGAAACCGGTGGACTACGCTTCTCGACTGAGTAAACTTTTCTGGGACTACGACCCTTTCTAACTCCCATCCGCCTCTTCCCCTACTGTCTCCTACTCTACCAACCTACCGTAGTGGTGGAGTTACCTGTACTCAAACACATTTGAGGTCCTCAACCACTACCTGTCCCTCCGGACCACACGACGTCAGGTACCCCAGTGTTTTTCAGTCTGTACTGACTCACTGACTTGACTTGTAAGTAGTCCACTCTCCTATTACCCCTTGAAATATTTCCTTAGTTCGACTGTGGAGAACTGACTCATTAGAACTCATCACGGTCACTCCCTCCCTGTCAGTCTATGGTTCAAGAACAACTTCCTTCTATTTCCATGTGTCGTGGTTAATACTCTATAAAAGGGGTTTCATTTGTTCATTTGTTTGTTCCGACTTAGATTAGTGTAGATATCTGGATTATAGGTTAAATGTCTTTTGTGTCCAACATCTCCTTGGTCGCTTTCTAATTATGTGGTACTCTTTCGGTGGTCGCTTTAGGTGTTATACCTGTGGACTTAGATGTGTACTCGAGTAAAACTTTGATAAATGAAGTCTAGTCCTGAACTTGGGTACACGACCCTGAACTTGAGTCGGTTTAGGAACGAACCCTGAGATTGGTTACACCGACCCTGAGTTCGGGTCAGTTTTAGGTACCAGAGGGTTAACTCTAGTTTCTAGACCAAAGTCTTGGATTATTCGAGTCCAAGAACTGCAGGGTAGTACCTTTCTTAAGTCACTATCTGTTTCACTATCCGTTCTTCACCTAAATAAGTCTCTCTTTGTACGAGGTGTCTCATACCCGGTAGTGTCTCCCGATCTCGTCGCCGGGACTTTGCACCACACCCTTCAAAAATAAAAATACCCAACCCATTAAAGTATCCGATTACTCACCCTCCTGATAAGGTTGATAAAACCCCTTTCTCACCTCTAAAGGTCCTTATCCCGGTGACGGGTGAAAGACCAGAAAACTTCCACGGATCTTTGACAGTAACGTGGAGACCGACACAGTAAATCGAACAACTAACTCCTAGTTTCAGATCAAGTTCAACTGAACAGACTGGAACCTGGGTAAACTAAGATTAACCAAATACCACACAGGAACTCAATACAGTGAGAAAGTTTCCAACACGGGACCGGGGAAGGGAGGACAAAGTTAAAACGGTTATTCAGTTTTCATCCTCCCCCCTTTTGGTCTTATCGACCCTTTCTTCCTGTTATTATTTTGTATTCTGAATTCTCTGGTTTATTAGTGAAGTTTTACATCTGAGACAAATCTAGGACTAAACTCTCTCTCCATTCCCTCGTTTGATTTTTGTATAGGGAAGAGTACGTCGTAATCACCATTTCTTGGACGGACGGTTAAGTCTCTGTCTTCTCTGTGTTCTAGGGACCCAACCCTTCTAGGGTACCTCCTCTCGTGTCGGTGGGTGAAGTCATAAGAACGGACCTCTTAGGGAACCTGTCTCCTCGGACGGTCCGATATCGGGTACCCCAATGTCTTAGTCTGTACGTTTTTTTGACTTTGTTGAATCGTACGTACGTATCCGACTGAGAATATAATTAGGAATTATAATTATAAATGAGATAATCCATACTACTTTATTAATTAAAAAATTTTTGTTAGGAGTCAATCTTCAAGTGTGACTTCTGAAAACTCTATTTTACTGTATTATAGATCCTAAACGGAATTTCATGAGGTCTTTGTCCTTTTTATTTTCCTGTACTATACTACAGTCTATTAATTCCAATCGTTTGACATCGATTAAGAACTTCAAGTCTTTTATATACTTCTATGTAATATGATGGAAACATATGTATACGTAAGTTTAACAGTATGATTTTATTCCATATTTTCCCCTTTTTTTTTGATTGTGTACTGTCAATTTTGAGAACATCAAGATCCCTGACAATCAGTACAAAGTGAATCACAAATGAACGGAGAGACCAGAATAATAAATAAAAGTTTTAATAGTCAAATCAAGTCAGCTGAGAAACGCTGCGGTACCTGACGTCGTGCGGTCCGAAGGGGTAGGTAGTGGTTGAGGGTCTCGAATGAGTTTGAGTACAGGTAACTCAGTCACTACGGTAGGTTGGTAGAGTAGGAGATAGTAGGGGAAGAGGAGGGTGGAAGTTAAAAAGGGTCGTAGTCCCAGATGAGGTTCCTCAGTCAACAAGTGTAGTAGTCCACCGGTTTCATAACCTCAAAGTCGAAGTCGTAGTCAGGAAGGGTACTTATAAGTCCTGACTAAAGGAAATGCTAACTGACCAACCTAGAGGAACGTCAGGTTCCCTGAGAGTTCTCAGAAGAGGTTGTGGTGTCAAGTTTTCGTAGCTAAGAAACCGAGAGTCGAAAGAAATATCAGGATGAGAGTGTAGGTATGTACTGATGACCTTTTTGGTATCGAAGCTGATCTGGAAACAACCGTTTCCTTACAGAGACGAAAAATTATACGACAGATCCAACCAGTATTGAAAAGAAAGTTCCTCGTCCGTAGAAAATTAAAGTACCGACGTCAGTGGTAGACGTTTTGTTTCAGAGAGTAACAAAGGTAACAAAGGGGTAAAACGGTACTTCACTACCCTGACCTACGGTACTAGATCCAAAAAACTTACAACTGAAAATCCGGTCGAAAATGTGATAGGAGAAAGTGAAAGTAGTTCTCCGAGTAGTCAAGGAAAAGTGAAAGACGGTATTCCCGTCACAGTAGACGTATAGATTCCGATAACTATAAAGAGGGTCGTTAGAACTAAGATCGAACACGAAGTAGGTCGGACCGTAAAACGTTCTACATGAGAACGAACGAACGATTCAATGAAGTCAGCACAGGTTGAGAACCGCTGGGGTACCTGACGTTGGATGGTCCGAGGAGACAGGTACCCTAAAAGGTCCGTTGTCATGACCTCACCCGACGGTAACGGAAGAGGCGTATATTCAATTTATTCGTCCCACTGTTACATGTCGGAACTGCATGAGGAAAGGGTTAAACTTTGGTAGACAACAATATAAATGTCAAGATTGACGACGTAGAACTGGACGTATGTCTAAAGCGTCCTATTTAAAAGTTTTGAAATATATGAAAGATTTTAATATTTTTAATATTAAAAATATTAAAAGTTTTCATATCAAAATATAATTTATTGATTCGAACTCTCTTCACAAAGGATTTTGTTCTCAGTCACTTTGTTTTTATTTTTTCTTTATCTTGACTCTCGTAATTTTAAGTAAGTGAATTATTTATAAACTCAGGGATAAACTGAAGAGGAGTACTCAGGTCCCCCTTTAGACACCTGCTCTGTATCCAAGAAGAGCAATTTTATCACCAACGATTTTTAGACCGTTTATAGTCGAAGAGGGAATCCCAGTCCTTATTCCTACACCATTGTCTACGTTAAAGGATTTAGTTGAAATATTTTGAATTGAGGTCTCAGTATAGTTTGACTAAGACTGTCCCAAATACGACTCGGGTCCGGTAAGACGTGGTCGAGTAATTTACAATTGACACTTAGTTCACACACGTTCGTTGGATTCTTCGAGTCAGTAGAGACTGAGAAACGCTGATGTGTCTGACATCGGGTGGTCCGAGATGATAGGTATCCTAAGAGGTCCGTTCTTATGACCTCACCCAACGGTAAAGAAGGAGTTTCCCTAGAATAACTGGACCCCTAGTTTGGACCCAGAGGACGTAACCATCCACCTAAGAAATCGTGACGTAGTGGACCCTTCAGGAACTTGTTTCGTGTACGTCTCTATTTATCATAGGTTTCTGGTCTTACCCCTATATAGTGTCAAGTGTACCAGTCCTCATGGTCCCTCTCCTTTCGTTTTTACGAGTCCTTCTGACCTTGTAAGGTGGTAATGGTGGTAGCGGAGGTGGGGGTCTCCCTTTTTGTTAAGTTCTGTCTGTCCTAAAGTCGCTCCTTGTGACGTACGATTTGGGGCTCGTTCTTCCTTCTTCTCAGTCTTTTTGTTTCTCCTTTGAGAAGCCTAATAGTCAAGATGTAAAACGCCACATCTGTTCTGTCGACTGGTGTGGTCCCGACACCATTTCCTAAGGTACGAAATGTAAAGTTCTACGGTCGAATTTGGTAAAGTCAGAGGTTGTAATTAGAGAGAAAAAGCTACCGTCTCGAGATGAGTAAGTCACGGGACGTGACCTCCTAGTACAATTGACGCCGTCCTATTGGAGGATAATTGTCGGGTGTAAATCTCGGCCTACCGAACTCTGACATGGGACCGAAACGGTGGATCAACGAGAGACTGGAATCTTTTGAAGGAATTGGAGCGATTCGGACGAAGAAGTAGATATTTTACCTTTATTGTGATCATGGATCCCAGACTGTAAATTCCAGACTAATTTATTGTACAAATTTCTCGAATGTCATTCACGAACAATAATATGTCACAGATATATTTTCTGTGAGGTCTAAAACTTCTAAACTAAGAATTTTTTTTCTTATATCTCATAGATTTAAAAATACACAAATGTATATCTTTACTATTATAAAACTTGTATGATCGTCTTAAATAAAGTGAAAATGAAGATAGTGAAAAATTTGAAAAATCACATCGATGATTCTGTAAATATTTATACACACTGACCGTAAGATGACCTGTCCTGACGAGATCTTCCAACTAGAAACTTTGGTCTCTAGGTAGTAGAGAGGGAGATAGGTCTCGACGTATAATCCAAATGGACTTAAATTCTTATAGACACATATATACCAGTTATTGCATTAGAGGTGTGTAAGGTGTCAGGACATTTCTTGTTACTAGAAGGAATCCAGAAAGAAGTGGTTCTCTTCCGAGACGGGCAGATATTCGGAAGTCAACTGTTACATGTACGAGGACTCTAGACTTTACTTACCGCCAGGGATTGACTGTGGATCCTAGAAAGGACGTGGAAGACTTCCGTAGTTCTCAACTTTTCGTAATTCGGATATTTCGGGTAAAGTATTCGAACAATGGAAAAAGACTCATAGTAGTCTCGTTGGATTGGTCGGAAGAGAGGGATGAGGGGTAAACGAATGTAGTAGTAAGATGGGATCCACCCTACGAGTGTTACTGGATGTGTTTTTGGTTTAGACTCGTGAGGCGTTCGTTTCACGATTTCGTCCCCAGGGGTTGAAGACCCTAGATTACGGACTACTAGACTCCACTTCGACGACATTATTATTATCTTTATTTCACGAGGTTATTTACCTTTCACGAACTTAGTAGGACTTGGGTAGAGGGGGAGGGGTTCGGGTATCTTTTTGACAGAAGACACTTTGAACAGGGACCACGGCTTTTCCAACCCTGACTATATGATCTCCAAAGACCCACATGGGAATCTCTCAGTCCGGGTGAAGTCGAGACGAGAGAATTGTGGGATGTAGAAGTGGTTCCGACGAACACGTCATTGAAACAAATTAGTCACTTCTACGGTCCCTGACGGTACTTAATAAAAAACGGACTGATTGTGACGTTTATAAGAATAAGACGGAGTACGAGTGGATGGTACCTTCTACACCGGATATCACCAGACAGTGTACGTTCCTTTATTTACTTGTAAGTGACTCCCGAATAGTGCATACTTTATGATAAGACTCAATGGTGTAAAATAAAAAATCAGGGGAGTTGTTGAGACACTCTATACAAATGAATGTGAAAGGGTGTCTACTTCTACAATTTTTAGTTTATATACAGGTGTTTTGTCGAGGGACATCGAGACTGAACACGTATGAAAACCACAATTTTTTAGTCTCTGGAGATCGGTTCCCTCTCTGTCGGACAGAGGTGGACTTGTCCCTCTTGGACCCGAGACCGAACAGGAACCTGGACATGTTCCTGAAGTCGGGGTTCGTAGGTCACAGAAGTTTCGTTGTATACTTTCGTGAGTCCACTTTTTGTCAAAGAGGTT
Organism: Capra ibex; assembly: GCA_006410555.1. Lineage (NCBI taxonomy): Eukaryota > Metazoa > Chordata > Mammalia > Artiodactyla > Bovidae > Capra > Capra ibex. The sequence goes on from SJYO01052474.1 coordinate 55,832,816, forward strand.
TCCGATGACGTCACACTTTGTCGATTTCTACTGGACCGGAGTTTCTCTACCGCTAAACGTAATTTGAAGGGAAGGAAAAGAAAAAATTGTACGGACCGTCCGTCGTAATCTAGTCTTTCGGTATTAGTGATAAGGTCAAAACTTTGGCGTGACAGGAGGAAGGGGTTCTTCTACCTTATTTTGTGTGTCGGTCGTCCGAGACCCACGGTCATTTAATGTGGGGGTGTGTGGAGACCTACAGTCTCCCCACAACGAGAGTCGTCCGCAGACCCTCTTCACCCCTATCTTACGACTTTAGGTATGGTCGGGTCTTTGACTTCCACGGGATTCCTTAGTTTGGGGTCAAATTGTTGTTTCCTAAATGGAAAAGATAGGAAGCGTATAGTCACAGTAATACCTTCTAAAGTGTATGACCACAGTAATACTTTCTAAACTCGTGTATACCTCTATTAATATAGTCCTTCGTCTTTTCTTTCATCGAGTTTGTGTCACCTCCCCACAGTGTCTTAAGAATTTCTCCGTCTATCAATGGGACTCCGAACTTTCTTATGTTCACCCATGTAATAATGGGTCTTTAGCAGATTACCAGTGGACTAGTGTTTTTTTGTACTTCCGCAAGAACAGGACACACGAGAGTTACGGGGGAGATAAAGGATGATGGGTTGTTTAGTGATAAGAATAATTACGATATTAATTAACAGAGACCCGTTACTTGAACAATTTTTATAGTAAATTCGACCAGACGTTTGGTAGTAATTATAAGAGTAGTGTTTTTATGGATACTGAATTATGATGTCGGTCTTAATTTTCAGTAGTGCACAAAGTTTTTCTCTTTTTCTGTTAATATAATAGAGAAACTTCAATCACTACTGACACGGGGACTAACTAAGTACACCCGGTTGTTAAGATTCTTCGTCCTGACAAAAGAGACGAAATTGTGTAAGGACGTCATCTCACCCGTCAGTCGTTTCTACACCAAAGAAAATTTACTCTCTACGAAATATTCGTTTTAATGGAAAGATATCCCTTGAGAATAATGATATAGTAAAGTTTCTAATTACGTTTTTTTGGGTCACTAAAACTAGGAATAAAAATTCTTTGTCTTACGGGGTATAGGGTAGATTATACGTTAATTGAAATATTTTGAACGGAAATTTTTTAAGATAACTTTATACTCTAATTCCTTAACTCGTAGTCCTAATAACCAAGAATATTTTATTTTATCACTGACAGATACTATATCCTTTTTATTTTCCCTTTTTGACAGTTTTAACAATAAAAATTTTAGATTTTTGATATTTAAATCAAAGATAGAACTTTTTTGTATGACTCGGATCTATATTCTGGTAAACTGAATGAACCTCGTCCGTCTTTTTACATGAATATAACTGTCTACTAATCTTTTATAAATATAATATTACTTGTAATTATCCTGAAAAGTTTTCGTGTAAGTACGGTAGAAAGAGAGTTTTTATAACATTAAATAAGTCAAGGTGGTTCTATTATTTGAAGAAAGAAGTTTTTATAACCAGATAGTATCCAATTTGATTGTCGGTAGTGTTCCACTTTTTTACGTCAATATAGTCCAGTCCCGAGTCCCTATTCGGTGTCCCTTAAAAGAGACACTGTGTTACCGTTCGATATGTTTACTTTTCCCTTATACTCTTTGTCTCAACTTTATGTCGAAACATTTAATGTGGTCGAACCAACACTGATTGAACTTTCTTTCTTTGTACTGTTGATAGATATTTTTATTTTTTATGTACGTCTCTAATTTTTTATATGATATATGTAATATTATTATATTTAATAGAATACACGTAAGATAAGTCATCTTTTACCGTCTTTGTCGTCGGTTTTTCCAGATTTTGACTTTTGACTAGTTGAGAATTCCGATGTAAAGTTACTAATATTGTCTCTGATAGTGATTAAAAAATTTTTAAAGGGGGAATTGAGAAAAAAATTAAAATTTAAATAAAAAATTAACTTTCTATTAAAGAGACATATTGTCCAAGGTCAAAGTAGGTGGAGTAATCTTGACTAAGTTTACATAAGAAAAATTACCGACTCATTATGAGGTAACACATATACATGGTGTCGAAAGAATAGGTAAGTAGACGACTACCTATAGATCCAACGAAGGTACAGGACCGATAATATTTGTCACGACGCTACTTGTAACCCCATGTACACAGAGAAAGTTAGGACCAAAGGAGTCACACATACGGGTCGTCAAGTCCTATCCCTTGTACGCATATGGACACCACCTAAGTATAACTACATACCGTTTTGGTTATGTTATGACATTTCATTAATTGGAGATTAATTTTATTTATTTTAAATTTTTATTTATTTATTTTTAAAAATTTTTTCTTTCTATTAAAGAAATGTCCTAACACAACCAAAGACGGTTTGTAGTTGGACTTAGTCGGTAAGTCAAGTCAAGTCAAGCCAGCGAGTCAGCACAGGCTGAGAAACGTTGGGGTACTTAACGTCGTGCGGTCCGGAGGGACAGGTAGTGGTTGAGGGCCTCAAGTGAGTCTAAGTGTAGGTAGCTCAGTCACTACGGTAGGTCGGTAGAGTAGGAGAGAGTAGGGGAAGAGGAGGACGGGGGTTAGGGAGGGTCGTAGTCTCAGAAAAGGTTACTCAGTTGAGAAGCGTACTCCACTGGTCTCATGACCTCAAAGTCGAAATCGTAGTAAGGAAGGTTTCTTTAGGGTCCCGACTAGAGGAAGTCTTACCTGACCAACCTAGAGGAACGTCAGGTTCCCTGAGAGTTCTTAGTCGGTATCCATAGTAATTAAAAACTTATTGTTATTTTATTGAATGTTAGGACTTTTCTTTTTTAAAGAGATAAAATGAATGGTAACTAGTCAGAAAGTTTTTATCTCACGATTTAATCCGAAAAAATAAAATATGTCTTGTACCTGTTCGACCTCAGTTTCTTTCCCTTATGTGACTCAACTCTCCCATTGACGACTTAGTACCTCTGTACCTATTTCTGTAAGTCAACGATTTTCTTTTATTTTCTGAACTTTTCCTTCTTTATCCCTTGCCAACAAGTTAACAACATTCTTTATAAATCAAATCTAAATGAACTCTTAGTTTCCTCTTTACCACTTGTCCTGTGTTTTCCCTCAATTTGGGGTTTCAAAATTAGATAATTTCTCTGTTATACATTAATTCACAGGGTACTGCAAAGAATTTCAATAAATTGAGATACTTAGGATACCAGTCTCTTAAGTCGTTTGTAAAGTATCTTCAGAAGAAAGAGGATAACCAATATCACTATTGAGGGAGTTTTTTACCAAAGTAAGAAAGGTTTTGTACATGCGACTAAACTTTAAAAAAGTATTTTCAAGTGACTCCATATCCCTGTTTTTATTTTCGTTTTTTAGAATTCTTTGTTATTTTGTAAAGTTGTTTAAGGGAATTCTTGTAACTTATTCGTTCAAAGTACTTAAATCCACATGGGTCTTGACTTTTTCGTACCCATAGTAATCCGGAAAGACTTCGTTTAAGATGTTAATATATTTTAACACACACCCGATATAAAAATCCGGTAAGGAAATGATTAGTGCATAGTACTTGGTTAAAATAAAAGAAGAGAGTTGACTAATACACCGAGTTCTTCAACTCTAGTCCAGAGTGATTAGAGAGACAGTTTTATGTTTCGTAACGGACTGTAGGTCGACCACGAGTTTTTTGCAAAGAAGTCGGTTTTACTTAAGAGTATCCTTACTTAAGGTGTGTCCTCGGTGTTGTTACAATTAACAGTCACTCCACGAGATGTCACTCACTCTATACCGAGACCGGTTTGAGTTTCTGGTTGTACATCGACTGATCACTTATAGGGTCACTCTTCTTGTCTTTCTGTGTTCGGTTCGGTCATACTGTACCCGTTGACCTACAAGGTCGAAACCTGGTGTTCCGTGTCGTAACCCTTTATATCCTTGTCTCTCAGTTGGTCACAACGTTGTCTCTTCATTTGTCAGACACATTTTCTCCGTATCATCGTCCCCTAATCCCCGTTCTAAGTCAGTGATTCACCCAGAATAGACATTTTTCGTCCCGTGGTTATGTCTTATTTACGTTACGTATAGACTGTCTTGTGTGGTTCCGATCTACATCCTTGCTTGTGTCCTGGACCATTGGTGTCGATTTCGGTTGAGAGTAAGTTTCCTTTTTTTCGTCGTCGAATGAGTTATCTTGGGTTCATTCGGTTAGTTTTCTTTTGTTTACCATCTTCTTATGACCAGGATTCAGTAATTTTACTCCCAAAAGTCTAAACTCCCCGATCCTTTTCCCAATAAAAGTCTAGAGTCCCTTTCAGATTTGTATGACTTTACAAAATTTTCGAGATCCCAATCCCTAAAAGGACCACTAGGTCACCGATTCAGAAGTCCAAGGCTTACGTCTCCCGGATCCAAGATAGGGACCAGTCCCTCGATCTAGGGTTTACGACGTTGATACTGGACTACGTCGGTTTACTTATTTACTTATTTCGAGACCCAATTACACGTTTTATCTATCGTCGCCCTTCGTGTCCTTCGGGTCGAGTCACGAGACGCTACTGGATCTACTCCCCCTACCCCCAACCACCCTCCCTCCGTGGTCTCCCTCCCCTGTGTACAGATAAATATCGACTTGGTACAACAAATGTCGTCTTTCATTGTGTTGTAAAATTCCGTTAATAGAAGATCAATTTTAAAATTAAAAAAAAAATTTAACTTTTCTTTTTATTCGAGGTCTATTTCCCTACTCCTAACTCCAACAAAGTGTTCGGAATACAAAACTTATAAAAAAATTTATAGTTGCACCATGTGAATCGGTGAGTATGAAGACCTCTAAATATCTTCACTTGTACATTTGTCTTGAGAATTCTTCAACGCCCAGATGTTTAAGTCCCGGTTGACCATAAGGGATTTAACTCTTGTTGCATAATTATTATAAGGACAGTAATCCGGTTCTACGTCTTCCCTGACGATTTACAGTCTTACGGTCTAATTGAGTGTCAAGATTGTCAGTCCTATGGTCTCCAGACGGGTATCCTGCGACTTTTCAAAACCACCTTGAGTTTCCTAAGGTGTCACATAATCTCGTACCTTTAAAACAATATATTAGTCTCGAAATTTATACGGTATGTTTATTATGTGAGAAACTCCTTTACGAAAAGAAGAGAAGACGGAAGTAGAGTTTACCAAAGTAGGACGTGTTACTAATCTTTGACGAATGTACATTCATTTATGGTTTTAATTTTCAGTATTCACGATTCCTGAAGGAAGTACCAGGTCACCGATTCTGAAGTGTGAGGGTAACGTCCCCGGGTCCAAGCTAGAGGCCAGTCCCTGAATCTAGGGTGTACGACGTTTATTCTGGGTCGTGTCGGTTTATTTATTTTTATTTTTCATTTATGAAACATATTCAGTATTCACGATTTTTTACGTTTCTATTAGGTGTAAGGAGATGAGTTTAAGAGATTTTATATTTGATGGTGATTTCCTCTAAAATAAAGAATAAGATATTTAAGATATTAAAGGAAATCGTCACTTATCAAATTATATATGTACTGTGTTACGCTTTCTTCTAGATCTGGGTTTAATTGTATATGACTTGAAATTTATTAGGTTCTTTATAAACATGTTGTGATTTTTCACGTCTTGTTTAAATTTAAAGTTCTTGAACGATAGTGATACATGTTAGATCTTACCGTTTATTTTCAGGTGTATTTATCGTCTGAAATCGGGACTATTGGTGCAGACATCATCATAGGAGGTGTGTGTTCGGAGAGAAATTATTATCGGGGAATAAGAGAAATTGTCCTTCTTTTTCAAATAACATAAGGATTTGTGTTAACTATTAAACATAAATGAACAAACAAATGAGTAAGTTACGGACAGAGGTCCTGAAGTGACAGACAAGGTACTCCAGTCCCTTCCACTGTCAAGACAAATGGTGATTCGTTGATAGGATCGTGCACCATCCATAAGTAATTTTAACTATCTAACTAACCGGTTTAGACACTCATTTGTGAAGAAAGAAAATCCAACTGTCTAGAATATATCTGTGTCATTAGTCTTTTTGAACGGAAAGTTTAGTTGGTTCATGTTTCTTTGGGGTATTACACATAGGTGTTCTTTTCATTGTCTATGTTAATTTATCTGTTGATCGATCTACACCTGTGTTTTCGTCTATTTTGATGAGGGAGTGGGTGTAAATGTTTATATAAATCTCCTTAACTCATGTAATTATATAAGGATCACTGTATTGACAACCGTTCTGAATTTTTGGTTACTTTTTTATTACTTGTCCAAAACAAAGAGATCTAAATAATATTTTTAATTTATGACTATTTATAAACGTTTGTTCCTGAGATTTATCATAAAGTAGGAAAATTAAGATCCAATAATATTAAAATGTTAGTCTAGAAATAAAAATCTGAGGTGCCTTATCATATTGTTTTTATTTGAGACCGTCACTTTTACTCAGCACAAAGTTTGGATGTATACGGTCGATAGTATGGAGGAAGGTTGACACTTATTCCTTATAATATAATACGTACTTCTTAAATTATCCTACAAAACTATATCAATGTTAAGTCCATGACAATTGATACATTTCGTGAATAATCTTCATACTCCCAGAGAACCCTTCACTTGCACCACACATAATACCTTCCTATCCTACTTCCTTGTGTGTTTCACTTTTCTAAAGTGAAGACCGTAGTAAAGATTTCTACTCTTGATAATGTCAGTCGTTAGGTAGTTTTTTTTTTTTTTTGATGATTCTTAATTGTTCGTTAAAATAGTGTTCGTCTGTCACGGATCCATATTTAAGTCGAGGTAATAGGGTCACATTATAGTACAACTAAATGATATATAAAGTGTACGATCGATCTTTAAGTAGATATTTTATATAGAGTTTTACAGAAAACTTAATTCTGTTACTACTGGGATGGATGCAGTATCGAGACCAGAGGTCTCCCCACTTTATACACGATATTTCTTCCTTCCGAACTAAAAACGTACGCCAACGAATCGTAGTTCATGAAAATACAGTTTTCTGTTTACCGTGGTTATTTTGTCGAATAAAGTTTCCGATGGTTAGTCGGGATCTTTTCAGTACTGGGTGACGGTTGAAGGGTCTCGTTAAGAGCCAACTTAAACTATAAATAACAACAATACTAAGAGGTGTGTTACTTAGGGAGTCTTGGGGATAGGGAACCATAAAAATTGAGGTTATGAAGTGAAAGGTCGATATTGAAAAAAAGGAAAGTGGATGACCATTTATATGAGTAAAAGGAAAACAGAAGTTTATCTTGACGTTAAGAAAGGACTTGGCAGATGTAGAACACGGGTGATTAAAAAGGATTAGAACACACACACGCACACGTACACACACGTGTACGTACGCATGCGCGCACGTGCGTCGTCCGACGACTACGAGACTCCAGAAAAGAGTCTAAGTGTAGGAGGTGGTGGAGGGGGTTGTCTTGTCTAGACAGAAAGAGGAGTGTTGGAGGGGTTGTCAAGAACAAGATGAAGGGTTAAGACTTACCAGGAGCAAGACGTTGACTATATAGACATGGGGTGACGGTCAGACTCAAAGATTCCTGTCCTGTATGTGAGTTGGTGTTGTTGATTAATTATCGTCCAGAGTCATTCACGTTCTAACACTCGTTCACCGACTTGGAGACTCTTCACCCACTCCTTCTTTCTCTTCGATCTTTGTAACGTTCAAGACTTTCGTCCGTGTCGTGTCGCCAATTCTTCTTTTTAAGGTCTTGTTTAACGGTTCCAAGTTTAGGGTCGGGTCGGTAGAAGATCAGGAGTCCTTTTCATGGATCGGTCACTTACAGTGCTCCTTATGGACTCAATTATATATAATTTGTGAATCTTTTCACGGAAATTCCTAAGATTTGTACGACGTACGACCTTTAATTGTGTCACCTAATTGGGAAATTCTTAAGATCGAAGGGATTCGATTATTTTAAGTTCAATAGTCATTTTAGTGTTCAAATTTTTGAAAAAATGTCAAAAGAATAACTTTCCTTCGTTTGGGTGTCTACGAATCTGGAGACGGAGACCATTACGGTTAAACACGTGAGGACTCAAGTGTGTACTTTTGGTTCTTCAGTGAATTTTATACTTGTTTTAATTGAGGTCAATGTACTTTGTGACGGTGAAAAATTTGAATAGTTAATATGTGTAAAAGAGGTCTTACGATATCCTGTTATTGTGTAGTAGTCGGAAAGATTGAGAGTCTAACCACCACCACCACCATATCAGTGATTCAGCACAGGTTGAGAACGTTAGGGTACCTGACATCAGACGGTCCGAGGAGACAAGTACCGTAAGAGGTCCGTTCTTATGCCGTCATACAACGGTAAAGGAAGAGGTCCCGTAGAAGGACTGGGTTCTTAGTTTGGTCCCAGAGGACGTAACGTCCGTCTAAGAAGTGGTTGACTCGATGTTCGGGGGGTTTAAACCCCTCGTTTACCCTTCATTTCTTGTTCCACCTTGAAAAGATTGTTCTGATTATACGTTTTCATGGCTTTTTGTTTGCCCTTGAACTCAGGTCTCTTCAGTTTTAGTGTTTAAGTCTAGAAGAGGAAGGGCGGACAACTTAGAGTCGGGGTCCGAGGACTCTCCGTTATCCTTTCGGGTTTCCTGGTGGAGAATTTGACCCGTAGGCACACACGAGTCGGCAAGTCAACACAGACAAACACTGGGGTACCTAACATCGGACGGTCCGAGGAGAGTGGTACCTGGAGAGGATCGTTATTATGACCCCACCCAGTAGTACGGAAAGAGGTCTCCTAGAAAGGTTGAGTCCGTAACTTGGACGCAGAGGATGTAACGTCCACATAAGAAATGGGTAACTCAGTGACGGACCTGTCTTCTGAATAAATCAGTTCCCTTAGTCTCGACGTCTTATAAACTGATACCGGGAATCAGAACCACATCCTATTTGACTACTTTTTGTCAGATAAATGTCCTAAAAAAATTTCTTTGTCCTATTAAAAAAAAATTAAAATAAATAAAAAAATAAAAAATTTAAAATTTTAGAAATTAAGAATGTACGCAAGGGTTTGTACTTGGGGGGTTTTTTTATTTATTTTTTTGTCCTATTTGAGTACTCACGAGAACAGGATTCTCGTCGGGATTTGTTAGTAAGGGAAAAAAAAAAAAAAATTATATTCGAATAAAATAAAAAACCGGTGAGACACGTGTAAGTCCTAGAAGCGAGGAACTGGTCCCTAGTTTGGACACGGAGGATGTTACCTTCGACTCAGTTGGTGACGTGGTGATTCTTTCAGGGTCAAGGGAGCTAGACTCTGGTTCCTGCATCAGGACGAATAGGGACACCCTGTCCTGTGTTCCGATTGAAGAGTCTCCATCTGGGTAGAATAGTCGGATTCGAAATTCTATTCTGTTCCTCTTATGTGGGTTCAAGGACACGGGGTTGACGTTGAGAGAAGAGGGAAGACTCCGGTCACGAAGTCCCTTCCGAGAAATCTTTCAGATCCAGACTTAGAAAAGGACCATGACACCGGTAATCTCTTGTGTCCCATCCACCCAATTACGGGAGAGTTAGCATATTACCATGAAAGTATTGACTACACAATAACGATGACAAACAAGACTTTATACTTAGTATTGTGCGTCGTTAATAATGACTTAATGAAAGTTCATGTGGTGACTTTGTCTTACGGAGTAATTGGTTGGGACGAGAGAGGTAGTCGTTTGATTAGTAAATTTCTCCCTCTCGTGAGATTCTACTTCCCCCCCTTTGCGGGTTGAGTCTTGGAAATGTCGCAGAAACGTGTATTAACATCCGGTTCTGAACACTTCGGACCGAGAGACTAACGTTTCCTTCGTGGTTTTGAGTTTTAATAGGAACCGACGATTGTTTGGATCTCTTAGTCAGTAGTCTTCCTTAGACGAAAGAGGAAGGAAGGGTATAACCTATGGTACTACATCGTATTTGTCCATCTTTTATGGTGAAAAATCCTCTTTTTATAGGTTTACTGGAGGACATAAAATTTAAACACGATTTCTTATATCATTCTTATATAATTTTCATATTCTGTCTTTCCAAGTTTCACGAATATTAGACCTTGTCCACTCTCCTTTTTTCCTTCTTATCTGATTTTTCCTTTAAACCTTTTTTTTATTCTATGATATATGAATATCATAGAATTTTTATATTCTATGATATATTTATGTTCTATTCTATTGGTTACACTTTACCACACTATATAGTTATTATTCGTCATTTCCCTTGGTTCGTTCGTATTCTAGTCATTACATACCTTCTACTATCAAAGTTCTTATTATTAATACTGAGTTCTTTTTCCAAGTTCGGAGTAAAATCCACTAATAGATCTCTCATAATTAAATTATTAGATGACCATAGTAATTTTTTTATTCTTTTCTGGTAGTCTTTGTACAGTCTCTGGTATGACTCCTTATGACTCCTACAGTAAGACACAAACATAGAACCTTCTTTTTGAGGATTAGGGACAATAGATCCCTAGATTTCACTAGGGACATTTCACTAGACTTTGTACGAGTTCACTTGTGTGTCAACTGTCTAGGACAATAAGAAGGAACAAATGGTCAAAATGAATAAAAGTTGAAAAGAAATTTATTTGTTACCTTTTAATATTGTCTTTTGTATCGTTAGTAAAATTCCCTTGTTTAAATTTTTAATCACACTTTTAGATTTTGACAGGATTTTATTTTTTCATCTGTATTTCGTACTCCTTTCGACTCATTACTCATGTACCCTGAAGAGATATAACAAAAGTTTTGAAGACTGTTCACTTATTAATACGTTTATACTAAAAAAAAATTAGTCCTCTTGTTTTAGTTTTCGGTTTGTACTATTAGTATACTCAACTGGACTCATTGGTACTACTTCAAAGTTTAAACCAAGATTCGAAGAAACCTCGTTTCCGTATTTTGGACTTTTGTCATTCTCTTTAAGGAATATTCTTAGAAATACCAATGTACTTCCTACCCTTCCGTGTATTACCCGTTACCTGAGGTGTCGTCTAAGGTGACCCACCGAGGAGTAACTAATAAGCGACCAGACTTACTAATACGACAGGAAGGGGACAGGGGACATTTAAGTTGGAACCTAGGATTGAGGGTCGTCTTGACATAATTCTCTACTGATCCAGTACTCTCGTTTCGGGATTACTGACCTTAACGTACACACTCACGATTCAGTGAAGTCAGCACAGACTGAGAAACGCTGAGGTACCTGACATCGGAAGGTCTAAGGAGACAGGTACCCTAAAAGGTCCGTTCTTGTGACCTGACCCAACGGTACGGGAGGAGGTCCCCTTAGAAGGGTTGGGTCCCTAACTTGGGCTTAGAAGACGTTGAGGTCGTAACCGTCCGTCCAAGGAATGGTGATCGCGGTGGACCCTTCGGGTTTCTGACCCTAATCACGGGAATATTTTCTTCAGACTCTTTCGTGTGGACGGAGGAAGGTGTAACACTTCTGTGTCACTCTTCTCCCAGAAAATAATAGGTCTTTCACCCGGAACTAGTCTGTGGGTTAGACGGTCGTGGAATTAGTACCTAGAGGGTCGGAGGTCTTGACACTCGTTAATTACAGACAACAAATATTTGGTAGGGTAAACACCCTAAAAACATTATCGTCGGACTAGTCTGATTCTGTACACATGTCGGAAGTCGTTCTCTTCTCTCGTCGTACTGTAAGTCCAAGTCGAGTCCCTCCACCGTTACGTTAGATGTCCCTGGACCATTGGACCCCGCACTTACCTCTGCTCAGAAGTCCGTGTGATTTTCGGGGGAGGAGGTCTATTTCGACAGTCTTTCCGACTCCCATGTGAGATTAGACGTGGGTCTCTAACTATAGAGTTTGGAGACTACTCGTGTTGAGATATTCGTGCGTCTAGTCTGATCGTCTGTCGTCTCGTCCTGGAACGTTTAGTTTGACCCTTTGACTTGGTCTGGAAAGGTTTGTTTCGTAGGTGGGTTTCCACGTCACGACTCCGCCGACACCCGATTTGTTCTGTAGAAGAACGTGTCGTCGTTTCTAAGAGGGGACTGTGTGTCTGTGCGTAAACTGTAGGGGGTGTGTAACCTCTTACCGTCTTTACGAAACTTGGAATACCCAAAAAGTTTACCCTTATTGGTGAAAGAATTGTATTGGTTACTATTGAAGTTTTTATAAGGGTTCCTTGTAGATTAAGACTCATCGATCCGAACGACTACTTAGGAAACTACAGTGTCGGGGTCTCTCGACTCACTTAACCGAACAATGTGGGTTCGCAATAAATTGTCAACGGTTAGCTCGTGTCTCTTACTGACGGTTTCCGTTACTTCTAAGTACACACCTAAATGTTCCATCTACATAATTCAAGACAGGACTGGAGATAAAAGTGGAACTCAAATATTCTGACTTTCTTCCATGTATTCGTAATGAATTCAGACTTCCTTCTTCTCATTGTATCATAAGACCGCTACAAATCAAAAATATTTAATGAACCGTTGTAAGTCGATTTAGGTAGTTCTTTGGAATTCGTGGGACAAAACCGGTATCTAGTAAAGGTATTTTCATATTATTATTGTGATTTAAAGACTTCTCAAATAAATTAATTTAAATTTAGGTCGTCTATGAATAACTGATAAATGATACATACTCCGTAATATAATTTTAGGTCACTCAGGTAAACATGTTCCGGGATGGAAGCTGAAGTTTAGGGAGTGTTAAGTTGGTCCCTTTCCTTTCTCTTCTGTACATTGCATATTTCTCAGTGACAAAACCTGACTTGACACGGGGCGGAGGGAGGCGGTGGTTTAAGTATATGACTTCAAGATTCGGGGTCCTGAAATCTTATGTCGACATAAACCTCTGTTCCGGCAGTCCTCCAATTAATTTCAATTTACTCCAGTATACGCCCCACGGGATGGGTTGGACTGACCACAGGAAGACTCTCCTCCTTCTGTAGGGTCCTATATTCCCTCTACGTAAGTGTCGTTTTCACTGGTCCACTTCTGTTTCCCTTGAGACTTTCAGTCTCCTTGCCCGAAGTCCTCTTTAGTTGGGGCGACTGTGGGAACTAGACCCTGAAGACCGGAGGTCTTGTCACTCTTTTGTTTAAAGACATCGAATTCAGTGGGTCACACACAATAAGTCAATACCAGTGAGATCGTCTGATTATCTCGATGAGACTTCCCCTTCCATTACTGTGTATGGTGTTCTCCTTTCACTTTAAAATGAATGATTTCCTTAGTCCTCTCCCAAGTACCTTCGAGTACCCTACCCACCTGCTTTAATACTTTGTATTTCCCCGCCCTTCGCATCCCCCTTTTCAGTAAGGTCCTTATTTGGTACTAAGGTCCCATCGTTTCTCCGGTAAATCTTTCGTCGGTCAACGGGTCAAACCACTGTAAGATTAAAGGACACCCGTTCCTTCACTCTGGGATAATTTCCGTATGAAATCGTTTCCCGAAACTTACAGTCGTACTCCTTACATAGGATTTAAACCATCTCCGTCCCGACGTGTGTATTCTTTATTTGACAGTTAATATATCGGGATTCACGTCGTCCTTCCTAATAAAGACTTATACCTCAGAATATATGTCGTCACTTTAATTGTTTCAAAGAGTCAAAAAGAAAAAGTTTTTTATGTGCGTGATTTCAAAGTTCAAATTTAAATAATATTTTGATTCTAATCTCATTATGTTTGTAAAGACCCTAATGTAGGAATCTATCTGTAACTATAATAAAGTGACGTTCGAGTAGACTTAAGACTTCTCGAACGTTTTTATTTGCAATGAGAGATTTTTTCCTATGATTGGGTTTCTGATTTATGTATAAGTAATGTATTAGACAATCCACAGTGTATGTTGTGACCTCACTATGTATAGAAAGATCCTTTGATTTATCTTTTCTTTTTTTACTGACTTGATTTGTTTGGGCAGTACTCTTCGTACGATTCATCACGTTCCTCTGTGTGAGGAGGACTTAACTTTAAAAGTGGAGTTAATTCTTTACTCTTCCACATTATGAAATGTGGTAATTGCCTTGATAAATAATAGTGTGGTAACTCCTATGAAAATCTAGTGAGAGGACCGTTACTCTGTAAATAAATATGAGGGAATTGAACGTCTGAGGTCACTTTGAGTCTATTAATTTTCCCGTCAATTCTGAGTCCAGTAATCTTCTTGTAACCGGTTTGTGTTCTTCAAAGGTCACCATGGTTTTGTTTGATTTTTGGGTGAAGTCCTCGACTGGAAAGTAGTATGGGAAAGATAAATAATGTCCGTTTATAGTTTTATGGGTATGCCAACGTAAGGTCACACTCCTCTTTGTGTTGTTGACGATTTAACGTAGGTACCTATACCTACGATATTAGGGTGAAGTATCCCTAAATTCGAACATCTTACATCCCTTAAAGTTAGACGTCATTTATTTCGGTCTGTGGAAAAGAGACGTACGACGGTCCTTGGTCCCTACATTTCAACTGGTTGGAGAAGGTCATAGGCCGGGTGAAAATAAATAACCTTCTCCTCTTTTCCTCTTTCTTTCTTTTTTTTTTGGGTTAGTAATATGGTAAAGATTATTGACTACTCTGTTCTTTCACGAAACGATGAGAACTTCCTAGAGAGAGTCTTTGTCTTCAAAGGAAGTAGTCCCTCTTTCTTTAGTGGAGGGAAGGTGTACTATTGTAACATGACCGTGCCGGTCCTCCGACACCAAGGAGTGTACGTCGTTTACCTGTCTGTCCTACGGATTCTTGCGACTTCGTGACCGAGGGTTTACGGGGGAGCCCCGGTAACGGGGTTCGTTGTGTGTGTGTGCGTGCGCGTGTGTGGGTGTGTGTGTGCGCGCGCGTGTGTGTGCGTGTGCGCGCGTGTGCGTGCGTGTGCGTGCGTGTGTGCGCGTGTGTGTGTGTGCGTGCGTGTGTGTGTGTGTGTGTGTGTGTGTGTGTGTGTGTGTGTGTGTGCCCTGGGGAACGGTTGAAGGTTTGTCTGTTCTATAGAAACGACTAGTCCGAAGGAAGGAGGTCCTTCCCTATTCCTCCTCCGTTGTAACTGCACCATTCGGTAACCGATTGAGTTAAGGAGGTATCAGGGTTTACTCTGTGTCTCTTCCTTTTTTATATATATACCATTCGAAATTTATGTTTTTCGTTCTGACGAGAGAACTTCTTTTACGATATATTTTAGTCCGTTACGTTGAGAGTGTCTTTACGTTGGTCGAAAGTAATGTCTTTGAAGACTCGATGGACGAGAGAGTTCCATTTTGGTGACTTGATTTTTATTCTAACATAACTAAAAATCCCTATAACATAGAGTCTTCTTTTCCTTTCAGGAGTCCACAATGCTTTGAAATCTCCCTCCGACTAATAACTTGTTTTCAATGTGCAAACACTCACTGGTCCCATGTAAAGATATATATCGTTATAAAAAGACAATTCGACGTCATTTTTAGTAGAAACTTACGTCATAAACATAGGTTTTCGTTTCAGTAAACGTCTACCCGAGGGTCTTTTCAGTTTCCTACCGTATTGCACTTTTACTCGGAGGTTTAGAGAACTTCGAAAATAAAAGAGTAGTTTTACATTATATAATTCAATTGTCTAGAAAGGTTATTTCCGAATTTTTTTAGTTTATGGTATTTTGGAACAGAATTTTGTGACAATTGTAAACATCTTGAGGTAATCCTAATCTTATTTTAATATTCCGTTTCTCATAAAGTATTTTAGCACGTGTCCCGGTACGTAGAGAGGTGGATGTGCGGAATGAGACACCTGACTTAAGTGTCACTATGTCCAGATGATGGGTGTGTAGGTCGAGTCTCGAACTCCGAAGTTTCTGTCCCGATCTAATAACATAAAATTCTTTGATTTATTTTATCTAATGTTTTATAAATATACAATAATGGGGACATAGAGGAGGGGACATCCTCTCCTCCCGTCGTCTCTTACTCTATCAACCTACCCTAGTGGTTGAGTAACCTATACTCAAACTCGTTTGAGGTCCTCTATCACTTTCTGTCCCTTTGGACCACACAACGTCAGGTGCCCCAACGTGTCTCAACTTGTGTTGAATCCCTGACTTGTTGTTGTTGGGGACATAGTCCAGGGTCTGTAACCCGGAAAGATCCCTTCTCGTTATACGGTCTGTCTAGAGGTCCGGTGGAGGTAGTCGTCTGCTTCGTCTCGTTTCCGGCTTGGACCGTTCGCAGTGCGTATCACCCCAGTAGGTCTTTAGAGAGTCGATTCTTCTGCCACCAGGACAAACGTCTCCGTTGGACCAGGGACTAACCCACTGAACGACTAATATCGGAAAAGTCTAGTCTCTGAGGGGTAAGGGTAGGAAATCTGTGAGAGTGTTGTCTGGGGTTTAGGTACGAGTCCCTTTAGCCTGTCCATAAGTCGACCTCCCACGTACGTCCAGTGTACGACGTCCTCCTCGGACAGGAGATCTCAGGTATGTTGAGTGGAAGTGTCACTTTACGTCGACGGACGCAGAAGGGGTGAGTCTTGTATGGACTTGGAGTCGTTCTTCAGGGTGCATACAGGGTAGATGACGAGAGGAGGTTCGAGGGGAGTGGGAAGGTTATGGGTGGGAGTCCAGAAGTGTATCGTCTCGCGACCTACACGTCCACTGAGTGTACTCTTTTCCCACGTCGGAAAAGACTTTTCGTGGGTGTTGTCCATCGTAGTGGACCCATGCCCTTCTTAACCGGGAAAGTCGAGAAGGGTAGACCTGAGCACCAGGACGGAGTCGTCGATCAAGAATTGTCGTAAGTTCAAGGGGTCTACTGCGACTCCTTCCCTACGTTTGAAGGATCCCTTCTTACCTGGGTGAAGTTCCCAAGGTCTGACAGATCCTTCCAGAACTCCACACTCGTCACTTGTGCGTCTGTAAGGGAATATTGGGAAGAGTTACCCTCACTCCAAGTTCCCTCTTACCTATGTGTACATACATACCGACTCAGGGAAGTGACAAGTGGACTTTGATAGTGTTATAACAATTAGTCGATATGAGGTTGGGTTTTAATTTTCAATTTTTGTGTGAGGGAATACCCCCCTGCCCTATTCCCTAACGAAATCAAGGTTAATAAAGACGGACGGACAGGAGTCCGGCATTCACCCTGAGGACCAGAGTTACTACAAATGTAGTCCGACTCTTTTTGTGACATTAATATGTGTGACAACTTTGAGTAATTAAATGTGACTGTAGTCAATGATATGTATCTTGAAGACGGACACACCCCGTAAAAACGATCAGTAAACAATTGACAAAATAAAGATTGATCATTAAAGATAAAATGCATCAATCTATCGAAAACGTTGAAAGGTAACTTATCAAAAATTACAAATACTTCAAAAATAAGTATTTTGAACAGTGAGGTATTGTGAAGTCAATGGTAGGAACCGAAAACGAGAGGTTTACGGACATTGATCCTGGGACTTGACGTCTCCGGGACGAAGATACACATTCCCAATCCCGACTTTAAAGACATGACCTGCCCCATACTGGACGGACAGATTGGAGCCTAGTGATCGATAAAATTAATTCGTATCTGAAGAAGTAAATGTTTCTTTTCTACTCATCAGATGTACCAAATGTATTGGGAGTCTTGTCAGAGGTTCCCGGAGATGCAACGAGGAATCGGGGTTGCACCTTCTAAAAAGGTGTAAGTAGTTCTTCTAAGGAAGTACATTTGACACTCACTGACCTAAAACGATTTCTAAAGTGTGTCTCTCCGCGGTCTCACAAATATGGGTATGTTGGTGTAGTTCGGAACATCCGTCTCGAGAAGAGTTTTAAAAGAAAAGTCGGAGGTCGGTGGTCAGATGTGAGAGTAGCGGAAAGGTACTCACCAGAAACTGGGAGTGACCGAAAACACGGGGGGACCCCTGTAAAAGTCCCTGGAGAGGTATCGAGGGTAAAAGGATATGTCTTGTTGAACCAAGATAAGGTCAAAGGTGGAGAATAGAACATGGGAAGTGGGTCGTGAATTGTGGTAGAAACTCCTGTATTTCCCGATAGTGACACTCTCTCGACTAAGATACGAGTCGTTTGGTGTCTGAAGGGTGTTGATCCTAGGAACTCTCCGCCTCTACAATAATGGTTTTCCTTTTAATTTTTAATGTGATGACGTATAGGTTATTTTTTTGATTCGAACGTTTAATTTTTTGGTTTTCGTTTTTTAATACAGTCTCCGATACCACTTTCTTCGGTACTAATCCCTTAAGGACTCCGTTTCACCCCACGTCCGGTGAAGCTCGTTAAATCTTTGGTCTCTCGAGACAGGGTTCAAGAGTTTATGTGGCTGATCATGGACTCTGGTCCTTCTGTCCAGGGTTCACTCGTCTTCGTGGTCTTCTTGACCCCGGGACCTCTTTTGTCGACATGACTCTTCCGTCGATCCCCTTTAGGTCACCGAGAGTGTTACTCCAGTCATCGGGAGTCACCCGATTGAAAACCGTGGTATGTTCTGAAAAAAATTTTTCGTTGTTTTTTCTTTTAGTACTACTAATTCTTTACCTTTTTTTTTTTTTTTTTTTTTGAACCCTTTTACTTAAAGAGACATAACGTTACGGTAGGGGTTTGTCTTTTCGAAGTAATTCAAATCGAAGAATAGTTTTCTAGACTATTTCCTAATTCTGTTAAAGTATAGTCCTAGGTCGGTTTTCGTCTTGTAGTAAAAGGAAATCGGAGGAGCGGAGGGGTGGTCGAGGGAACCAACTGAGAGTAAAGAGTAATTTTCCTGATTGCGATTCAGGTAGTCCAGTTTTGTAGACACGTCAAAAACCGAAAAACTGACTAGTACGGAGTACGTTCTCGGTTTAGGACGTTTAAACTGGATGGAGTAGTACGAGAGACTTACTTCCGTACTTATGTGCTCGGTAGAGTCAATTCGGGAGTACTGTGTCAGTGAGGGTTACTGATTATAACCTTTTATAACCAAGTGAATTCTCTTAGTCTCGAAGGTTTACGACTATGTAGAGTAGTATGGTATCGTTCTATAACGATGAGAGTAGTCTTTTCAAAATAATTTCATAACCATGTGTCCACACGTGACCGTCTAATTTTTTTTTTTAGAAACTTTAAGAGTAAAAACGAGCTCCCGTTTAACAGANTTTTTTTTTTTTTTTTTTTTCCGTTTATTGTAGAATTATACTACTTTTATCGAAACAGAACCGTCTGGGAGGGAGTCTTTTCGGGGGGACGTCTAAAGTGGAAAGTTTACGTAAGGAATGTCCAGAAGGAATAGAGATCACTCAATGTGTCGTCTAGTAAACATAGAGTTTTACGACGGTGTTAGTGGATAGATTTCGTGTTTATAGATAAGGAGGGAGGATGTAGTTTTAGTAGACTCAGGAAGGGTGACTGTTGTGTTGATTGACGTCTAAGGGTGTACATGTACTTTCTATAGGTTACTCCAACAAATTCGACAAAAAGGACGGACTGAGGAGGTAGAGAACGTAAATATAGGAGAACAGATCAGTTTGTTTTGAATGCTAGAAGGGTCGACCTGTAAATAAGCGAAGAAATTTGGAGACGGGTCTTGCGTCGACAGTTATAGGGTGACAAGGAATTTGGACACCAGGAGTGGAGGCGACGTACACTCTTAGGGTGTCCTCTAGGTCTCCCAAACTAAATTAAACTTATCCCGGTCCGGACCCCTATCCACGAAAAATCTCGAAGGATCCACTGTAGATCAACTCTAGGTTACTCAGATGGAATATACGATCACGGCTTTCCTTTCGCAAAGTCTAAGGAGGTCTTCTTGTCCACGTGAAAACCCCCCTATGGACTTCCGTGACAACAGTAGAGGAGACGTCTCGCAGAGTAAAGACAGAACATTAGATCGAGAACAAGACAAATAGAGTGGAGGTACGATTCGACGTGTTAGGAGACTCTGTCGTGGAGTGGCGTGTGGAACGACACAGGGGGCGTCACTGCTCGTGTCTCGAGACGGGTCCTGTGTCTAAGTTCTGTATTTCAAATGGTAAAAGTGATAAAATTTCGTACGTTAAGTCATCGTGTTTCATATTAGTGTTACGACAACGTGGTAGTGGTGAGAGATCAAGGTCTTACAAGAGGAGTGGGGTTTACCTTTTGGGGTGGAGGTAATCGTTAGTAAGGGGTATTGGAACAGAGAGGGTCGGGGACCGTTTGTGAGTAAACGACAGAGATACCTAATATATATCTATCTCATACCTTCGGTTACACACAAACAGATATATGTCAACTGGAAACTTGTTGTACTCAAACTTGACATAACCAGGTGAATGTACATCTAAAAAAAAAGTCATCATTTATGTTATGATGTACTGGTGACCGTCAACTTAGGTGTCTACTCCTCGGAACCTATGTCTCCGTAGTGTCTAAGTTTCCTGGTTGATATTTAAGATACACTTAAAAGTTGATACACCTTTCAACCTCGGGGTTGAGGGTGTACTAAGTTTCCATTTAACACATAAACTACATAGAGGTATACACACACTCCACACACACACACACGTACCCGCGAGTCAACTCAGACTGAGACACACTGGAGTACCGGACATGTCGGGTGGTCCGAGGAGACAGGTACCTTAAGAGGTCCGTTCTTATGACCTCACCCAACGGTAAAGTAAGAGACCCCCTAGAAAGTTTGTGTCCCTAGTTTGGTACAGAGAAACCAGAAGACGTGACCGTCCGTCCAAGAAATGGCCGACTCGGTGGTCCCTTCGGGTATAGAGGTATACTGTATACTATTTATATATGTTCGTAACTACAATATATAGTCTCGAGGGTGTCGGAAGGAAGGTAGTGAAGTGCCACTGAGGGTGTGACATCGAGAGACTTCGGGTGGAAGTGTTAGTTTGAAGTCCAGAAACGTCACGGTATAAAAACGTCATTAATACATACAGAATTGGTGAGTTGTACACGTTTTGTATGAGGGTAAAAATAAACCAAAGATAGAAATAAAAAATTTTTTCACAGTAACTAATGTAAAAACGTACAACCTAGGACTGAAAGGAGTATTCACGACACCCAAAACAATACGTTAAAACACGTCGTATCACTAAACAATTTTAATTTCTCAACGTAATATCGTCTTGACTGACCTACTGAAAATTAAGGTTCATCTCCGAACCCAGTTTCTGGTTCGAAAGTACTGGACGTAGAAGGAAACTCAGTTAGGACTTATTTGTTTGTTTCTACAGTGACGTGAGAAATTTTCGCAGAGAGGTAAGTTGAGAGAAACTTTGAATAAGAGTGTGGTAGCATTCATATTATCCTTGTCGGAGGATTAGGTTTCAGTCTTTTTAGGTACGTTCTAAAGGACGTGCTCTACGTCACGACAACACATTCTTTTGAGAGAAACGTGAATCGTTTAGTAGGGGTAACAGACGAACGGTTATAGAACAAATGTTTACTTGTTATGGTCTTGGTGCCTGTGTTTTAAATTTTGTGGTAAAGAGACTTTTAGGGACTTCGAAAGAATATGATATGAGTTAAAAGAGGTAGGATTTCAAATTTCTTAAATACCCTTAATAACTCATTCAAAAACAGTGTTACTTGTTCTGACTTGACTTGATGAAGTTCACTTTTAGTCTCTCTACGTTCTACTGTTAGTCTCTAAAGTCTAATTAAACCCTTCGGGTAAAACCGGAGAATGACATGGGTTTATAAGGTGAATCAACTTTAATTAATTATGAAGTGGATTTTCATTTCATCCTGAAGGGACCATCAGGTCTCTAATTCTGAGGACGAGGGTGACGTCCCCGACTTTTAAGTCAAGGACCAACCCCTTGATTCTAGGGTGTCCGACGTATCGGTTGTCTTTTTCCATCTCATTTTTTATGCGTAACCGAGATGTAATATATATCGTTATTAACGGGGTTTTCGACAGGAGGATCTGAAATATCAGCCCACCGGTGATCTTGAAGTGACGAATGACACTAAGAGGGAGGATGGAAAGGGAAGAGACATTATGTCGGACACCCCGATTTTGATAGAAGAGAGTGAGGAGCTTTGGGTCAGGTCCCGGACAGAAGTTGGATACTTAGTTTGTCCGGATAAACCTTTTGTGTCTCTCACCGTTCCTCCCCTTCTTCGAGATCGTTAACAGTGAGGAGATGAGGTGGGGAGGACGATGAAGGGTTTGAAATGTAGACGACACATGGACCTCGACGTCGGGTTGACGAAGTGACAGATGGGTCGTCTACGTACCTTAGAAGTAAAGGGGGAGTTGTCTCCACAGAAAGGAGGCTTTAGATTTGCAAGTCACAGGTGTCTGTCGAGAATATACAGAAGTAGAAAAAGATTACTAGAACACGTAAAATTTTACTTTA
This sequence comes from Capra ibex, assembly GCA_006410555.1. Classification (NCBI taxonomy): domain Eukaryota; kingdom Metazoa; phylum Chordata; class Mammalia; order Artiodactyla; family Bovidae; genus Capra; species Capra ibex. The sequence goes on from SJYO01052474.1 coordinate 55,855,167, forward strand.
ATTACCTGAAGGGACGACAAGGTCACCAATATTGGGACACGAAGGTTACGTTCTCCACGTCAAACTGAGGACCAGTCCCTTGATTCTAAGGTGTACGGTTAAAGAACAAATGTTTACTTGTTATGGTCTTGGTGCCTGTGTTTTAAATTTTGTAGTAAAGAGACTTTTAGGGACTTCGAATGAATATGATATGAGTTAAAAGAGGTAGGATTTCAAATTTCTTAAATACCCTTAATATTCACGCCGATTTCTTTATTTTTGTTTGACATTCTTAACCTTTTTTTTTTTTTTCTCAGGAGTATAGAAAACGAAACCCTCCAAACCAACAAAACCTTAAGGGGTCACCAGGTGACCAATTCTGAGGTTCGAGGGTCCCGTCCGCCGTACCCAAACTAAGGACCGGTCCCTTGATTCTAGTGTGTACGGTGAACCATGTCGGGTTTTCTCTCTCTCTGTCTCTGTCCGACCCTGGTCTCGATCAGTGAGAATAATCGACGGACAAAGGTTAGTAAGGTTAAGGTTATATCCTCGTAGGTATCCGTTGTCTGTTCCTCAATTCCAGTCAGGTAGTTCCGGGGTCAAGTCCTCTGTCCTTAAGGTGAAGTTCTGTTCTTCACCTTTGGTGACGTCTTTTCGTCTCCTCTTTTATTTCAGTCTCCTTCTGTCCCGTGACTTACTTACCGTCTTAGGGTTTCCGAAACGATCTTCCGGGCAGGGATGGTCACGGTTCGGGTCCGTCATCCACCTCCCCACGTCCTCTCCAATCTTTACGGACGGGACACCTCACTTGTCAGGGATCGGGAGGTTTCATTTTTTTGGTTGTGACAAAGTCCTAGAGTGATCCCAAAATTCTAGATACCACGATAACTATGAGTCTACGGAGTCTGTGTAGTTCCAACCGGGTGCTTGGATTATGACTAGTCTTGTATCTTATGATAATAATAGATATCATTACACACGCGGTTGAGGTAAGTTGACGTAGGATTTACTTAAAACCTTTGTGTCGGGAAAGTACTTCTTCGTCAGTCCCACCACTTTTTCGCACCCGAGAGTTCAGTCTGTCGTACCCACGTCACAGCTCGAGGTGGGAGACACCGGAACCAAAGTCCGTCAGTTGGATGTTTCCGTTGTGATCTCTTGATCGTCGCGTCTAACTCGGGATGACATCCGGTCTGTGGTACGATCCATAAAATACATACAAGATAGGAGTATTATTGTGATGTTCTAAGTCATTGAACAGGTTGTAGTGTTCACATCTTTTACCGTTTCGACTCTAAACTTGGATCCCGTCGGGTTGACGTTTATCGTAAAGATGTAATATATATTATCTATTATAAAGATGTAATATATACTATTCATACATACTATCTATAGTACTATATACTGTATACTATGAACAGACAGTCATTTCTCAGAGATTGAAAGTTCGTCAGAAGCAGGAAGACCCCCGTCCTCGTCTTGAAGGAGGACACTAATCTAAGCTACTCAAGGGGAGACCCAAGTCGACTCGTCTCAGGATCGTGGCGAATTTCTCCAGGTGAGTGAGAGGTGACTATTTTACAAATCGCATTAAAGGATGTTTAGGTGCGCCTGTCGTCAAGAGGAAAAACTGGTGAAGTACGAGAGTGTCAATGTTTGGAGAACCGTAATCAAAGTTAAGGGAACTTGAAAGTCTCGGAAGAGTGAAGATAATAGAGTAGTCGGAACAGCTTGGGAGTTGGTGAGGCGTTGTATTCTCTCTTGTAGTGTCAGACTTCTGGAAGTGACAAGTGTTTAATATGACGTAGTCGTGTAAAGTCATCTTTTATTGAGGTCCGTCCTTCTGAGTGTCTGGTTATGCATGTATGAATCAGACACTCAGGGGAGAATTACCGACGGAAAGTAAGGAGCTGTACTCCGTACACGAAAACTGGGGTAGGTAGGTGACTCTGACAAGAGTTTCAGTGACTACTACAAGACCACGTTTTGCTATTGTTGAATAAATTATATCTCTTGCAATGGAACATAGACTTATATCTCTTGTGTTGATATGAAGCTAGTCAAAGAGGTAGTTGAAGAAAATCACATACTAAATGTGAATAAGAACTCACGCTTTTTACGTCGTTTATTATAATTAAGTTAAGATAAAACAGTCTATAACAGTGTAAACTGAGAATGAACGATGCCGATTGTCTAGGATAGAAAAATAAAAATTAAAACTATCCAGTATAAAGAGATTAACACCGTTTTTTGTGTTGCCTTTTAAATGGTAGAAATTGGTAAAAATTCACAGTCAAGTCACACGCTTCATATAAGTATAACAACACTTCGTCCAGAGGTCCTGAAAAATAGGATGTTTAGATTTTGAGATATGGGTCATCTCTCGTTTAGGAGTAAGGGAGAAGGATGGGAGGCGGGGGACCTTTGGTACTAAGATGAAAGGTCAAGGTACTTAAACTAACGAATTCTCAACTCAGTAATACAAAATTCTGACATAGAATGTTTACCATAAATCAACTTATAAAAATTTGGGTTAGACTCAGAAGTGGAGGATCGCAAATCGGGTTTACATAAATGACTTTACTGTCTATACAAACGTAAATAAAAACTATATAATAACTTAAGAAAAACACACAAAGACACGATACATGAAATGGAAGGCGAAGTAATATTTCTGATCCAAAAACGGACGAAAATAGATAAAATCATAAAACCTTCAACTTGAGATAAAAATAAAATGACCACCGATAGAAATTCAAGAGTTTATGTAGATTTGGGAAATAAGGAGACTACTACTTTAGTTCTCGTTCCAGAGAACGGTAAGAGAGTGTCCGTCCCTATCCTTTAAATGGTAGTAAAACCGGTTTTCCGTTTTATTTACAGATCAATGATTTGAATCAAAGGTAATTAGTAAAGATATTAAGTTCGTAGACCTCAAAATCGATAATTCCATCCTTTGGAGAATAGGGATATGTCTTTTCCTTTATTAAAAGATGTAATGAGGTGGTTGGGATAGTTGATAAATTATTTGACAGGTGGTAAATGGGCTCTTTATAAGTACCATTTGACATGTAAGAATTAGTTTGTACCGGAACTTGATAGAAGAATGATACAGGAAGATAATCTTGAGTTCAGTGTGTTTGATTAAAACTAAGAAGGGATTTAGTCGACATTGTCCTTCCTTCACTTCACTGTCAGTGAGTCAACACAGACTGAGAAACGTTGATATATCAGGTACCTTAAGACTTCCGGTCTTATGACCTCACCCATCGGCAAGGGTAGAGGTCCCCTAGAAGGGTTGAGTCCCTAGTTTGAATCCATAGGGCCTAACGTCCGCCTAAGAAGTGGTAGACTCGGTGTTGTTTTCGGGTTATCCCTTCTTTTTAGACGAAGTTTTTGATTTCTTATATAAGATTTAAGACTACCTTCCTAAGTACAGATATATCTTCCTTAAACAGATCTTCATTGCCTTCCCCGTAGGTGTCAATTCGCCGTATGGATGATGAGACAGGACATGATTAATATTAGTCCTAAAATGGTATTCTTATCTCACAAGTGACAAGACTAGTAAGATCTCTTTTGTAAGATCTACTATAGTTTTTCGTCGTAAGGGACATTGAATAAAAATACACATTGTTAGTCTATTCACTGTCTTCACCAATTGGACCTGTGTAAAACAGTAAAAGTAAATTTATTCTTTACTTAATCGATGACATCAGGTGGACACTGGAAAGTCGGTGTAATTTCCTGTGAGGTGGTCTCACTGGGAAGGAAGAAAACCGGTTCCAGGTTTGGGGTCGAGATAAAGAGAAAAGAGGTCAAATTGTCTCCCCTCTAGTATCAAACTTTTGTTTTATTGTTATTTTCTTCCTTCCAGATCGGTGAGCGATCGACGTACTGAACCGTTTGGAGTAAAGAGTAAAAATTTTACTCTTATTATAGTGGTTGATGAAGTATTTTGTAAAATTCCGATTTTATTTTATTACATAATAGTTGGTGGATCGTACCACGGACCGGAGATTGTCCATAAGTAATTTATAACAAAGAGTTTTTTGACTTGTGAGCCAGTTAAAGGAACAAATATTACATTTCTTGTTTAAGTGTAAGTAATTCCATTATGTAAGTATCTATATAAGGTACATATTAAATGTAAAAAAAAAAATTTAGTGAAGGGATTTATATTGGAACTACATGAGGAAAGGACTAAACCTTGGTCGGACAACAAGGTACAGGTCAAGATTGACAACGAAGAACTGGACGTATGTCTAAAAAGTCCTCCGTCCAGCCCACCAGACCATAAAGGTAAAGAACTTCTTAAAAGATGTCAAACACCACTAGGTGTATCAGTTTTGGAAACGTCATCAGTTATTTCATCTTCATCTACAAAAAGACCTTGAGGGTACGAAAAATCTACTAGGTTGTCTACAACCGTTAAACTAGAGACCTAGAAGACGCATAGGATTTATGTTGAACTTGTAGACCTTCAAGTGTCAAGTGCATGACAACTTCTGATCGAACCTCTTAAAACTCACAATGAAACAATCGTACACTCTACTCACGGTGACACGTCATCAAACTCGTAAGAAACCGTAACGGAAAGAATCCCTAACCTTACTTTTGACTGGAAAGGGTCAGGAGACCGGTGACGACTTAAAAGGTTTAAACGACCGTATAACTCCCGTCGTAAAAGTGTCGTAGTAGAAAATCCTAAACTTTATCGAGTTGACCTTACGGTAGTGGAGATGATCGAAACAAGTATCACTACCAAGGATTCCGGGTGAACTGATGTGTAAGGTCCTACAGACCGAGATCCACTCACTAGTGTGGTAGCACCAATAGACCCAGTACTTCTAGAAAAAACATATCAAGAAGACACATAAGAACGGTGGAGAAGAATTATAGAAGACAAAGACATTCCGGGTATGGTAAAGACAGGAAATAACACGGGTAGAAACGTACTTTACAAGGGAACCATAGAGATTAAAAGAACTTCTCTGGAGATCAGAAAGGGTAAGATAACAAAAGGAGATAAAGAAATGTGACTAGTGACTCCTTCCGAAAGAATGGAGAGGAACGATAAGAAACTTTAAGAGGTAAGTTTACCCATATAGAAAGGAAAAGAGGAAACGGAAGGTGAGTAGAAAAGAGTCGATAAACATTCCGGAGGAGTCTTTTAGTAAAACGGAACAACGTAAAGAAAAAGAACCCCTACCAGAACTAGTGACGGAGGACATGTTACAGTACTTGGAAGCAGATATCAAGTCCCTCAGACAGATAGTGTAGATTAGGGAACCTACATAAACAGTGAAGGTGACACATTAGTATTCCCTAAACTATCCAGCCTTACTAGATCACCAAAAGAGATGAAAGAAGTTAAATTCAGACTTAAACCGTTATTCCTCAAGTACTAAACTCGGTGTCAGTCGAGGATCAGAATAAAAACGAGCGACATATCTCGAAGAGGTAGAAACCGACGTTTCTTATATTAGTTAGACTAAAGTCATAACTAGTAGACCACTACAGGTACACATCTCAAAGAGAACACGACAACCTCCTCCCACAAATGATACTGGTCTCGTAAGAGAACCGTTTTGAGAATCGGAAACTGGACGGAGTAAAACATGAGGTTCCGGTTTACACGGACAATGAGGTCCATAGAGAACTGAAGGTTGAAAACGTAGGGGCAGAGGATATTACTTTTCCTATAGATAAAACCCATAATCAAGATCTTCCAGAACATCCAGAAGTATCTTAACAAGTTGAAGTCGAAGAAGTGGTAATGACCAACCCAGTATCTGAACCTAATGGCACTATAACTTATCAAACGGAACCTTTACTTATCTCTAGTAAGACAGTAAAAACTCTGACGTAGGTTCATGTCGTAAAGTCTGAGCAAATGATAATACCGATGAGGTAAAGAAGATACCCTAAGAACGGGTGTCATCATCTATGTTACCAGTAGACTCAATTTAAGTGAGTAAGGTCAGGTAAAATCAAGTGACTAAGGATTTTACAGCTACAAGTGAGAACGGTAAAGGACAAACTGGTGAAGATTAGACGGAACCAAGTACCTGGATTGAAAGGTCCAAGGATACGTTAAAACGAGAAATGTCGTAGTCCGAAATAAAGGTAGTGGTCAGTGTAGGTGTTGACCCATAACAGAAACGAAACCGAGGCAGAGAAGTAAGAAAGACCTCAATAAAGAGGTGACTAGAGGTCATCGTATGACCCGTGGATGACTAGACCCCTCAAGTGGAAAGTCACAGAACAGAAAAACGGAAAAGTACGACAAGTACCCCAAGAGTTCCGTTCTTATGACTTCGTCAAACGGTAAGGGAAGAAGTCCCCTGGTCCAAAGCAGTCTTAGGTGGTACTGGACAGACAGGACCCACCGGGATGTTCCGTACCGAGTATCAATGAAGTAACTCAATCTGTCCGACACCAGGTACACTAGTCAAACCAATCAAAAGACACTAACACCAAAAGTAAGACAGACGGGCGATTACCTACTCCTGAGTTACCTATTCTTGGTTGAGTTACCTGTACTCAAACTTATTCGAGACCCTCAACCACTATCTGTCCCACCTGTGCTGACTCGTTACTTAACTTGACTTTATGTTGGACTACTTAGAAATTTTTCCATCATGTGATTATCCAACTTCACCTCAGATTGTTCACTATTCTTTACTTGTCTGTATGTACTTGGTAAGTATAGTTTTTACTCAAAGCGAAGGGTTCATATTTTTCGAGAATGAATTCCTTTAAAGGATACACTCGGATCGGGATTTCGTGACTCAATTTGGTCTAGAGGGACATTTTTGTTGATTGGATTTTCGGGTGTCGAGGTGGTTCAAACTTTAATTTTTGTTCGGACTTAATATGTAAAATTTCCAATACACGGACTACTTCTCTACCCACTCAAGTGAGAGTCCACTAACATTATAGATCATGAAAGATGTTATAGAAATACTAGATTTAATGTCACACACCCCTTTTAGTATACGAAATCTTTGTTACGGAGGGACGGAGGGGGACGTTGTCCTACTGGGTTTCGGAAGAGCTAGTACAGTAAATCTCGTTAATACGACGGAGAGTTTTTAGGTTTGGTCGATAAATTTTTTATGATTCCAATCAACCTAAGGAAGAAAGACTTTACACTCCACTAGCACACACACACCAAAGAAGGTGATGGAGATATGTTTCGAATTCTCATGAAGGATCACCTCGACCGAGGATTACTTACGTCGCTCATATGGACGGTGAAGTCGATATGTTGTACCATGTCTTTTAACATAAACTTTTTCGTTGACTGCGGTTCTTTCTCCATATCCAATTACTACTCGCGTGATCTCTGTCTGACAGATCCAACTTTAAGGTCGAAGGGTTCTGTGTACGGACACTGGAAACAGTTCAATTGTTTAAAGAGATACGGAGTCAAAGGGAATAGACTTTGATTCATAATATTCGTATGGATCGGTACCTAAACGACATTTCAAATTTACTCTGTCCATTAGGGGTGAGTAGTCCGTACCGTAGTGTGAGTTATACAATAGTTATTTGTCTTCCGAGTAGTGTGATAAGACTAATATTTCTTAATAGGTACTTAAAAACAGAGAAGACCTTTTGATCTCGATGACTTTTATAATCGATAAAGATTAGTGGTATTTTTGATTAGGTTTTCCGTGGCTTTAGGAGTTTCTGTGTCTTAGAGACTCGTGGATGGTATTAGGTCTTTTTGTCGGATAATAGGACGATTTAGGAGGGTTGTCCGGTCACTTAATCCATAATAGTAGAGGTTTAATTTCTACTTCGATTTTGAGTCTATTTATTAGTGTCGATTTTACCTCCTTCTCGACACTCAATTTGTGGTAGAGGAAGTGAGGTTTTTAGATATAGGTGTGTACTCTAGTCCAACAAGGGGAACCACAAACTATGATCGTATAGAGTGGTTTACACACGGTTACTTTTGTGACTTCTTGTCGTTGTTTTATTTGGTTCTAATGTATTAGTTATTTATACACGTATACATAGAAACAATTCTTTCGGATTTGATACCGAGTAAATAAATTTCGTTGTAAGTTAATCTGTTTATCGTGGTATTTGTGTATTCAGTCTATCAGAGAATTATACAGAACCGTTCCCTTCTAGGTCATGGTAGAAAGAGGTCAGAACGTTCTGAGTCTTAGGACATGGGTCTGCAAAAGAGTCACGATGTAATGATGGTGGAACTTTTGATTCAGGAGAGTCTGTAACGATCACTTTTAAATTTTACCAACTCAGTGACACCTTTCGTCTGTCAAAGAATGTTTTGATTTATACGTAAATGTTATACTGGATCGTTGATATGAGCACTCGTAAATAGGATCTCTTTATTTTAAACACACGTGTGTTGAACATATACTTGTGAGTAACGTGGAAATAAGTAATATCGGGGATTGATCTTTGTTGGGTTTGCAAGAAGTTCCCTACTTACGAATGTGTTTGAGTCTATGTTGGTATGATGTCTAGTCATGACAAGTTATTTATCCCTACTTAAATAACTATGTACGTTGTTAAACACACCTGGAACTCCGTAATAAGAATCAATTTTTTTTTTTTTTCGGTTAGAGTTTTTCAGTATATGTCATATTAAGATTAATCTATGGTAGAAGTTTTACTGATTTAATATCTCTACCTCTTGTCTTTTCATCAATGGTCTCCGGTCCTCCTCACCTCACTAACCACTTACATATTTCCTCATCGAATCCCTTCCAGGAAATACCACTATTTGTCAAGTATAGTACTGATACGTCCACCACTGTACTTAGATACGTATCCTAATTTAACGTGTCTTTATGTATGTATGTATGTGTGATCTCGTCCATGTCTGACTTGTTCCGCACACGGTTACAGTCACAAGACCACAGCTCTGACATAATGTCGATGTTTTCTGCAGTAGTAACTCCCTCTACCCACTCCCCTTGTGACCGGAGAAGTACATGGTCATTGAAAGTTACTCAGGTATTACCATTAATTAAGGTCTCATTTTCATTTTTTGGTTTTATGGTTCGTCAAAAAATCGAATAGGAATATACCTTGGAAGATTTGTCGGACTCGTTGTAAGAAGGGAATTACTCCGACGCTAACAGGGTCTTGAGAATTATGATCGTCGTCGGACCGCTGATCTTAGGTACAGTTGATTGAGTGGTAGGTTAAGAGGTAGTGCCGAAAATATTCCCTTCCGTTACTTTTGTGTTTGCATAATTGCATCGGTATTATTATTATGACAATCAACGAGTCAACACAGACTGAGAAACGTTGGGATACCTGACATCGGGAGGTCCGAGGAGACAGGTACCTTAAGAAGTCCGTTCTTATGACCTCACCCATCGGTAAGGGAAGAGGTCCCTTAGAAGGGTTGGGTTTCTGACTTGGACCCAGAGGACTTAACGTCCTTCTAAGAAATGACATACTCGGTGGTCCCTTCGAGTTGTATTGGTATTCGAGACCGAAAGTCATTACGGTAAGGTAGTCACAGGTTACGAACCCTTATAAATGGGTTTACTTGTTCCGGTACCTATGTAGATCTGAACCTTCGTTATCTGACGGACTTTTCCAGTCCTCTTCGAAGAAGGTTCTTCCCTTTAACCTCGACTCAAACTTCCAATTCTTCTTGCAGTGGACCGTTTTGACCTTTCTTTCTCGTAAGGTCCTTCACTGTCCGGGGCCCTGTTGTGGGGTTTAAATCTCTCGACGTTCCTTCCCTCTTCTCCCACGTTGTTTCCACGTTGTATCGGCACCCTTTCTTCCCCGTGTTCCAGAATTTTCGGGTATCACTGCACAATATTCGTCTTTCAAAAGTTCAAGTTCCAATGTATAGGTGGTATTTGGTGACTCCTGTCCTCCAGAGAATTGTGAAGAGAAAATAAAACAAATTCTATGGATGTATTATGAAGAAAAGGAGTGTACACATAGAAGACGATCAATTATATTTGTTCTATAGTACCAAGATTGTTAAGAGGGTTATTAATACTATTACACCACGAAACAGTCAAACAGAAGACTGATTCGTTTCGTTCATCTAAGAAAACCCCTTCATTTTAATTCGGTTCCTCCTTTCTATAGTTTTAGTGGTGGGGGTTAATATGTCATTTCGATTAGAGTAATTGTATAAGATACGTATAAATAAAAATAGGGAGAATAGAAAACAGTTTCGAACAAATAAGAGATTTTTATTTATATTCGATACAAAATTCAATCATTTGACCTTTTTTTATTTTACAAGTCCCCCACTCATTTTTATGTCTCCTTAAGACGGTGTTCCTTGGTTATTAAGAACTAAATTTAAATTGTCGAAACAAGTGACACCGTCATTTCATAATTACCGTAACGTTTCAACTTAAGTGTACCCGTCATTAAGTGTTAGAGACCTTGTCTCAGAAATAAAATACAGTTCAGTAATGTAGTCATTTTCAATGGTTTTTATTTGGGTAAACTGAAAGTCATAAAATCTGTTATTTATCTCAGAAAAGAGGGTTACAGTTCAATCGAAACTTTATACGTCCGAATAATTGTCACTTTTAGAGGTACTGTAGTTTCTTTACATGCGGGATAGAGTATTTATATAGAGTATTGTTTATACTAAGACAAAGAATATCAAACACTCCACAGAAGACAAGAAACTTAATTGGATTTTGGGGTTCATACTTTATGTGGGAAACACGACTTACTCCAGTCGAGATACCAGTCGTGAAATCTAACAAAAGTTTACACGAAACCGGGTCTTAACCAGTTAGTGAGACGTTACTGGTATCGTATCCCATGTGTTTCAGCACCCTAGCGGGCAGATGGACCCCTCCCGTCTTCCTCCGTTCGTTAAGATCCCCCTATGTCCCTACGGTGAATTTCCAGTTTGTAGTGCCACCCAGTAAGTGGATGTTCTTCATGAATTGTGTAGTCGGGGGTGGGGGGTCGAATATTCTTTCCTTCCTTGGTTGATGGAAGTGTAGATTATTTGGTACCTGAATTAATCCTTATTCAGAATAAGGAAAACACGGAGGGACCACCGAGTTTGTCATTTCTTAGACGTACGTTACGTCCTCTGAGCCCAAGCTAGGGACCCAGTCCTTCTAAGGGACCTCTTCCCTTACCGATGGGTGAGGTCATAAGGACGGACCTCTTAGGGTACCTGTCTCCTAGGACCGTTCGATGTCAGGTACCCCAGCGTATCAACCTGAGTAGACTTGTTGATTGTCCACCTCAGAATACAGCAAAGTACAAGAGTCAGGGATGTTACGACGAGTTATACAAAAACCTGATTTACTCACTGACTGACTTACCTATGTAACCACGTTACGTTTTAGTCAATTTTCTACCATGTTGCGTAGTAATTAAGTGAATGAAAAAACAATAGTTGTAAATAGTCCATGAACAATACTCGGTTTGTGATACGGTCGATTATTCTTTTTCTGTTATCCTCTATCGTCTATCTACTGTCGTCCCGTTTTTATCCTGCTTTCTCTCTTCTTTCCCTTTTCCTAATTCCGACCAGGATTGTTTACAGTACTAAAGTTTGACTATGTGACCAAGGTCCTGTCTTCCTCTATGAAAATTTTAAGACTGAGACCTTTCTCCGACTACAGGACACCCCTCTTATCCGTTACAGATTTCCGGCTTCTGATTGCGTGTATGTTGTCCGGAAGTAGTAGGGACACTCCGACTTTCGAAATTTTTAGAGTAAAGTCTTCATAAATAATTAGGACGTGTTCCCGAGTCTACTTTCCCTACACCCCTCCCCCGGACCGTCAAAGAGTCTTAGTCACCTGAGAGCACCACAGACCAAATCCTGAGAGTGAATCTATCCTAGGGAATGGGATACATTTAACCGGGGGATGAAGTCTCGGTCCCCAGTAAAAGAGACACCAGTCAAACAGAATTGGTGTCCCTAAGAATTTCTCCGAATTCGGTGTGTTAAAGTTTCCGTGCCAAAACGAAGTGTAAGCCAAAACGAAGTTTGTCTAATGGTAGGGTTTTCCTAAAACTCGATAGTACTTGTTTTCTTACCTTGAATTGGTCCTTTTTGGACCCCCCTTTTGTCCTGTAAACCAGTAGGGTCGGACCACCGTCGAGCGTGTTTCCTACGTTGCAATTTTTATCTTAGTTGTTTGTAAGTGCACCTCTACCATAGATCTTTGTCCTGTTTCTGACTACCGTAGGGAGGGGACTTTCCTGGAACTTCCTCCTTCGATGTCTGGTGTCCGTACGTACGTGTGTCGTTCTGTAAACCTCTTTACAAAGTCTCCTCCTTTTTTTTTTCGGGAACCAAAACGATAAAGTGGATGTAAGTTATAGGGACCAATGTCTCATCCTCCCTCGTACCCTGTGTCTTTCCAATAATTTCCTATTTATCTGATAAGAGACCAGAGTCCCTGTAAATGAGGATCAAATATGACGAGAAACCCGTGAACCGGGGTGTCAAACGTCTGGGTAAGAGGAACGTCCCAAGTAATTCGTGTCTCCGGGTATGTTTGGTCAGGAAAAAGAGATAGTCTTCAAGACTTAAAGTGAGGGCTCAAAGTTGACTGTTACCTACCTTCACTTTACCTACTTAAGTCTGTAAATCATAAGTCCAAGGGATCTTAAATCTTAGGGTTTAAGGTCTTAGTGGTGTATAGGAATTTAGAGCTTTCTTAGTAGCTGTAGAGATTGTGACTATATGGGGGCTCAGAATTAGAAGTAAGACAATTTATTTACAAGCCATCAATCTTATCTTTTTTCCTCAGGTCTTACCGCCACCGATTTTCTGTTCCTTCCCTTTTCGGGCACTTTTAACTTGTTCCTTCCGGACTCCTGGCTTCACTCCTGGAGCCCATCTTCTTTGTCGTGGGGACCGAGGAGAAAAACATACAAAAAGAGGGGACCCTGGTGGGACACATTGGACCCGATCGGTCCTCACGACAAAGAAGATGGACTCCAGGAGTGAGACCAGCAGCCTGGAAGGGAACAAGATAAAAGTACCCGAAAAGGGAAGGAACAGAAAGTCGGTGGTGGTAAGATCTGAGGAAATAGGATAAGATTGATGGATTGTTAAGGTTGGATTAAGGGTATTATGTCTGTATCTAGTATAGAGAAAGATACTTCACGACGTCCTTCCACTCCTACTATGTCGGGGTACACATGGACACCCTCGGTAACTCGGAGGTTGTGTGTCCTCGTACAGATCTTTCTTTGGTCTTATCTTCGGTCCTGACTACCTCCGTCTTGTAGTAGAATAGTAGGGTACTTACATGGACAGTACTCAGAAGAGTTATTTATTCGGTACGAAAGAACAAATTAGAAAATTAACCCGGAAATAGAATGTAGAGAAACGGACTTACTTCCTATGAGATTTTTCCGACGGACTTATATGTGAATATTTCGTGTTTCTGACGAAAAAAAACCTTTTCGTGGTATATATTCGTCCACAAATAATGAGACTTAGTCACCAAGAACTTGACACTCAACACAGAGTAAATGCCAAGGATTTTACCGAACACTTTAACTGAAAAACTTACCTTATTTTACGTTCCCTTACTTTATCTTACCTTTCCTTTTATAATCTTATGTAGTGTATTACAGTCCGATAATAAACCACTTTGAAAATGACATCACGACTGGGTTCTGAACCAAAAATTTTATTTTTTGGTGATGAAACCTACTACAGTTTGACGAGGACGTAAAACTTTTTATATTGCATGATAAGTATCGTAAGTGTAATAAGACTTAAAGAGTGAGGTAATGTTACGAAGTCTTAGTAAAGGCGATAGTAATCTGTTTCAGAGTTTAGGAAGTGTCAAATCAGAGTTCTATTTCTTTTGATTATTTTACCCAACTCCGAAATGTTGGTGTAAGGAGCAGGGACTCCGTACCTGGTCGTTTACCTTCTTCCACGTTTAGGTGGTAGGTTTGGTAGTTCGAGGACATAGAGAATTTCGTTAGACAAGGTTTCTGTACCGTAGAACTGGGGTACTTGACACCCTGTCTGGGTTACTTGGTGTCTTCCCAAAAATGATTATAAAAATTTACTGACTTTTTTAATATTATCTATTTTATAGATTCTGATCTTTTTATTTCATTCGCATGAGATTTTATTCATATAGTTCATACAAAGTTTTTAGAGGTACATATAATACGAAAATCATTCTTTTTACGGACTGGACACTAAGTTCGTTCGTAGAGTCTTATAGTCATTATCAAGTACTATTTTTTTAAATGAAGGTATTAAAAGAATTAGTCATAAATAGGAACTAACAACGTTTTGAATAAAGTAGGAATCTTGTATGTATGTGTGTTTAATTGAAATTTATTTTTATGTTATAAATTATTTAAGGAAAGACATATTAAGTGAGAAAGATGTAGAAATTAGTTGAAACGAAATTACCTCCGTATTCATAAGATTAATCCCGAGAAATTTAACTAGGAAAATGTAATGATTTCATTTTCAGTCACATAAAAAGTTCATTCAAACTAAGTTCGAATAACTATTTCCAGTAACTAAGTCCACCTGATTTGTAAATTTCAATAAATTTTTAGCGATTTTCGTACGTTCATTTTACGAATAATAATAGATAAATTCGAAAAGGAAGGAGAGGAAGAAATACGAAAACAGTCTTGATCCTGTAATTCTATAGGGATAGATAGATAGGTATGTAGAGAGGTAGAGAGGTATATCGTTAATTAGCAGAAAGAAAGAAATATGAAGGGACTTCATTTCACTTCAGTGCGTCAGCACAGGCTGAGAAACGCTGGGGTACCTGACATCGGGTGGTCCGAGGAGTCAGGTACCCTAAAAGGTCCGTACTTATGACCTCACCCAACGGTAAAGGAAGAGGTCCCCTAGAAGGGCTGGGTCCCTGACTTGGGCCCAGAGGACGTAACGTCCGTCTACGAAATGGCGGACTCGGTGGTCCCTTCGTGTGTATGAAGGGACTGTATCATGTTATATATATCATCCATGAACTCTTTTTTTAAAGACTTAACTTTCTAACATTTTCTGTAATTGAAATAAGATTGTAATTAATGTCGGATTGAATAAATAATTAAAATAGGGGATTTCGTTCAAGAAAGATGGAGATGTTGGATAGAAGAAATTAGTTAACCGTCGGTAGTTAGGTTCGTAACTCATAATATAGGAGAGTTGACTGTCGAACGACGGAACTAATTCGACGCACTTCTGATAATACGTTCCTTAAGTTCTCGTGTCTTTTTTCTTTAAGTTGGTAGTCTTTATAATGTTTGTTTTTTTGAAGATTAAAAGAAAAGGTTTATAAGATATTTTAAGGTTAGTAAAGAGAGTAGTTTTTGAATTTAGTGAGGTCTAATGGGGGTTATGTGTTATTACTTTTTGACTTAAAACAACAAAAGGGTCCTTATAGACTTTCTGGTCAACTTTTCTGGTTACCCATGTCTTTTATTACATTTTGTAGTTGATAGGGATAGTTAAGGGAAGGTGTAAGTAGAATTGATGTCCGATAGAAGGGGGTTTATTAGTAGATTTAGATGTCGGTTTTCTTCTTTTGGTTCACAATCTGTCGTCAGTTTTCAGTAGTATAAAAAGAGAACACAGTATTGTGGTAACGGTGTCCATATTTCGTCTTAATAAACCTGGTTAAAGGTTTCTACAGTGACATTTAATTTGTATGAGCGTTTTCAAAAATAGAGTAACACCAAAGTTTAGTTCAAATGTTTTAAAGTTTCAAGACTTCTTTGACTCTTGTCTTATTTACTTTGGACAAAATACAGACAAAAGTATGCAATTTTTTTTTTTCGTATCTTTGATACTTCTTATCGTTGTGTCTTTTTCGGTAATAGACGAACATCTAAAAAGAGACACCAAATAAAGTACAGAGGTTAGGGTCCAACCGAACATTTAGTGAGTCGGATTTTAGTGCTGTGTTTAGGGTGAGGGTGTCTGTTCATGTTACGTGAGTCCCTTGTGTTTTATTAAAAATAATCAAATTAGGTCTGTGAATACTTTTCTATTCGGACGATGCTTTACGACATTAAGTAAGTGAATAAGTGTTTACGTACATTGTGGTCGATACACAGTTCGGGAGATTACCTCCTACTACACTCCCTCCTCTATACGGAGGTGAGGAGGTTCAAATATTAGTCCACCATCTGTTTTCTGGTCTATGTTTATTGGTCTCCAGTTCCAGTTTACGACATTTGTCGTGATGTTACTTTATTTGTTCTAAGAGATCCTCCGTTCTTCCCCGGCTAATAGGGACCAGATACACTAGTCCGTCCAAAAAAACGTCGTCTAGTGGGTCTCTACCTACCTATTAAACTTTTTACTCTTCTCTTACGACTGTGAGGAGTCTCCAGATCATGTATACGATTATGGTCCGAAACCCGAAAATACATACCATAGAGTATTAGGAAAAAGTTACCCCTTCCTGTTGTCCTAAGTCGATGTCCTAGACTCTTCTTCGTTTTTCCGTCCGTTCCACTCTACTTGTGTTCATTCCTTATAGAGTCCACAATTATTCGGTTTTTCAGACTTGAAGTCGTCTTTCTTTTTACCTTGAGTCATGAAATCAAGGGAATGGACATATTGCCCGGATTGTCGATATGGACGGAACGTCCGAAAAGTATACTAGTCACGTACCTTATTGTATGTATTTCAGAAAATGAGTGACAAACTGTGTATTAGTTATCACGATCGGTGGTCGTAGTAGATGGGGATCTGATTTATTATGGGAGGGATGGTAGTAGGAGGTTTACTGTACCAAAGATTCTGTGGACGGGAGAAGAACCAGATGAAGTTGGACGATTGTAGGAGGATTCTATACCAAATAGGTTTTTCCTTGGTTGTATGAGGGTCACCAAACCGACCTTATACTATGTCTTCCTGTTAATAACGGGCATGAGAGTTGTTACTTATCTCTCTTGTCCAATACCAGGGAAACTATCTCGGTTACATCTTACTGGTCCTCTCTTAGACGTCTACTTTACAATATTAAATTTGTAAGTCCATTGTGTGCATCTATAGTTCCTACTTACGATGTTCCCGTCTTATGGTTTGTCCTTCTCCGGTACTTACCAGGGACTGAGGTTTATCGAATTTCTTTGAGTAATGTACAGGTCTAAGACTCTCTTCGGTGAGCTTCGTGAGGACCGGTATGGGTCGAGGTGGTGTTGACGGATGGGATGTTCTTCGACCGTCGTCGTCGTCGAGGACATTAGTTAGTTATGTGTAAGTTTTGGTCCCGGAGTCCCTAAGTCTTTTCTTGACGTTTACCGTTACCCCAGATCAATACAGATTGATTGTTTCTTCTATGGAGAACGTACATTTCATCCTTCGTACTTTTATTGGGGGTTTTCCATACTAAGGAAACTTATTTGGTAATACTCGGGGGTTTCGTTCCGTCAGACAGTGTTCTCTTTTCTCCAAGATGAAGGTCACTAGGGTCATTAGGGTTATCTTCATTGGTAATTAGGGTTATCGTCCATGAGGGTAGTAAAGAAATACGTCGTGACAGTAGTCTTCATAGTAAAAACTTTATAATTCCTGTTGGACACCTATTCTGTGTCGAATCCTTTTCCTGTCTCGATTCAGATTGGAATTTTATACCCTCTTTCGTTAAAGTAAAATAGACTGGATTTTTCTCTCCCTTTCTCTTTTCTAGTTTAATTTAAGTCGTCGTCCGACTATTAAGATATCGGACCACACTGTTTTGTCATGCACGAAATGTCCAATTGTCACTATTAATTTTCAAAAGCCCCCCCTCTCCACACCTCAGTTTCGGTATGTTAATTCTCTTGGTTATCTCTATACGACTTTCGTATCATTTCAGTGACTACTCCTCCTTGTTTCTTTATCGTCTCAGTCCACCGAACCTCTCTCTTCTCTGTGACGACTCTCTCGTTAACTACCGATCTGGTACGTCGAGTGATGACTTATTTCTCTCCTACAGTCAACGCCCTTTTCTTTTCCTTAGTTCCCTGACACTCTCAAAGAGGGCTCCTTGTTAAATGTCTCGTTCCTTTTGAAAGTCTCATAGAGATCTAAGATCAATGATAAGGTAAGTTGGAGGAGCACCAATTCATCTCCTTCTGTGTCGGGTTCACTGGACGGATTGCGATGGTTCAATTCCATGATGGACTCGTCTCTAACCTGTGGGTCGAGGGTTCAGGTTTAAGTGACAAGAAGGAAGGATTACTGGAACAGGTTCTTATTTTTGATTATGTCGATCTTAAGAGAGTTCTCTTTTAGTTTCGATTAGAAGTACCAACATTACTTCCTATGTTCATCTTCTAATCAACCTTATTGTTGGGTCAGTGAAGTTCCAAGATACAAGACGGGAGCTTGTCCTTCGAGACTTTTCATCTTTGTGACTGTGGAGATGACCAGTGGACATTCTATGACAGGAAGTACGGTTCGTCGGTGACAGGTCTGACGTGGGTCTCGGGTGCTAGAGTCGAGAAGATACGAACGAGGAGTCGTAGAATCATACAGGGTGTGTCTTGTATGAGAAACTCTAATTTCGAGACTCCGACTCGAGGACCCCAAAAACGTAGTAAGGACTTCTAATAAAAGCCTAGAAGATCGGTCAGATAAAAAAGAGTCTTTATTTTGTTTATAAGTCCTAAAAATTCAACGACATTTAATCGTGTTTTGTGTGTCTTTATCTCAGAATTCCGAAGTAAGTTTGAGGTATAAGTGGATAAGAGGTGTTTACTTTTTGATTCGAATCTTAGTAGGATTGACTACGAAATGTTCTTTATCTTTACGTCTCTGTTTGTATGTACCTTCTAACAAAAACGGAACACAAAGTCGAAGAGGAATCGTCGACGCCTTTTAGAGATCCTTTGTTTCTCCCAAAACTCTCCTAAGGGAAACTCAAGACGACCGTCGGAAGGTTACGTGTTTCGGTGTATCTCCGATTGTTATCTCTGTCCATAAGTCTTAGACGTAATTACGGACTGGACTTCGTCCTTGTCGTGTGTGGATATGTGGACCAAATGTCCTCCGAGATGTTGACCACATCTTTAGATCAAGAAGAATGTGTAGGACAGAAAGAGGTCTTGAGGAGATTCGTAGACGTTATCAGAGATGGGACTTACCGTCTCGGTCATGACCGTTTGGGTCCTAGAGACAATGTGGGACGGACCTCCTTCGTAGGACGGAGTAACTAGTGTCGTAAGTCGGAGAATCTAGGGTTGGGTCTGTGTCGTCGAAATAAACTTTTCGAGTTCCAAGAGTCTCAAAAGATGCAAGTCGAGGAGGTTTTTTTAGGATTTACGGTAGTGATAGGAAATGATATTTCTTCTCTTTTTTTCAGATATCCACGGTGTATCTATAGTATTCTAACGAGTTTTTTTTTGTATTTGACCCTACCAAACAAAGTACACAGCTGAACCGATTCGATACCATAGGTCAATAGGTTAGTTTATGATTAGATTAGTTTTGATTGACGAGACTTCTATAAAATACCTATACCACTATGGATATTGTACGACTGAAATTTTGTTAATAAGATCTAGTACACCCACCGCGGAGTAGGTTGGTAATCCTTCCGGAATTGTTTTTGTGACTCCAGGACTTCTTTAAGACGGAGCTCTGAACGTCGTAGTTAAGAGCAGGTTCCCAAAGGAATATATATCTCTGTCTATTGTATTTATGTTTCTATCTATATTTTTAGAGGATGGTCAAGTTCAAGAGACCTTTCGGGGTAACGACTATATATTAGGTCAAGGTATAAACATAGTGACGTTTGGGTAGTTTTAGTTAACATTTGAGTCTACGACTACCCTCCGGTTCCTCCATTGCAGTGACCCTTCTTCACCCACCATCTGTAGTCTATCGTTATGTGTCCGACGGAATGACGGGCGTTCTGTACTCTTCAACGACCCTTAATGTGACTTACCACCTATGCAAACGGATGTCCTCTACCGTCACGACGGTCCGACGGCACCCCTTAGTCACGGTCATCTACAAGGTGAACAATTTCTCTTCGGTCTTTAGGTATGAAAATTTTCAATTGGGGGATGGGGTTGGTTTAAATTTCGTAGGATATTAGGTTAGGAAGTCTCTAGTTTATTTTGTTCAGGTACTCGGTCTTCTCTCTCTCTTCCTTTTGGTCGAAATACCTAAGATGTATGTAATTAAGTAAATCAGAACTTTTGTAACAGTATTCGTCCATGAGTCAAGTCAAGTCAGCGAGTCAGTACAGGCTGAGAAACACTGGGGTACTTAGCGTCGTGCGGTCCGGAGGGACAGGTGGTGGTTGAGGACCTCAAGTGGGTTTGAGTACAGGTAGTTCAGTCACTACGGTAGGTTGGTAGAGTAGGAGACAGCAGGGGAAGAGGAGGACGGGGGTTAGGGAGGGTCGTAGGCTCAGAAAAGGTTACTCAGTTGAGAAGCGTACTCCACCGGTTTCATAACCTCAAAGTCGAAATAGTAGTCAGGAAGGTTTCTTGTGGGTCCTGACTAGAGGAAATCCTACCTGACCAACCTAGAGGACATGATGATAATACGATAAAAACGTCTACTCCTTTGACTTCGTACCGGTGTACTGATCATTCACCCCGCCGGTCCTACAGTTAAGACCGTCTTCAGTGTCCGTTACAACGAATGGAAAACAGATGTCAAGAGTAGGACTTCTCGGACTTTGAGACTGAAAAGTAAAGACCTACAATGTTACCCAAGTTTTTCTGTCAGTGTCTTTGAATGTCCACCTCTTTTACACTGTGTCTTTTGATTTCTGCTTAACTTCCCAAGTGGGTTCATCAGTCCGGTTATTAAGTTGTCTACGGAGAGAGGAGACGGAAAGTTGAGTCTTCCATGTGGTAAGAGTCCCTTCGATTAGTGATGACGTAAAGATTACTTACCGGACCGACCCGAAAACATAATGATATTAAATGGTTCAAAATTTAATTTGTAAAATTAGTGGCTTTTTGTCAGTCATCATTTATATCATTGGGCTCTCACAGGTGGTGAATCAAATTTTTTGATTTACGGTGTTCATGTTATCTTTCGAGTGGTTGTAAAAAAATTAGTGAATGTCTTCTTTGGTCTTAGGACTTAAAATACACATAGTAGATGAACATACACCGTCACAACTGTGATAATGAAGTGTACGTTCATGTCTTATATTATGGTGAAACGTACGAAAGTTCGGACTTCTTTTACCGTGGTATTGTATATATATGTGAAACCGTTGAACAAAAATAAAAGAGTGACACTACGTAAACTGTAAATAAAGAAAGATATGACACATTGTAAAGTAACATACTGTTATTGTGTCCAATATATAGGTAAACAAACAATAATCTATAGATCAAGTGTAATACGTGTTCCGTTGTCTTGTGCAAAAATGTGCACAGAAGAACACCTGTTCTCCACTGTTAATATGATGTAATTACTCAGTCTGTGTAATCCCTTAAGATATGTTAAAACATTACGAGGACATTAAGATTTTAATTAAGTTTTATTTCAAAACGAAACACAAAAAATTCTTGTAAAAGAACTCCGGTGAGTTTCCTTAGGAAGGTATACTGACGTTGTGAAATACGATTTATAGTTTGTGTCTACTCCGGAGGTATCAGACACCCGTGTTTCTCCGACGGAGGAGTCGTGGGTTCGGGTCTTTACAGTGTTGAGGTGGTACACTTGCACCGACAATTCTTGCGGAGTTTATAGACTCGAATGTATACCAGTTCATACAATTCATTTTAGTTTCGTTAAGGAACGTATAAATACTTGGTTCTGTCCTTCTTCGATAAATTTAACTTTTCTGTCGTTTCTGAGTGATCTCAGTTTTTCGGAGAGTTCGATATCGTGGAGAGATATTCAATACTGAACAGAAAAAGTATCCCATTTTGACTTAGATTCTAAATTAAGATACGTAAGCTCCGCGTAGATTTTCAAACTCCGGGGAATTTCGTACGTTCCCCCTTTTTTGAGACTCACGTTTGTAAAGAAGGAAGAGAAGAAGAAGAAAGGTTCTCCCGTCTAAGGAACACGATACTCTTTTAGCACAAATGCATTTCCAAGTCTCACACCCTGACTGTTCTCGATTGCGTGATTTAGGTTCGGGTTGGCGGAGGGGATCCTTCGGACGGTCCTGATTGGAGTGGGCTTGGTGTAGTGAGTCGAGGGGGAGAGAGGGAAGCCTGAACGTGTAAAAGAAACCGGAGTTAGTGAATCGTGAACACCTACAAAACTAACCCTAGTAGACATTCAGGGACAATACAACAAAACAGAAGGATGTGTCGAACATTTGAAGAACTCCGTAATACAGTCACGTAGTTGTTCCCGTTAACGGTTTTATATCGTCCTTCTTCGGCTTGACCTTTGATCCTCTTACAAATCAAAGGTCATTCTAGAGACGTCGGTGTCGGATTCCTACAATAGTAGAAACCCCTCTAAATCTAGGAAGTTTGAGAAAGAAGTCAAAGACTCTGATAACGAAGGGTAATCTAAGATAAATATCTAGTAGGTAAGTAAAGTGAAAGAAGATGACTGTCAAATAATGTACGTTCTATGTCCTTGGGACCCTCTAAATTAGAAACGGTTATTCTTTGATTAATAAAATGAAACGATGGAGGGGTTTATATTCATCGAGTGATAGTTGGTTTCTAATGAATTATTTACAAGTAAGTTCGTAGGTTCACTACTTCGGTCACCGACCCCTTATTTGTTCGAGTCGTCTAGGAAATAGACTTCCCACAAAAGAGATAGATCGGAGGAGTTAGCACCGGGTGTGAACCCTTGTCAAACTGTAAAATCGTGGTATACCGAGTCACTCCTAGGTTTCCGGTGTGATTTTGGACGGTCCGGCGGACCGTAAAGGGTGTGAACGGGTACGCCCGTCGTCGTCCGTGGGTCGAGTGTCGATGTCGGACTCAGTCCAGACCCCCCCTGACCCCCTGGGATCGCCTACGGTCCAGTCGTTTATCGGTCTCGTCGTCGGTGTCTCGAAACACCAAGTCGTGGTGTTGCGGTTTTGATTATTAGATTACGGGTAAACGGGTCTAAAGACCGTGTCGACACTTTTATGGGACCACCAAAATCTTGGTGCACAGAAAAGTAGTCTCCTTAGAGTATTAGCGTGGGATGCGGTCTTACGGTAGAGAGACTTCGTGTAGTGTCATGTGAGTGAGAGGCTCTCTACGAACGGTTATAGTTCCTTGGATGACCCTAATAGTCCTGTCTGTTTCTTGGTTCTACACTTTTCTCCCAAGGATGGGGAATTGTTGGAGGAAAAGGCTTTCGGACTCGAAGCAGTAGTCTCTAAACAAAGGATGAGCTAATATTTTGTGGAAAACGAACAATTTTAAAGTTTTTCACGACATGAAACATTCAATATTTAAGTCTGGAGAAGCACACGGAGACATTCTCGTCGAACGAGACGTTACTTTGTTATAAATACAACACTCTTCCTTGGTACATCCTCGGTTCCGTCCCTACCCCGTGGACCGTCCCCTAGTTCCATCATCCACAGTCTCCCCTCCCTTGCTCGGCGTCCTTTTGCCATGTCCTTTTCCGCCCACATTTGCCTTCTGAGATGAGTTCCCAACATTACTCCCACAAAATATTTGTATTCACAATTCCTAGTCCGACACTAGTTCGTTGGTACAGGGATCCGTTACGAAACGAGATTGACCGGTACAGAGTAATAAGGTCCGGAATTTTAGAGAGAATTTGTTGTGTGTCTCCGTGTATATGTACGTGATTATTCGAGGATAGGATCTGGACTCTAACCAAGTCGAGTGTATTTTGGCTGATGTACGTTCGTATACGAGAAGTCCTTTTCCCGGAGTCCCGAACGCTATTACGTCATAATGTATAATTCTCTATGGTGTCTTCAGAAGAGCCAAATATCATGGTTTTGACCGATAAGTCTCCTACTCTTTAAGGTCTCTCTGAATCGTAAGGAATGAATTATTGTCGATTAGATATATTTTTTGATTGTGTCAGTAATTTGTTCTAAAAATATGAAGAAGTCCGAGTGGATTAAAGTAGGAAGAGAGATCATTCGAGACGCAAGATGATCTGTATGTACGTGAGGTCCCTACTAAAATCTTTGTACTAAACGTACCTTTACGAATAAAAGTAGACTGAATCTGAGATTTCAGTCTTCAGATCCAGTGTCGTCGGTTCAGTTTTTTAATTTTGTTTCGTTCCCTCCCCGTACTCTCGTTCATACGTTTTTATACTGTTAGATAATAAACTGTAGTAGATTCAAGAGAATTTGACGTATGGAGTAATTTTGTACGAGTTTACAAATAAAGGTTATATCTTTCACTTTATTGACCTTCTATGTTATAAGATCGTCCTATTTTGTACGAAGGGAATCACTCACCGGGTACATTGTTTAGTCTTCTAGACTGTAGATTTCCGTGTTACACCGTCATAAATAGTTTGTGATTGTTGTAGGTAGTCAAAAACGTCGTCCTTAGGTTCCACTGTGATGTCTTCCTGAGTCGAAACCCTTCGTCAACCTATAGTTTGCGAAACGGTCTTTCTAAAACATTTTAGTCAGAAAAGATGCCGACCGTTCTCCTCCTCAAAACTTTAGAGGTTGTGTCTCGATATCTTCAGGGTTTCGAACCAGTAGGATGTTTCCCAAATGGTTCGGAAAGGAATTGTTTCTCGGTTTTCAACTAGGGAAAGGAAAAACCGATGGGGGTTGAAATCCTCACGGTTTGTTTTCAGTCCTTAAAGTTCCTCTAGACTCGGACCTGAGACGATAATGATCTTATTTGTAAAAATTAAGGGGTCTTAATTAAAAATACGTATTGGTAAATATCGATATAGTTAGTCATGTACGTACAGTGAAATGTAAGACCGAAGTAGGTGAACTGGACATTGAAAATGGAAAACCGAAGTGTTTCTGATCTGTAAGAATAACAATGACCTCTAAGATGGATTTTTATACAAGAAAACCTTACTAAAAGATGGGTAAAGGTACGGATTGTGAAGGTTTGTGGGTGTTTCCATTTTCAGTAGTCAAACGGATAAAGGGGGTAAATCATATTTTAGACTGTCTTTGTGTAGTCAATTTGTTACACTTGATTTTATTCCCTCAATAGACCCTCCGTTCCCTCGGAAGTGTCTTTTCGGAACTCAGTGTCTTCGAGATTTGACTTAAATTGATGAACATCAATATCCACTTCTTAGGTGGGAATTGATGTGTCCTTGTCAAGAGTCCTCGTTTATATCTAAACCTGTTCGTCTTCGGACGGTAGTCCTCAGCCGACCTTCCGGAGTTAAATTAATGGAGAGGTAGAAGAATAACGTGAGTTGAAGGAATGAAAGGGTGGAGTAGAGTGTCGGGGGTGATCGAGAGGAGAGCCCGGAAGATGGTAGGGAAACATGTTCGTGTGAGAGTGAGAGGGAGGAGGTGTGAGGGTACCGATTTACACGAGACGAACGACACAGAACGAAAGTCGTAGGTCGAAAGGTTACTTGACAGTACTTAGTTGTAGAAAGTGATCTTTAAAGACATCTGTCATGACAGGATATCGTCGTCTTCTCGATTTCTTTCAGACGAGAAAATTCTGTGCATTTGGTGTCTGTTTTGGTTTCTTCGAAGCAGCGGTCTCAGTTCTTATGTCTTGTCTAAGATCGCTACGTTAACTACGGCTTGAAGAGTTTTCAGACAGAGAGTCGAGAGGTCTCACGTCCGTCTCCCCACACCACGTCTTTTTTGTCTTCGTACCGTTTCTTAGTCCTGGTTGTCTCCCGTCCCAAGAATGGAAACAAACGGGGTCTTGAGAAACCGTTAGACCACTTCAGATCTCTGAAATCTTATTAGAAAAATTTTCGAATTTGTGTGTCCTGAATTTTTCCTTGTGTTGACGTGACTTTCTGTCACTATTTTAATAAAATGTTTTTGTTTAAGACTATGTCGACGGAAGAACGAAGAGATAATGTTGTGACTTATTGTCCTACATCACCGTATAAAGTATTCATGATATTAAGTTTCCGATTTACAATGATACTAAACAACGGATGTAAGTATAAATTTTCCTTTACGATCTAAAGTGAATCCCTAATCTCTTTTACTTCTTAAAGGGGGGGTGGGGTTAGGTCCAAGTCTCTCAGTCTTAAGATAGGTACCCGAGGGACCAATTCTCGGGGACGGTGTCAATTAAGAAGGGTCTAGGATTGAATTTCTTACTGGAGGTTCAAGTACAGCTGCGTTTAGGGTACGGTGTAGGTTAAGTCGGTGTTAAACCGTGTGTTGTTGATCTGTTTTTCTACCTTGTAATCAAGGTCATAACACACTTATGTCACCTCGGGGACCTCGGGATTTCACGCTAAGGAACCTTGATTCCACCTCCTGAGACCGGTGACTCATACGACCAGGAAGGAAGTTGTCCATCCACGTGGTAAAGGGAATAAGGATCTGTAATTAAAACTTGAAAGGTTGACTTCTATGTATTTGTGTAGATACACCTGAGAACATAGTGACAAAGGATAAGTTTCTGTTCTAGTAAAAAAATTGACGTTGTAATTAATTCTCGAAACTCCCCCCCGTCCCCTCACGTTTAATTTATGTAGGTACCTAAAATTCTACGTATGTTAAAGGTCTGTAATTTCATATTACCCTCCCCATCTTACGGAGTCTGAATCTTGACTTATTTTTTTCTGACATTCATTAAAACAATAAGACTCATACGGTTTATCAACACGAAGCCGACTTCTATAAACTCTTCACTTTACAATGTATTTCAGAGTTTTATAATCCGTTGTCTAAAATACTTAAGTACCTTCGATAAATTGGTTACGAATAAGTATAAAATCAGAATGTGTCTTTATACGTTTGGTTAGTCGAGACTGTATGGATAATAATAGTAAAAGTCATAAATTATAAATTGTCTTCGAGTATATTACGGTCCCATAATAAGATTCGTGAAGTATTTGTAATTGTGTTAATTAAAGGTTCTGTTCGGATACTCTACCATCTATTGTAGGGGTAGAATGTCTACTTCTTTGACTCCATGTGTCTCCGACTTACTAATCGAGTCTAAGTATGTCGATGATCCCGAAGGGTTCACCGAGCCTCCATTTCTTAGGCGGACGGTTTCGTTCCTCTGTGTTCTCAGCGTCCAAACTAGGGTCTCAGCCCTTCTAGGAGACCTTCTCCTTTACCGTCGGGTGAGGTCATAAGGACCGACCTTTTAGGGTGACCTGTCTTCTCGGATCTCCCGATGCCGGGTGACCCGACGTTCCTCAGTCTTTACTGACTCGTGTGCACGTCGATGATGCAACGTCTTGAACCAAACTTGGGTCCGTCATACCGACATCCTAGGGGTAAGAGTTGATACGAGGTACCGAAGCAGAACGAGTTAAGGACTAATGACCTTGTTGTGGAAGAGTAAAGAAAAAGAGTGTAAAATACTTCACGATAAACGATTGTGTAGAGAAAGACCGTACACCTATTTCTCTGAGGGGTACCTTTAAAAAGTGCGGTCAGTTGTCCCTGAATACTAAGAAATTGTAGACACCTCATTTTCTGTCACGTCGATATCCTGGTCAGGGTCCGAGACGTTCTGTCTCAGTGACGGTAGGGTAACAGTAATGGTTAAGAAGGGTGAACTTATATACTGATAAAGATACGAGTTCGTAACTCGGGTATCCGAATATATTCAGGCCGTGATTCCCTCCTTTTTACGTTTTGTTAGTACAAAAGTCATTTACCCGGAAAGTCTCATGTCTAAGTCTCGTGTGTACTATTGAAAGGACAATAGTGAGTGTACGGTTGTACCCAGACTATTGAAGAGATACATACTTTTATGTCCCAAAATTTTCGAAATGGTACATCCAGTCGACCATTTCTTATGTGGACACTACGACCCCTGGGGTCAAACTAAGGACTCAACCTTTCTAGGTGACCTCTTCCCTATCAGATGGGTGAGGTCATAAGAACCCGAAGGGAGTACCGAGTCGACCATTTCTTAGGTGAACGTTACGCCCTCTGGACCCAAACTAGGGACCCAACCCTTCTAAGGAACCTCTTCCCTTGTCGATGGATGAGGTCATAAGACCGGACCTCTTCAGGTACCTGGCAAGTCAGGTACCCCAGTATTTCTCAGCCTGTACTGATTCGTAGAAAGTGAAAGTTTCGAAGATATCTTTTCTTTTGTAGAATGTTTCTTTTAATCTTCTTTTCTTGTAATATTTTTCATATGTCTCAAAGGATAAAACGTTTTTTTCTGATAGTTTCTTGTCTTGTAGTAAGTAGTCGTCCTCTTGGCTTCGAATGTATGTGAGTCTTGTCTTCCAAGTAGAGTATAATCTTCTATAGCAAAGATTTCAAGGACAAAGGACCTAAGTCACATAGACCTTCTTCCTACTTTTTATAACCATGTTTTTTGTCTTTATCTTATCTTAAACCGGTTCGGTGGTCTAGACGAACCGCTCATGGGTTTCTGAATGCTTTGTACGGGATTTCCGTCGGGGGTCTCTCCAGACCCAGTCCTGTTACCGTTCACGTACCACGGAGAAGGTCCTCTTCCCCTTCTCCGTTACCGACGACTGTGAGTGACGTGTAAATGACACTCGGTTCGCGAAGTGTACATGACAGATGAGGAGTGTTTTCGTGATGACAGGTGGTAAAATGTTTCGTTTGTTGACTAAAGAATTAAGCGGATTTTATTGTTTTGATCAATTCTCGGATGTGGACCTAAACTTGGATTCACCCTTAGGTTTCGAAAGTTTATGAAGGAATGGATTCCTTAAAGACGAGGATTCTAACCTTCTGATGGAAAAATTAGTTCGTAGAGGGTTTTACTGGTGTCGTATAACATTAACGTCACTATTGACGTATTTTGGTACGTTTACAAAATAATATCAACCGTCTTTATAGTTTCATGTTTAATGGGTTGTTAGCCCATCAAATATCCATTTGTCAAGGTTACAAGAGTTAATAGAAATGAAGTTCTTACTCAGGAAAAAGTATCTATGTGTTTTGTTTGAATACCAATGGTCTCCCCTATCACCCCCACCCGTACCCCCCACCCGTCCCTTATTTTATACTCAAACCCTAATTGTATGTATGTGATGATACATATTTTATTTATTTGTTGTTCCTGGATGATATACCTCTTGGTATACGTGACAGAATATTATTGGATGTCACCTTTCTTTAGACTCAGTGAAACGACATGTGGACCTTTATTGTGTTAATATTTAATTAAAGTAAAAATTTTAACAAATTTTGTCTTACTCAGAAAGACTCTTCACGTATAGTTTGGTTACTCTATAGTGGAGTGTGGACAGTCTGACCGATAATAGTTTTTAAGTTTACAACCTCTCCTACACCCCCTTTTTTCCTTCGGGAGTACGTGACAACCATTCTTACATTTGACCACGTCCGAGATGCATTTTATCGTACCTGTAAGGAGTTTGATTTTCGTCTTGATAGTGTACTCGGTCGTCAAGTTGAGGACCCATATGTAGACCTCTTTTGTTTTTGGGATTGACTTTTTCTATATACGTAGGGTTATAAGTGTCTCCGTGATAAACGTTATATATCTTCGTTGGGTTCACGGGTCGTTGTCTGTTTCTCTAATTCTTCTACACCATATCATTATGTCACCTTATAATGAGTCGGTATTTGTTCTTACTTTGTGACAGTGGACATCGTTGTATCTACCTGGATCTCTTGTAATATGAATCACATTATTCAGTCTGTTTAGACACATAGTAGATATACACCTTATATTTTGTTATGTTTACTTACATACACATTTTGTCTTTGTCTGAGTCTCCCTATCTTTTGTCTGGACGATAATGGTTTTCCCTCTCCCTTCGTTCCTCCCTGTTTAATCCCCATACCCTAATTGTCTATGTGTGATACTACATATTTTGTCTATTCGTCGTTCCCATAAGACATATATGTCTCTTAATATCGTTAGTAGATTATTTTCGGACATTATCTCATATCCTTCTTTCTTTTACCTCCCTCCCTGTTTCTTTTCCTTCTTAAAAAGAGACAGTTGTGATCAAGGTCCAAAAACTCAAGGGTTGACAGTTGGATGTGGGGTAGGAATCTCTAGTCGGGAGTATCTCAGGACATGACTTGGTAAAGGAAGTTTTTTCTTTCTTTCGGGTCGTAAAGTTATCGTTCAGTCAGGGTTAGGGTGCACCTTTAGAGGACTACATCGGATCAAAGGTGAGTGTCTGGAAGGGGTGAAAGGGTAGTAGACAAGTTGAGTGGTTGACGAGTAGTGAGCTCAGATCAAAGACTGTGTGGAGGTTCAAGAGACGAGGTCGTACGGAGTGCCCGGAGTCGTGGTCGTACTAAATTGTTTGGGGTAGGGGTGGGAGGGGTCCCGGAAGTTTCAGGTGGGACCCTGGTTGTCATGGAAGAGCCCCGAAGGTATACAAGTCTACGGTTAAGGATCAGTGGAAGAAGATTTTGTAATCATTCTGATTGTGGTAGAAGTGTTGCATTAATGTTGTGCAGCAGACCGTGGTCGGTCTGACCCTTACGACTTTTGGAATCCTTTCGCATAGAAGTTCTAACCAGAAGGTCTCAATAATTCACCTCTGACCCTTTGGTTAGGATATAGATTTCTTTATATTTCATTCACCGTGAGTTGATGCGTCCCTCATTGAGTTCAGACCCATGAAAAGAATATGGGACCTCTGTCAAGGATCCTCTCTACTACGTTGTCGGTACAGACTACGTCAAAATGTTGTCAGTTCTAGACGTGAATGTCGGTCTAGTCGACTCATCGACTTCGGACCCCTACACCGCAGACTTGGACTCGTCTACCGGGTATGATCGTCGATGTAATCCAAAAACGTCCGAGTCAAAGGAGTGCCCATGTTACCGTTATTATTATTATGGATGGAATATCCTGATATCACTCGTTTATTTTATTGCGTACAATCCAGGAACTGTGTAGTGAATGACGTGAGTAACGATTTGACACAGGTTGAGAAGTCCTGTGGTACCGTACTTCTGGTGGTCCAAGGAGACAGGTATCCTAAAAGGCGTTCTTATGACCTCACCCAACAGTAACGGAAGAGGTCCCCTAGAAGGGTTGGGTTCCTAGTTTGGGGGTAGAGGACGTAACCGTCCATCTAAGAAATGGTGACTCGGTGGTTCCTTCGGGGATAATAAATGATCTTCATCAAACAAAAAAAAGATTTTTCTCATTGAGTCATCGTATGTGTTAAGTGGTGTTGGAAGTGTGTCGGTCCCATTCTCTACCAACGTTCTGACTAAATTGAAAATCAAGTCACCCTTTCGTCCGTGTAAGCTCTGTGTCTACCTGTGGGGACACACACCTCGAGAAGTGGTTGTGTGTGGAGACTCAATACGTGTCGTCACCTCGTAGAAAAGGGTTTAGAGTGAAAATACAACTCCAATTTAAGTCGTTTGTATTCGAAGACAATGACACCCGGAGATTTACGAAGAGAGTGTCTCACGAGACGATAAAAACGAAAATAGTTTACCTATAGAAAAAAGTTATTCTCCTTTCAAGTTTTTTGACGTCTGTACACCAACTTGTATTTCCAAAGATACTGGGTTGGTGGATGTGTTTAAACTAGTACTTCTTTTGAACACACACCGATATCTAACTCGAACTATTCTTCTTTTGTCAGTGTATGTTTACGTCTAACATCTTATGAAAAATGATGTCGTTTTTGACGATGACTAAATAATGTTTTGTTTAAGGTTGATTAAGGTCGATTATACGTTATTCGACTACGGATCAACGTAAACTCTGTCTCCCTTTTTGATCTTAGGTAAGTTTCTGCATGTTTACTTATGATAAAAACGTTTACGAGATAAATGTATTTCCGTGTACAAGTTGAAATTCAAATCTTCTAGAGTTCTTTTTTTATTGAGAAGGTAAATGATACATTCATTATTAGAGTCTTTTACCTGTTAATCCGGTAAGGTACTGTCTCTTATAATCGTAAATTGTTTGAACAGATTTTTATATTCGTCATTTATGAAAATCGTGTCGACCGAAGACTTCTGAAGTTATAATTGTTTGTCTGAATTATAAGAACTAAATGATGTCTAAAAAGGTAGTTCACTTTATCAGTACTCCTACTATTAACCCGGGTGTACGGAGGGTTCCTGTGTCAAGACATCACACTATCCCTCTTTCAGTGTCTCGGGGTGTCCTGTCG
Organism: Capra ibex; assembly: GCA_006410555.1. Classification (NCBI taxonomy): domain Eukaryota; kingdom Metazoa; phylum Chordata; class Mammalia; order Artiodactyla; family Bovidae; genus Capra; species Capra ibex. The sequence goes on from SJYO01052474.1 coordinate 55,887,274, forward strand.
GCAGGTATGACGTTCGGAATCGGACGTCATAACCTTTCTAAGACAAAGGAGTTAAGTTGATTTTTATTTGTTTATCCCCATACACGTCAGAGTCACAGGGGTAGTGTCTAAAATTTGGTCTTTTTTTGAGTGGTCAATGAGTTTTGCATGGTTTCTAACTGAGAATTCTCATAAAAATGTCAAGTGTAGGTAGTTCGACTTCCTGTATAGAACTTATCATTTTTTACTTTGGTACTTGTAAATAAGTTTGATTCCAGGATACTCTCATTTACATATCAGATACTACATTTCTCTTACATTTGTATAAAAATGCAATTCAGTAAAGTTATTGTACAGTGGTTATCCTAGTCACAAGTGTGTCCTATGACCACAGTCAAAGTTGTCATTAAGTTCCTGATGTCAAACTTACCTTCTACCCTTTATAGATATATTTCATTAGAAATATGTACTTGTAATAAAATGTTATTTAACGTAAATGGAAAAGTCCTAAACCGTGGTATTTAAGAGCGTAATACGAACACGGTGGTGGTGATACACCGAAGGGACCACCGACTCGTCATTTCTTAGGTGGACGGTTACGTTCTCTGCGTCCAAGTTAGGGACCCACTCCTTCTAGGGGACCTGTACCTTTATCGTTGGGTGAGTCATAAGAACGGACCCTTTAGGGTACCTGTCTCCTCGGACCGTCCGATGTCAGAAATCCTAACGTTTCTCGACCTGTGCTGATTGACTGATTTGCCGTTCTTGTTAGTGGTGGTCCAATCCATGACAGAACAACTCAAAAATTTCTTAAGAGACATGTTGTATCCTTTTTATCACATTTAGTTATTTTACTCTGGTAAAGTTGTAATGTAAATCAGTTTTCTGTCTTTTTTCAAAAATTTGGTGTCTCGACGACGACGATTCAGCGAAGTCAGCACAGGTTGAGACACGCTGGGGTCTCTGCCGTCGGGTGGTCCGAGGGGGCAGGGACCCTAAACGGTCCGTTCTCATGACCTCCCCCCACGGTATCTCGATCAAAAATCGTTTTGAAGACTGTGTATTTGTCCGTTGTGATTTAAATCTAGTCGTAGGTGGTCAACGACTTAAAAATAAACAAAGTCTAACATTCAATTTCCAGGATTCTTCCCTCTACTGAGTATGTGACTCTTCAGTTTTTATTGGTTTTTACATTGTCTGTACTATCAGTAAACATTCAATATAATATTTTTACTTATCCGTGGCACCACCTAAGTACAGTTACATACCGTTTTGGTTATGTCATTTCATTTATTTCATTTTTATTTTTAAATTTTTATTTTTATTTTTCTATTGTTATTCTGTTGGTGTGTGTGTGTTTTTTTACTTATCCGTTAATGGTTGAATGGTCACATTCAATAGTCGATACATTTTAAATGGAGACTCAAAACGTCTCGTAGAGGTCTAAGATCGTTTATACCCCCACCGGTTTTTTAAGAAGGTCCAAAAAGACCTTTGTCAATATCCTTTTGGGTTTACTTTAAAAACCGGTTGGGTCATACAAAGAGGAAGTCGATTTGGTATAATACCCAATTAAATCAAACCACCTGGTAAGACCCTTGTTTAGGTATAAATATTGTAATAAAGTTGACCTTTTAATTAACGGTCAAGGTTATATCTTACACCGTATACACACTTCCTGTGTAACAGGAGTGTTTTATTTCTCTAGTGGGAGGTTAAAGATGCTTGATGTCAATGACTTAGTTGTTCACTACACGCGTTCGGTAGTATACTCCATGAGACCCCCTGGTTTTCGTTATTATAAAGTCATCTTAGTCGGAAGTCAAATTTGCGATCGTTATTATTTTTGTTTGGTAACTCTGTCTCCTCTGTTTGAAGGACAGTTTTATTAGATTACTACATCGTTTAAAAATTATAACAAAATCCACTTTTTTTTTATTCGTGAGAAATTTACTGTGGTATGGGTCTCTTTGACATCCAAACTTTCAATGTTTGTAGTGATTAGTTCTGGCACGATGGAAGGGTCGATTCTCGTTGTAGAGGTAAGCCGAATCTAAAACAAACTTACTGAGGAAAAAGAAACGTGACCCAAAGACTTTATGTCTTATGACACTTTAAGATGTTACTACAAGATTTAAACAGTGTTGTAGGAAGATCCGGAATGGTCACTTTCAAAATCTATTGAAGAGGGAAAGTATTTATTTCTACCGTCGACTATGTGTCTCATGACAGAGGATGTATAGTTCTGCTGACAAGAGACGATATCTACACGATTCTGCCTCTGACCATAAATAAGGAGGTACTCTATTTCTGAGAGAGTAAAGGGTCCTTCCGACCGAGTCTCACTTGTTCCAGTATTTCACTTCTGTCGAGTACCTCAGGTACCGTAGTCCTGAGGAGGAGGGGTTTGTTTCGTAAAAAGTAGTGTAGTAGTAATAGTGATAACTGGGGGAGAGTTCTTGTTCCAGATAGTAACTTTCACGTACGGTCTCTACACTTTGTTCGCACGGGAATTCTTCTCGACCCGGAGTACGTTTTGGAACTACAAGAAATCTAAGTTTTTCCTAAATATTTTATTTCCTATGTACTGTGTTCCGGTGTACCTGTAAACCTTTCTTGGTCATTAAAGGGTTCCTGATGGTAGTGAAGTAAACTCTGAAGTTACTAAGACTTTTCGTTCCGTCTGTAATGACAGGGTTAAATAACTACTTCTTTGTCTATTCCTTTGACTATTTGAAATCTTCCAATTTACTGAAGAGTCTCTAGGTATCATTTCGTAACAAAAAAATATCCTGTGACAGAGTCAACAAATTTACTAGAAAAAATGACTTGATAAAATTTTTTGGTATTATTATTTTATATATGTGTAATCCAATTTTTGAGGAAAATACATAGGGGAAGGGGGTTTTTTCAGGAAATTTTTCAGATAAAAGGGACATGGTATTTTTAAAGGACTCCTGTTACGATTCCTAAAACCATAAGTGGTCTCATATAAGATTTAAAGTCAAGACTGATTAAAGAGGGGTAAGACCAAATAGGAAGAGGTTTACTTAATTCTGAAACACCATTCCTTTATAATTTGTCTACATTTTCTTATTAAACATCGACCCTCTATCTAAAACCGTGAATGGTCCGTTTCTTTGTTTAGTAATGAGAAGATACGGACTGGATAGTTTCTATTGTTTATGAGAGACCCATTATAAGGTATATATGATCATAGTACTAAGACGACGTTAACGGTCGGTTACCCAATACGTTCGGGTGAGGAGAGAAGTCAGTTCTCCGAGATCTGACCTGTTACACCTAACAACAACAACAAATCAGTGAGTCACCATAGGTTGAGAAAACACTGCGGAACCTGGCATCGGGAGATCCGAGGAGAGGGGTACCCTAAAGGGTCCGTTCTTGTGACTTCACCCAACGGTAAAGGAGGAGGGCCCCTAGAAGGACTGGGTCCCTAGTCTGGACGTAGAGGACGTAACGTCCGTCTAAGAATTGGTGACTCGATGGACCTTTCGGGTCTGATACCCTAAGGCCTCAAGTTTTTCTATCCTCTCACGTACTCACCGATTCTCCTTCATCTTGAGTTCTCAAGGTTATCATAAAGATCCACATAATCATTACGATGGTTGCTTCTATCACCTACCCGTGAACTTTCTTGAGAAGGCTCCGTCGTCGGCCCGGTCGGGACAGGTTGTCCTGGAGGACACTGTTCCCTGTACGAGACATAGACGTGATAGGGTACACCATGAGCGCTCGTTGTGCACTGATGATTTGTGAACTTTACACTGATGACGTCGTCTTTTTATGTAAAAGTTAAAATACATGTAAATGAATTTAGATTTCTGGCTGTTATTTGTCGGGTTCAGTTCTCGTTACTGTAAAGAGGGACGTCCTTGGAGTCGTGTCAAACAAAGTGTCTTGAGTCTCGGGTTCCGTGGACCCACATTGCTTTTGTCGTACCCGAAACCTCCGACTGTCTGATCCCAGAGATTGTTCGACATTCAAATGAAATAACTCAGAGTCGAAGATATAGAGATACCACGCCTAGAGTTGTAGGTAAAGAGTCCTACTCACTCTCCCTTCCTGAAGGGAGGGTGAGTCAGATCGTGTGTTTTATCAGACATTTTATTGTCAGGGAGAGGGAATGGTAAGATGGGGTAGAGGAGTTAGGTTTTCTTAACATGTGAACCTTGGATGGTCCGTTAATACTCTGTCTTAAAGTACTCGTTAGTCTTTTTTTTTCTTTTTTTCTTTTTTGTGGACTCGAATCTTCATTCCATTCCTTCCTTTTTCGTTTAGTGTGGACCGATTGTAAAAAATTGAACCGTTTTTTAAAATGTCGTTGTTTCTTAATATTTGACATGAGTAAAAAGTTATAAACCAATTAATGTTGACGCGCAATAAATACTCGACCTTTCGATTTTGTACAAGGAGAGAATAGAGTGTTTCGTATTGTAAGATATTGTCTCTACTATTTTTGGTGTATTACAACAAAGTTGTAATGAAATATACTATGTCAGAAGTGTTCTTCGTCTGACCTTTAAGGGAGTATAGGCACATTTCCCTACTTGATAGGTCGTAAAGAGATCACAATTTACAAACTTACTAACATTTCACCTATCTCAAGTTCTCCTTGATGACTATAGGAATTGACATATGGACTAGAATCACTAATAATTTTCTGATAAATATGTGTGTTTGTAATAAGTGTTATAAGGTACATCAAAATAAATGTTACTTATTACACCTGTTGTTGAAATCGTAAGGAAAGGTCCCCTTAATATATTCATTCGTTTCTGTGTAAGTAAGTTACCTTAAAGTACATCAGTACTTCTCAAATATTACTCTCTACATGTCATATTATTTATTCTAATATTTTAAGGTATGTCGTACAGAACGGTACGACAGCAAGGTCAGCACAGACTGAGAAACACTGGGGTACCTGAAATCGGGTGGTTCGAGGAGACAGGTACCCCAAAAAGTCCGATCTTATCACCTCACTCAACGGTACGGGAGGAGGTCCCCTAGAAGGGTTGGGTCCCTTGTTTGGGTGTAGAGGACCATCTAAAGAAGGACGACTCGGTGACCTCCTCGGGTATGTGTCGTATTAAGAAACTTAATTTTATATATACCTTTTCCACTTCTTTAATTATTATTATTATCGGTCAAAGTAATTTTCAACCTCGTTGTATATTAAAAGGGGAGTGTGAAGAGAGGACAGAAGGATCTAAAGTCATTAGTCATACATGTTGAAACTCCCACCCACCACCCCGTGTTTGCGAAAATTTTAATAAGTGACACAACCTCGGGCTTAGTAGAGACAAAGGGTAGTAAACTTTCGTCAAGTGATAAGCCTCCTTTCTGTTCTCGAGTTTGGTGTTATGGAGTTTACAAAAAACCGGCGGTCGTCGGACCGTTGCTCTCACTAATGTCTCACGAGTCGGGTGTGGGAGGGATACCGGTGGTGACCGCTGTGGTAGGCACGGGACTTACTACCGTATCGTCCAAGACGTGTTCGACGACCGAACGAGGGGTCTCTATCCTTGTAAAATTCCCCCTTCTTTATCGGAGGTCATCGTTTCTGTGTGGATTCATTGGGCGAACTTTCCAGAAGTATCCCAGGGTTTGAAAGGAAAATTTAATCGAGACACCAGCTTAGTAAAAACCTTATTGATAAACCTCCTTTTGGTGCCGTTGTGGAGTCTCTTACCTCGACGATTGGGTCTGACCCAACGACTCCTTATGGACCAATACCTTGAATGTACATTTGCCTTCAATTTGTCCGTTCCTTTCCCACCCCACAAGGTCTACCTCCTTGTCAATCCTGTTTCCCCTCTACAGTGTCCTGAGAGTTTTGGTCCCCTCATCGAAGTCGATTTCGATTCCAGGTTCCGTGCACGACTTTTCGGATTCTCCCCTTGGACCTTTACGTCTGTTACAGATCCAGTACTTTTGCAGGACGTACAGTCAAAGTACTTAAACCTCTACTAGGATAGGTTAATCGCTGACTAAACTTCCCCACACTACTAAACGTCGATTCTTGATAAAGTAGGGAAACAACGTCAGTCCTCCTACTTGACCCACTCACCTCTCGGACGACTCTCCGTCCTGTACAACTAACACTGACGTTATCAAATTCTTCCTCTATTCGGAATTCGATTTGTTTGTACACCCCTATTCTTTTCCTTCCCGTCTAAAGTCTCTATAGAGTTATCATCTTAGGTGTCCTAAACTACTTGACTATCTTCTCCTCCTCCCTCTTTCCTTCCTTAAGTTCAGGTATCCTAAGAATTGGTTCGAGGAGACACGGTGTTTGACGAAAAGATCACACCCAACCCGAAGGGACCACCGAGTCTCCAATTTCGCAGACGGGCGTTACGCCCTCTGGACCCAAGCTAGGTACCCAGCCCTTCTAGGGGACCTCTTCCTTTACCGTTGGGTGAGGTCATAAGAACGGACCTCTTAGGGTACCCGCCTCCTCGGCCCACCCGATGTCAGGTACCCCAGTGTTTCTCAGCCTGTGCTGAAGTGAAAGTGAAAGTTCCGGTTCGTTACGAAGAGTCTTACAAAAATTCGCGTACTTTATTTTGTGTGTCTTAACTTTCTTTGATTATTGTAGAATCCCTCGTAATAATGTTTGTTTCGATTACTTCCACTACCTTAAGGTCGACTCGATAAACTTTAAGATTTTCAACTACGACAATTTCACGATGTGAGTTATACGGTCGTTTAAATCTTTTGAGTCGTTACCGGTGTCCTGACCTTTTACAGTCAAAAGTAAGGTTAGGGTTTCTTACCGTGACGGTTTCTTACAAGTTTGATGGCGTGTTGACGCGAATAAAGTGTACGATCGTTCCTGTACAAGTTTTAAGAAGTTCAATCCGAAGTTGTTATACCCTTGACTCTTGAAAGTCTACATGTTCGACCTAAATCTTTTCCGTCTCCTTAGTCTCTAGTTTAACGGTTGTAGACGACCTAGTATTTTTTTGTTCTCTTAAGGTCTTTTTGTAGATGAACAGAAGTTACTGATGTGATTTCGGAAACTGACACACCTAGTGTTTTTTGACACCTTTTAAGAATTTTCTCTACCTTTATAGTCTGGTAGAATGGACGAACGACTCTTTGGACATACGTGTTGTCCTTCGTTGTCAATCTTGGTCTGTACCTTGTTACCTGACCAAGGTTTAACCCTTTCCTCATATAGTTCCGACATATCACAGTGGGACGAATAAATTGAATATACGTCTCATGTAGTGTACTTTACGGTCCGACCTACCTAGTGTTCGATCTTAGTTCTAACTGTCCCCTTTATAGTTATTGGAGTTTATACGTCTACTGTGGTGAGAATACCGTCTTTCGTTTCTCTTTGATTTCTAGGGAACTACTTCCACTTTCTCTTCTCACTTTTTCGACCGACTTTTGAGTTGTAAGTCCTTTTGATTTTAGTGTCGTAGGTTATGGTAGTGAAGTACCGTTTGTCTACCCTTTTTTATCTTTGTCACCGTCTAAAATAAAGGAACCCGAGGTTTTAGTGACGCCTACCACTGACGGTGGCACTTTAATTTTCTGCGAACGAGGATCCTTCTTTTCAATACTGTTTGGATCTGTCGCAATAATTTTTCGTTTCTGTAATGAAACGGTTGTTTCCAGGTAGATCAGTTTTGAAACCAAAAAGGTCATCAGTACATACCTACACTCTCAACCGGGTATTTCTTTCGATTCCCGGTTTTTTAACTACGAAAGTTTGACACCACGACCTCTTCTGAAAACCTTCAGAGAACCTGTCGTTCCCCTAGTTTGGTTAGTCAGGATTTCCTTTAGTCAGGACTTATAAGTGACCTTCCTGACTACGGTGTCGACTTCTTCGAGGTTATGAAACCACTGGACTACGTTTCTCGTCTGGGATCTTTCTGAGTAATCTGGGATTGTCTGAGTAATTTTTCTACGATGCTTTCTGACTCCCGTCTTCTCCGTCTGTCTCCTGCTCTACCTACCTACCGTAGTGACTGAGTAACCTGTAGCTTAGACTCGTTAGAGGTCCTCTGTCACTTCCTGTTCCTTCGGGTCGTACGACGTCAGATACCCCATCGTTTCTCAGCCTGTTCTGAATCACTGACTTGTTGTTATTATGGGTTTATGTAAAGAGGGGTACCTTCGGGATTCTCGGATACCGAAAGCTGGAAATCAAGTAGAGTCTTAGTGGTCCTTCCGAACAAATTTGTCAACAACAACGAGGAGACAGGCACCCTAAAAGGTCCGTTTTTATGAACTTACCCTACGGTAAAGGAAGAGGTCCCCTAGCAGACCTGGGTCCCTAGTTTGGGTATACAGGACGTAACCGTCCGCCCAAGAAATGGTGACTCGGTGGGCTCCTCAGGTTTTGTCGGACGACCGATTTATTCTATGTTCCCATATCACTTGTTGTGTCCTTTGTATCGGTTATAAGATTTTGACATTTACCTATATGGAAAATTTTTAACACTTGATGATCAGACATATGAACAAACTCATGCGTGCGTGTGTGTTAACTTTTAATATTTTATAGTATGTAGTTGATGTAGAGTTAATTCTTTATTTTGTCTAAAGGTCTGGGGGTGGAGGTTCAAAGGTACTACGACTACTACGACCAGACCCCTTGTGTGAATCTTTGGTAAATGGTCCCACAATGGGTCCAAAGACCGATCTTTGTATTCCCCTGATCATGGTGACTATACGAACGAAGGAAGACATAGGGGTCTCGGATGTCGAACCACATACACGTACGATACAGCGATTCCTGCACGTGAGTACAGGCTCAGAAACGCTGGGGTACCTGACATCGGACGGGTCGAGGGAACAGGTACCCTAAGAGGTCCGTTCTTAGGACCTCACCGACGGTGACATACTTAAGTTATTCATGAAACACTTGTTTACTTCGTCGTTATGTCTATATTATCACTTAAATCACGAATTATAAACCGATCCAATATCGAAGTAAAAAAATTTACGAAAAAGACATTAGGAACCTTCAGGACTTCTTTTACCTAATGTCAAAACTAGATTAAATGTTCAGAACTAAGTTCAGGAATGTTCTTAGTCTTTTACTGGAAGTTCAACGGTCAATATAAGGTATTTATGAATTTTCGTATGTAAATGTAAAATTTTATAATGAACTCGTTAACCATTTTTACGACTTAGGAGAAATAAGTATATGTTCCTTAGAGAGAGAATCATTCCGTATGTCACAGTTTGTGACTTTTAAAGTTTCTTTGATAGTTAAAATTATTTGAGTCGTCTCAAGTATCTTAACAGGTATCTCTCTAAAATCCCTTAGAAAACATTATTTATTGATTTTTGATAAAAGTGAATCGTAAAGTTATCAAATCTATGTTGACCTACAAAGAGATCGAGGACTGTCACGAAATTTTTTAGAAAAAAAAGGTATTATAAAAGTCATAAGGTAAGACGAGGTAAGAGTAACACTGATATTGGTGTCACATTTCAAATGTGATTTTCATTCTAAATCGTGTCTAAGGGGATTCAATGATGTTCGGTTGATTTTCTTGGGTTGATAGCTTCAGGTGTGCACAATTCCTCCGGACGGGACGTGACCAACGATACCTCTGACGTTTTCGGTTTCTCTTTCGGTTTAAATCGAGACCCTCGTCGGAATGGTTTAGGGAAACCATAAGATGGATACCCCTATAGAGGTGTTTGTGTAGGTAGAGTCTTTATACAATAGAAGGGAACCTTTCTTCGTGACCCTGGAAAGGTTCAGGTGAACGCACAAAATTCAACGAAGTCAGCACAGGTCGAGATACCTGACATCGACGGTCCGAGGAGGCCGGTGCACTAAGGGGTCCTCTCTTATGACCTCACCTCACGGAACAGGAGGAAGTCCCCTAGAAGACCTGCGTTCCTGACTTTGATGAAGACAATTCAGAGGACGTGACCGTCCGTCCAAGAAATAGTACTCGTGGTGGACCCTTCGGGAAGGTCCGGGTGTGGTAATATGTTTAATATGTCGGGGTGGGGGTAGAGAACGGACCTCAACACAATAAAAAAAGGAAGTGTTAGGCCGAGTATGGACTTAAAGAAACGGGGATCGAGGGGAGTGGGGACAAGTTCCCAGACAGTCCGTCCGGAGATATCGACAGGGAGTAGAAAGAGGGGGAGGAGTCTTCGATGGACGACGTGAGAGTGGTGTTTCGGAAATAGTGTAATGGGAGAGAAGGAGTCTATGTAAGGACCGGGTTCGTTCTAAGATCTGGACCGTTGGTTCCAGGAGGTTGTAAACTAGGGTTGGATTCGAGGGTTGGTTCAAGGAAGGACGAAGAGGTTTGTTTGAGAAGTGAGGTCGGTTTAACAAGACGAAGGAGACTAGTTTTGTGCGGAAAACCGTGAAGTTCATTCTTTTTTTGTTCTTATAAATACGACCCTTTAATGGAGTGTCAGTAATGTAGTTACACCATTTATTCTTATGACCAAACGAATAATTAGATCTTATGTACGAGTGTCGTGTGTGGACCTCCCACCTCTGGGACTTTCCCACTGCGATAGTACTGAATACTCCCTAAGGACAGACTCGAAGTCACGATCTTAGTACATTCGGTTCCCATAGAAGAAGTTGTCATTATTCTCGTTGTCGAGAATCATTCGGTTGTGGGACACGGACCTTAAATTAAGTGTACCTTTGGGACTCTTCATCCCTCTTCCGTTCTTCATAGTTGGGGTAAAATTCTCCACCTTTGTCTCCAAAATTTTTATTGTCCATCGGGTAATTTCTAGTGTGGTGAGGTCCCATCCTACCCGAAGTATGAGTCCAGACACTGAATTTCCTTTTAAATAGTCTCAATAGAGGGTGTGACCCACCCTCTCGAAGACCACTAAAAATACAAAAACTATCAAAGGACAGTTTAAAAGTTTAAAATATGTTATTTGAACGTAATAGAAAATCTTAGACTCATTTTTTTTTTTTTTTCGGTAAACGAAGGTATAAAGAAAACGAGTCAAAGGAGGGACTGTTACTATGGGACGTAGATCCCTTCAGAATGAGTAGATGACTCTACATCGTGTACATACTGGGGAAGAAGGCGTCCTCGGAAGGAATAGGGTTATTTGTTAGGGGAGGGGTGAAAGGTGTCTGACTTGACAGTAATAAAGTCCATTGACATGTATGAGAAGAACCTCACTGACATTCGAAGGTGTGCTGCTGACAGATAGTGTGAAGGGTTGTGGATGGGTAGACAGGTGGTATCGTGTGAACGTGAGTCTCGTTGCGAGGTATTTATTGGACTGAAGTCCCTGGGAGAGAGACCCAGAGTTATGTAGACGTTTGATCCGAGGATACCATGGAGAGAGATTCCCGAAAATACTTATGGTTTACTCTACTGTTTTACAAAGAAACCTTTTGTGAGATATTTAACTTACGTTTCCTGTTGTGGTGACCCCTCCGTTTCCACGTAAGTGTTTTATAGTCTCTGTGTTTGTTCCGTCGTCCGAGAGTTCGAACTACCATAGCCTGCGGCGTCCTTAAGGTTCTGTCGTTCCTGACGAGGTCCATGGTGTCCTAAGGACCCCTTTCAGAAGGGATCTCTCCTCCGAGACTCCGGTAGGGACTCCCTCCACCTCCTAGAGATTTTGTCTTCTCCTCGTCGATCCTGCCTCCTTCGGATGTTTCGGACGGGTCAGAGGGACTTTGTAGAAGTAGAGGATCTTTCAGTAGTCCTTAGACGTGAGCCGTCAGTCTCCAATGGACCTTTAGAACCCCTTTCACGACCCACCAGAGGAAGTTGTCCGTGGTGAGGAAGGGGTCGCTCTTTTTTTTTGTGTTACAAGGAAGTCGTCCTTGTTGTTATTTAAACAATTTGAAATCGTAAGATATGTGAATAGAAAGATTTACTGATCATGAACCGGTGCCAGAGATAATTTCCTGGATAGTAAGGTAAGGACGCACAGTGTTGAAAAAGGACTCTTACGTCCGAATCGTTCATAAAAGTACCCGATTGTACCTGAGACCTAAGATACTTCGTCCTGGAGTCCGGGTGGTAGTCTTAACGGTGACACTAAGACACTAAGGAGACTATATCCGTACATTGATTATAAACGTCTCCCCCGTCTTTCTTAAAGGTTGATTTCACTCAGTATCCTAAAATTGTTAATTTTTTATCGAAACTTTCGTCTACATGTCTTTTCCGGTTAGTCACAGTTTAAAGGAAAACAAAAGAAAGGACAAAACAGATGGTTCGCTATCGTTCAGAGGTTTTTATGGGATGTCTTTATAAAGATATTATAAACACATTGTACGAATGATGATGATTATTTTTAAATTGTGTACTCTTCCGATTCTTTTGTGAAGACACCTGATGACTTAAACGACATGAACAAATCTTTTGACTGTGTATACAGACGACGTCTTAGGATTCGTTTTATTTAGTCAAAGAAAGCGAAATGGTGCATTGGACCATCACTTGTCGTGCTTTGTTAGACTGACCCGTGTGTGATTGTCCTTCCTTTCGATTTATGTAGAAAGTACGGGTCGTACCTTTTAGATTACCTCCCGATGTAAAGGTTATTTAAGATTAATCTGTTCTTTCCCTTTATTTTCCTAAGACGAAACTAGGACCCTAGACAGAATTAGAATCGTAGTTGGACATATTGTTCTTTCGTCGAATAATTAAGACGTAAGGACAAAGTGTGTCGTTTCGGAAAATCCCATTTTGTTTTACGTCAGGTACAACTGACAGATCTTTCTGACCCAATTAAATGCACTACAATCCCTACGGAATAAATACCTTTCCTCCATCCAATTCGAGAGGCCCCCTATTGTTGAAGTCGAGACCTTCCCAGAGAGACCTGGTGAATTCGTCATAGTTATCAAGTGAATCTGTAAATGTGTAGAACCAATTACACCGTATTGTTTTGACCTCCCTGAAACACGGTTTGATTAAAAAAGGAGACACTGACATTCTTTGCCTACTGTTTTCGGAAGTAGGACTCGTACGATTGATTTCTCATATCCTATGTCTTGAGTATCGACGATACGGGTGGGTCTAACCAAAGTTGAGAGGAGAATTCGAACCCTCTCACCTTTCTCCCATGTAGTAAAGATGACATCATCAATTTTTCACGTAACTTTTTTTCCGAATAAAAGGTAGTATGATATACGTTATTTCAAACCGATTTTTACTACTAATCAAAAAATTAAAAAAAATCACGTAGTGTCAAAATTAAAACGTGCAAGGGTTTCTCTCATTCATTGAGATTTATCCCACTTTGGAATACATAGACCGTAGTTCTCTCATCTCGAGATCTCCTCACCAAAGGACTTATTGTTTGTGAGACGGTAAGTAAACGGACCTCACCTTCACAGAGAGGACGGTCGTGCGGAGGGGCACCCGAGGGGAGGAGGTGAGACGGACCGGACCGACCTGACAGTGAGTACCATAGGTCCGGAGGACCATCGTACACTAGGTTTCACCTGGTTAGTGTCGGTTATTGGCGACCTGTCTCACCATGTAGTTCTTCGTCCGTACTCTGACTTTGTCATAGACATGAGAAAGTGAATTAGAGCACATCCCTGTAACTCTCCTTTTCCCAAACAAAAGAGTAAATAGATTTTTGGGGTTGGAACATCTAGACCACTTTTTCGTTGTCTTTCTTGGGATTCTTTAAGGTGAATTGGAGAACACATGACGAAACGGGGTTCAGTCGGTCCGGAAACTTACTGAGAAATGCACTAGTCATAGAAGGTCTACCCAAAAATCGTGAACGTTGATTTTCTTAACGCTAAGTTACACGTTTGAAATAGACTAAATTTTAAATGGACTATAATGTCCTTGTGAAGGGTTTTATTCGATGTATAAAGAATTCCTTCATTCAGTATCATTTGTATTAAATTGGAAAAGAATAACTAGATCAGTCAATTTACCATTACATACAAGAGTTCGTGATGACTTAATAGGTCCATATGGACTGAAGTGATTTATCCAGTTATGACGAAACATAGTATAAAGACCCAAATAATGTAAAATTCGTTGTATTGACCTCTTCCGTTACCGTATTGTGACGGGCTCACTCACCCTTGGTCTACACTTAGACAGGAGGGAACGTCAGCGGAGATAACGTACTGTAGGGTGCTGTTGTCTGTTACGTGTCTGGTCTTTGGTAAATGATTTCCTCTTATTTAATTCTGTACAGTTCGATCAACAACACTTACTGAATAGTGTGGGGCCGGAAACAGTGTGTACCTTGTCTCGAAGTGAGTTCAATGTTCTGTCTGTTTGTTATTCTACCCCTTCACCCCTCTCCGTCCTTCATGTACGATGTGTTTATATCGGGGAGAGTGTTTCGGGTCGGGGTACGAGGAGTAAGACGGGATGGGGGGTTGGGGTAAGGTGACAAAGAGATACGTGTTGTGTGTGGTGGGTGTGGTGACGGGTCTGATCACCGGCGGGAAGAGACCTGTCAGTTAGAGAAAAGAGTGTCGATTAATCGAATTAAAGAGTTAAAGGGTTCCCATTGAAGGGTCTTAACCAGATCGAGAAGAGCAACTCGATCTACCTGTAGGACGATTGCAGTGGGTTTAAGTCGACTACCTACCGTCAGAGACCGAACACACAGGCAAGACCTGTGTTAATCACCATCTGTTTCTTTAAGGAAAATAAATGAAGCAGTAACAAGTAAATTATTAAAAAAACTGAAGGGACCATCGAGTGTACCATTTCGTATACGGATGTCACGCCCTCTGGACCCAAGCTAGGGACCCAGTCCTTCTAGGGGACCTCTTCCTTTATTCTTGGGTGAGGTCATGAGAACGGATCTTTTAGGGTACCTGCCTCTTCGGACCATCCGATGTCAGGTACCTCAGCGTTTCTCAGCCTGTGTTGATTCGCTGAAGTGAAAGAAATTGTTTGTAAATGTATCTTTGTTCCGTTTATCAAAAGATTCGTGAAATGTGTATAAGTAATTAAATCATGAGTATTATTTGGTCACTCCCTTTATGTTAATAAAGGGGTAATACGTCTACTCTTTTGACTCCGTATGTCTTATTGACGGGGTTCAAAGTGTTAGTCATTCACCTAGACTCTACTCTGACAGAACCCTCTTCTTAGATGACAATTAGTGATACAGTGTCTTTAAAAGTATTGCACCTGACGTACTTCGACCCGTACGTGTGTAAGGTTTCACTGAAATTATATGTAAGTAAGTGGGTAAGTAGTAAGTAAGTTTACAAGACTCGTAGATAATACACGTTCTGTGTAAAATCAGACTCCTCTGTTGTCACTTGTTTTGTGTGTTTCTGGAACGGAACTCCTCAAATATAGACTAGGATAATTCTAACGGGATGAGTAGAAATAGTCAATGTTTCGTTTGAATCACAAAAATATGTATTAAAATAAGAACAATGTATCAGATATATACCGGTATAATTATCATGGGTAGACTATGTGAAATATTTTTGTTATTTATAGTCATTAGTTTCGATAACGAGAAATTGGATAGACCTAGTGAATAAGTGAACCACAGTCCTTGACATGATTTGTACGTAAAAAAGTAAACATGTATATAGGGTTTGGATACATGAGATAGATTTCAAGTTTCTACCTATAGAGTAGATGGGTTAGAACGTTGTCAGGACTCTCGAATATAATACGAGTAGTAAATGTTGACTTTAAAAGTTTTGGGAAGGTATCGTAACACAGGTTGTCACACAATTCCCGTAACGTACAGAATGAAGTAAATTATAAGGACCGGTTGGACTCCACCTATGATAATGAGGAAATATGTCTACTCCTGTGATTCCGAGTTTTTGGATCATTGACCGTTTCGGTATTATGTTTGGTCCAAGACGAACTCGAGGTGATGTCTGATAACCTTCTTATAGTGGGTAACACTATGTCTGTGTAATAATGTTGGAGTGTCCCGTTTCTTCATAGACATTGTTTTATTTCTTTAGAAATAGAAAGATTTGTGATTGTAGTCGTATTTGACGGATTAATTATTATTAGTTATGATTATAATTAATCATCTTTACGTTTTTTCGTTTTACCGACAGACTCCTCCGGAATGTTTATTGACACTTGTCTTCTCTTCGTTTTTCGTTTCCTCTTTTCCTTACTAGATAGTTAAACTTATATCTTCCTCAAGGTTTCTTATCGTTCCTCCCTATTCTTTTGGAAGGAGTCACTAGTTACGTTTCTTTATCTCCTTTTGTTATGTTACCCTTTCATATCTAGAGAAGTTCTTTTAATCCCTATTGTTCCCTTCTCAAGTACGTTTCTACCCGAGTTATTTCCTATCTTTACCATACCCGGATTGTCTTCGTCTTCTATAATTCTTCACCGTTCTTATGTGTCTTCTTAATATGTTCTTTCTAGTAGTACTGGGTCTATTAGTACTCACACTGACACTAGTGAGTGGATCTCGGTCTGTAGGACCTTACGTTTCAGATCACCCGGAATCTTTCGTAG
Organism: Capra ibex; assembly: GCA_006410555.1. Classification (NCBI taxonomy): domain Eukaryota; kingdom Metazoa; phylum Chordata; class Mammalia; order Artiodactyla; family Bovidae; genus Capra; species Capra ibex. The sequence goes on from SJYO01052474.1 coordinate 55,903,707, forward strand.
TGATGTTTGTTTCGATCACCTCCACTACCTTAAGGTCTACTCGATAAAGTTTAAGATTTTCTACTACGACACTTTCACGGGGGGAGTTATACGGTCGTTTAAACCTTTTGAGTCGTCACCGGTGTTCTGATCCTTTCCAGTCAAAAGTAAGGTTAGGGATTCTTTCCGTTACGGTTTCTTACGAGTTTGATAGCGTGTTAACGTGGAGTGTACGATCATAGAGTGTCCGATCATTTCATTACGAGTTTTAAGAGGTTCGGTCCGAAGTCGTTATGAACTTGACACTTGAAGGTCTACAAGTTCGACCAAAATGTTTTCCGTCTCCTTGTTCTCTAGTTTAACGGTTGTAGACGACCTAGTACCTTTTTCGTTCTCTCAAGATCTCTTTGTAGATAAAGACGAAATAACTGATACTGTTTCGAAACACCTAGAGTTATTTGACACCTTTTAAGACTTTCTCTACTCTTATGATCTGGTGGACTCGACGGAGAGTCTTTAGATATTCGTCCAGTCCTTCGTTGTCAATCTTGACCTGTACCTTGTTGTCTGACCAAGGTTTATCCTTTTCCTCATGTAATTCCGACATATAACAGTGGGACGAATAAATTGAATATACCTCTCATGTGGTACTCTTTGCGACCCGACCTCCTTCGTGTTCGACCTTAGTTCTAACGACCCTCTTTATAGTTATTGGAGTCTATACGTCTACTGTGGTAGGAATACCGTCTTTCACTTCTCCTTGATTTTTCGGAGAACTACTTTCACTTTTACCTCTCACTTTTTCAACCGAATTTCGAGTTGTAAGTCTTTTGATTCTAGTACCGGAGACCAGGGTAGTGAAGTACCCTTTATGTATCCCTTTGTCACCTTTGTCACAGTTTGAAATAAAAACCTCCGAGGTTTTAGTGACGTCTACCACTGACGTCGGTACTTTAATTTTCTGCGAACGAGGAACCTTCCTTTCAGTACTGGTTGGATCTATCGTATAAGTTTTCGTCTCTATAATGAAACGGTTGTTTCCAGGTAGATCAGTTCCGATACCAAAAAGGTCACCAGTATATACCTAAACTCTCAACCTGATATTTCTTTCGACTCACGGTTTCTTAACTACGAAAATTTGACACCACAACGTCTTCTGAGAACTCTCAGGGAACCTGACGTTCCTCTAGGTTGGTCATGTAGGATTTCCTTTAGTCAGGACTTATAAGTAACTTTCCTGACTACAACTTCGACTTTCAGGTTATGAAACCGGTGGACTACGCTTCTCGACTGAGTAAACTTTTTTGGGACTACGACCCTTTTTAACTTCCGCCCTTCTCTTCCCCTGTTGTCTCCTACTTTACCAACCTACCTTAGTGGCTGAGTCACCTGTACTCGAACTCATTGAGGTCCTCGACCACTACCTGTATCTCCGGACCGCAAGACGTCACGTACCCTACCGTTTCTCAACCTGTACTGACTCGGTGACTAGACTTGACTTATAATTATAAAAATTCGTCTGGTAATTAAACCTGAAGTCAGATATTTATCTTTGTTTTTAACAGGTGATGTACCAGATAATTCACCTAACGAAAGAAACCCACTGTTTAAGGTCATACTCAAATATGTATTATTACTCATTAATAATTGCATTGTATTACCTCTCCTATATCTATTTTCCCTTGAAAAGGGTGTGACAACCACCCTACATTTAGTCAAGTGGGTGACACCTTTTGTCACATGTCCGAAAAGTTTTTTGATTTTTATCTTGACGGTATATTAGATCGTTAAGGTGAGGACCGTTATATATACCTTTTTCCTTTGTTTTTACGATTAAGTTTTGGTATTACAAGGATTACAAGTATCGTGGTAATAAATGTTAACGGTTCTATACTTTTGTTGTGTTCACAGGTAGTCATCTAATAATTATTTATTTCTACACCATATAAATATGTTACCTTATGATGAGTCGGTATTTTTCTTACTCTAAAACGATAAACGTTGTTGTACCTACTTGAACTTCCTGTAGTACGACTCACTTTATTCGGTCGTTTTCTGTTTATAATATATAGTGAATATACACCTTAGAGATGTTGATCGTTTATATTGTTTTTTCTTCGTCTGAGTGTCTCTCTTGCTTGCTCACCAATGGACACTCCTCCCCCTTCCCCCTTCCCGTTATGTCCTCATGTCCTGACTCTCCATGTTTGATAATCCATATTCTACTCGATGTTTTTATTTGACACGTTGTGTCCTTTATGTCGGTTGTGAAATTTTATTGATATCTCATATTGGAAATTTTTAATATTTGGTGACATCTCATGTGGACAATTCAACGTATTACAATATATCGTTGATATGAGGTTAAAAATTTTTAAGAAGACAAAAGTTATTTCCGTTATCGTGACTTTTGGTAATTTATAAATTTCATTAAAGAGAATCCAGGATTATCAACGAATCTTCTTATTTAAGACTATTAATATTTACAAAGTCAAGAGTAATTACTTTAGGTGACGTATAAATAACTCCGTCCCCATTCTCTTTTTATACACTTTCCTACATATTAAAAGTTCCAAGGGTAGTCTGTGTAGAGGTTATCAAGAGTTGATGTTTGCTTAAGTAGTCACCTGTTTTAAAGAAAGTCAGTTTACCAGATATCTACCTGGTTACACGACCCCAGAGTTAATTCTCAACAATAAGAAATCCCTTGTTTTGGTCCTTGTCACTAGTTGGAAAATGAAGGGGAAAGGTTCGAGAAGGTTCCTTAAAAAAACCTTTGACTACAACTACGGTCTTCTTGTTTGTTGTATGTAAACGTTCACTTTGTCTTTTTGTCTTCGTCCACCAGTTCATCGATTTGACCGTTGCGTAGATCGGCCATCGGCCTACCGGACTTAAGTCAGAACCGACTCCAGTGGTTGCTGACGGGTTACGCGTCGACGTGTCGCCGGTCAGGAAGGACAGGTTCCTTTACGAACACTTTCTGTTCTTTTCTCTACAGGTTCTTTTATGTGTACTTGTGTGTTAGACAATCACGATATACTGGCAATCTTTTAGTCGGGTGACCAAATGTTTCGAGTACCGATTTTCTGCTTGTCGTTTCTATGGTTTTTGAGAACCATCTCTACCCAGTACATATAAGTCTCTTAAATTCCATAGTTAGTAGTCTTGACAGGTAGAGAGGTAGGGAGTGAGAAACACTAGTAGGAAATATTTCAAGTACCAAGTAAAATGTACGAGATCCTGACACATGACAATGGAATTAGTGACCAAGTGTGCATTTGTACTCTTTAAAGTGATGGGTGAGATCCGGAACTAACAAAAAAGTCCTCTTTTTTTTTCTGTATGTTGACTGGAGACTTGTTATCCTTAAGTTTGAAATGTCCAAGTGGAGATACGTCAAAAAAAAGTTGACATTTAAGATGTCATGATATACTAGATGTCAACCAATTTAGTCTCTTAAACCTTACCACCTATGTCTCCTTGTTAATATTCAATGGAAACCTAAAAGATAACGTGTCTCCCAACAGTGCGGATGGAGGGTGTACCAGTTTCCCGGTTGACACGATCTGATTTATTAGAGATTCTGAACAAGTTCGGAAAAGTAAAGTAGTAATATTTTAATTTTGTAGAACTGAAAGAAGATACGGTGGTTTAAGAAGTGGTCGAGGACAGGAGAAGTGAGAGGTACTGAGATCTATTGTTGACAGGATGTACAATTTTGGACAACTGATTCTACTTATTATGTCAGTACTAGCACCAAGTGAATTTAATTTTAGACTTCTGGTATAGTGTGAAGAATTAGTGACTTAAGTAGTGTGTAATGTAAAAGACCGTCTTTTGGAGATGAGAAGTGCTTATAAACTTTTATTAGAGACAAACCTTCTTTTCGATAGACCGTAAACTATAATTTTCTTTTTTAGTTCATAATTAGTTCAAAATTTATATTGTAGAAACTAGGCAGAATCCTTTTCAGAGGTCTGTTTCATCGAGTAGTAAAAACCTGTTTGACGGTCGAGTATATGTTTTGCAAGGAGATATTTGTGTCAATTCATTATGTTCCTTAATCCGTTCCATTCGCGACTGGTACCGACTACTTTTTTTATTAAAAATTAAGATGAACGTCGAGATAAACATTTGGTGACTTCTTCTTTTAGTCCATGTAGACACAGGGGCAAACCCAGTCTTCAGACACTTTTTGACGTTCAATTCGTACCACTAGACTTTTCTTGGGTCGTCGGACCCACCAGGAAGCATCCTTCTACGGATGTGTGTGTAAATACAATAGTGATAGTGAGGCTTCGGTGTCAAAAGATTCATTTTATCAACATTGTGTTGAACCTCCTACTTCAAAATATGTGACTTTAATTCTACGGAGTATCCTTTTCGAGTAAATTCAGAGACTTCCTCATTCACTCTTAAAATGGTGGGTTTATAAACTAGAAAATGTTCTTCGTGAAAGATATCCCCTTCTAATAGTTGAGAAGACACCAACTGAGGCGCTTCTTTAAAAACTTTTTATACTGTTATCGATTCCCTGTGTCTTAATCCGTTTATTCAGATTTACTACGTACACACCTGGTAAGTACCGGAAAGGGAATATCGGAACCTACTCTCTGAAAACCGGGGATAAGGTTTCATGTTTAGTTCTGACCCTTTTCGTCTTTAAAAATAAAGAGTTGACGTATTTACCAGTATCGACTATTCTGTCGTTCGTCTATCTTGTGGAGACACGAAATGGTCGACTTTACATTCCTTGACTGTCCACGGACGTGACCCACCCCGAATGGACATTGTCCGTGGGTCCTCTCCAATATAATTACAATTATTATCCACTCGTTGAGTTGATCTATGGTGTTTCAGATAATCGTGAAGAAAGGATTTCGTCTCCAAGAATCAAGAGATTCCGGTGACTAATTATATGTTAGTGATAATCAAGTTAATAATGTCAGAGGTAGAGGTGTGCGTTTCATGTGTAGTTTGATGTTCCTTCTTCACGACGTTTTTTGTTGTTTCTTTTAATGTTCACTATTAGATTATTGTTTCGTCCTTTCCTCATTTCATTTTCTCGTTCCTTTTGTAAGTTTTTAGTACATAAACCCAATAAATAATATCCTTGTTTGCGACGTCTTGTTCTTAACGAAAGTATTTATTAGTACTGGAACTAATTAATGTGTTTTCCAGTTCGATGTAAGTCTTACAGATTCTCCCTTTCCTATTAATTGTACAAAATGTTTTTAAAAGAATTCTTTATAAAAATTAATCGCACGATTTCCCTTTTGGAATCCATAGGTCTTTCGGACTATTTTACGAAATTGGATTCTTTACAATTTCGGGTTCCGAGAGATACTTATTAATAGTTCTATAACTCTGTACGTTTTTACAACAGTCGATAACGGAGTCTCCTGTCTTATGAGTCGTCGTCATGGTATACACGATTTTTCCCACAAAAAGGTCGTGTTACGAGGTCAGTTAAGGTGGAACGTTGGTGACGGTACGTAAAGTTTACACTAAATAGTTACACTCTTTAGAGATAACAGTGTCTTGGTTTTTTTTCCGATTTCACTGTACTTGTACCTAACCTGGGTGAAAGTGATTTATGGGTGTGGGGGTCCCCGAAGGGGTCGTCAGATCACCAATTCTAAGACGGAAGGTTACGTCCCCCACACCCAAGTTAGGGACCAGCCCCTTGATTCCAGCGTGTGTACCCTGTGTCGGTTTTTATTTATTTATTTTAAATAAATTTTAAATTTTTATTTATGGGAGTAAGGGTATGAGATGAAAGATTAAGATTTACAATCTTTCGAAAGTGTTTGTCAGGACTAGGAGGAAGTGTCGGTGATAAAATCCTAGTACGAAGTTACCGTATTCGAAGGTGTAAAGTATATTGCAACCGTTTCGACTTACCGAGTGAAGACTATAATTAAAAGGAAAATTTACCTTTTTATTAGATCAAGGAGAATCTTTATTGATCACTTATGGTAAAGTTAAACGAACTCTTGTCTGACCGATAACTTTTCTTTTTGATTCAGTTACTACCGTTACTCTTTTATAAGACTGGTACAGTATAAAATAAAGTGATTTATAGGTATTTTTGTTCACAAAAAAAAAGAAAAATATGAATTATCCAGAAAAGAGATAGAAATTATTATCTGACAAACTATGTACCTTTTACTGTATTACAATTTTTCTACATTCAATATTTCGTGTTATTACAGTTTTTTGTGTTACTTGTCTGGTGTTCTAGGTCCTAGACCTCGAAATAGTTTTGAGACGTAGGTAGGTCCATATGGAGAGGGTCTAGGAACGGAGGATTCCACTAAGTAAGTGTAGGTGTATCTTTACAAGGACATAATAGTGTAAGCCTTTTATGTGATGGTTTACCCGAAGGGTCCACCACGATCACCATTTCTTGGCGGACGGTTCCGTTCTATGGATTCTCTGAACCCAGGTTAGGAACCCAGTCCTTCTTTAGGACCTCCTCCCGTACCGTTGGGTGAGGTCGTAAGTACAGACCTCTTAGGGTACCTGTCTCCTTGGACCACCCGATCCCAGGTGACCCGACGTTTCTCCGCCCGTGCTGACTTCGTTGAATCGTACGTGTGTGTGTGATGGGACGAAATAAGTGAACGAACCGACAGTACTTTTTTTATGGTGTCTGACATACGTACCGAGTTTTATGTCTTTAAATAAAAGAGTGTCAAGACTTACGACCTTCAGGTTCCAGTTGCGTCAATCACCCTTCTCCACCAAAGGAGATTCCGGAGAGAGAAACCGAACGTCTGTTGGTGGAAGAACGACATAGAAGTGTATCGACAGGGAGACACGTGTGTTCGATGACCTCAGTGAGACATATAGGATTAAAGGACAAGATTGTTCCTGTGGTTCGTCTGGCCTAATGATGGGTGAGATTCCGAAGTAAATTTAATTGGTAGAGAAAGTTCCGGGATAGAGGTTTCTGTCAATGTACGACTCCATGACCCTTAATCCCGAAGTTGTATATTTGAACCACCGCCGTCCCACCCGCCCCACCGCCCCCCTGTGTTAAGTAGGGTAACAACAACAACGAATCAAACGATTCAGTACAGACTGAAAAAAAAAAAAAAAGTACAGACTGAAAAACGTTAGGGTACCCGACGTCGTACGGTCCGAAGGGACAGGAAGTGATAAAGGGTCTCAAACGAGTTTGAGTACAAGTAACTTATCCACTACGATAGGTTGGTAGAGTAGGAGACAGTACGGGAAAAGGAGGAGGAAGTAGGGACAATAGTGACTGGTTTATTTTAAGTTTCGTTTATAAGGTCATTCAAAGACCACGACACATAGAGTCCTAAGAAGTATCGGCACATTCCTTTATAAGGTAGATCTTTCGGTTATAAGTAAATCGGTGTTCTTTCCGTGAGTTTTTGTTTTCTTTATGAAGGTCTTATTCTTTTTACATAGAGAAGAAACACCCGAATGACATCACACGGTCGGAGAGAGAAGACCAGGATATCAACCAGGGACATTCTTCTCTTAAAACTGGTTTAGCGAACTCTAGATAGGAGATAGAGACTGTCTTTGTTTACAAATCTTCGTATGTTAGAGTTTATTTCCGGTCCATTACGGTAAAGGTCGCATACTTCTTTTGTTCACTGAAAATCAATGACAGTCACAATCTCCATTTTTAGTCCTGTTAACGAGGAAGGTTTCGGTCTGATATGATTAGTTGATTTTAATGTCATTAAGTGTAAAAGTTCACAAATAAAAGACGTTGTCTCTATTTAAGTAATCGAACGTGAGATAACAATTCACCTTCTCGGTACGATGGTTTGCCATGTATAATGTGTTAGGACAATGATCTTTCTTATATAGTTTATGTTTTTATTTTTTATATTTTATGTACTTCGTATCTGGAATTTTTTATTGTCATTCAATCAGGACCATCACTCTTATGTATATTTAAAACTAAGGAAAAGAAATGAAAAACTATCGAGGTGTAAAAGTTGGTACTTCATATTTTAGAATAAAAAGCGATACCTACACGACCATTTTCACTGTCGGATGACAGGACTTCCTGGGAGTACCCGTCTGGAATCGGTGTCAGAGTCCAGGTCTGTTTTAGTTTTTTCTTCCTTGATCTTCTTCGAATTAGTGGAGGCTGACAAAGTACTGTTGTTCAGACTAGTGTACCTATAAATAGTAAAGTGACTATGGTTTCTGTAGACCGTACAGTTGTCGAGTTTCCGGTTGGTTACTAATGGGTCTTAGGTTACATTAGGGAGACTGTAAGATATGTAAACGGACTAATTAAATCACAGTCTAAAAATGCCCTAAAGACAAGTTTTTGGTCCCTCCTTTGTTTGACGATTTTTCGTGATAGAGGGAACAGGTAACCCATTCTTTCTTTGTCAGTTTCCGTACTACAGGGGGGAGGAGTCAAATATTAATGAAAAGGTACAAAGGTGTGTTGCCAAAGTTGAGTCCCTTTCCTCCCTTTACAGTGAAGACCTGTTATCGGGAACAACATGATCTAATAAAAGGTACCAGAGAAAGATTTCTGTCGACAAAAGATCCGTCGTCCAGGAGAATAGGACCAAGGGATTCCTTAGTAGAGGATTTCTCTAATTATTGTCTCGGTCTGTCTTCTCCGAGACTTCGGACGTGACGAGAAAATTTCTGTCCGTCGTGAATCAAGTTTTCCCAAGGTGACCCTAGGTCAGACCGAAAGGTCTATCAATAATCAACCCGTTATAAATCCTTAGTGGTCGAGGGTTTTCGATGGTGTGTGAGACTTATGTGATGTTTCTGGACGACCTCTGGGCCCAATACCGATATAGTCGGTTCTCTTTCGAACCTTTACGGACTCCTGTCCACGACCGGGTCGTGTTGCGGTGTCGTTCTGTAAAAGTGATCTTTAACGTTCACCTTTTACCGGAGGTTCTTTCAATGGATTCGTTTACAATGTAGGTTACTATGGCACTGGTTTCATTCAGATCTTCTCTCGTTCGTCCATAGACACGTTCGACTGTCGTCCCCCTGTCCCGGAGGTCCTCGTTCTTGCCGTTCATTGAGTATCCTGTAGAGTCTCTCCTGCCGAGACCGGGAGGGTCGTGTCCGATAGGGGAGGAGACACGGAAAGGGGTGGAGGGGAGGAGATGTGGATAAGGGAGGGCTAAGCAGTTGAGACAAGGCGAGACGAGACCGGACGGTCCATACCACACCTCGTACCGGTCCTGGTACAGTAGACGTCTGAGAGTCAGAACTGGTAGTCTTCAGGGAGGTGAAAAGTCAACCGACCCTCTCTGACACTCTAGGGTAGTCTGCAATCATATGTCGGGCTCTACCAAGGATAGTAGATTCTTGTCTTTGACGGGTGTACACGTGTGTAACTTTCCTTCTCTGACGCTACCAGGAACTTAGCGTGAGACGGAAAGGATCGAACTAGACAAGAGGGAGTCACTGGAATTTCTACGTCTTTGAGAAGGTTTAGTGACGAATTCCCAGTCGACACCCGTAAGGTAGTGTCTTTCCATGCACACACGACAGAACGTGTGTTAGTGTTTGAGTGACTGAAAATGAAGATCATATTCCTGGGGGCTTTGTAAGAGAAATGGTACTGTGGTATATTAGTGTGTGTGTCTGTGTATGTTTGTGTAGGTATATATGTGCTTTCTGTCGAACTAAAATTCCTTATTTCCATCCGAGAATTTATTATGTTATTATTATTAATAGTAATGATCAAATTAAATTTCAAGAGTGGTGGAGAAGTCCTATCATTTGTTACGAAGAGGGTCATGGAAAGAAGTACACTGGGGTCTCCCGAAGTCTCTACGCATTGTAGAGGACTAAAATTCCGAGACAGTGAAAGTATAACATAATTGTAAGATCCTACTGTCCGTGGATCAAGAGTGATCTAGAGTCACAAAAGGTCTTTCAAAAACGAACGGACAGACGATTTTCTTGATGTTGTTGCAAAGGGGAACGTGTGTAAATTTGACTGTTGATTCAAAAAGGCAGACTTTAAAGTTGTCAAACTTTCTTAATTTAAAGGTTACGTAGCATGTTACGTAGACTTTTAATTCATACTAAGAAAATTTACATAGGTTGAATTTTGTGGTCTCGGTAAACTATAGGTAATAATAAGTATTTGACTTTTCGAGGACATATTCTTTTGAAAAGTAACAAGGAATAAGGGAAACTTAAATATACAGGTAAGGTCATAGGGGTTTCTTAAAATGGGACCCCGAAGGGACCACCGAGTCTCCCATTTCGCAGACGGACGTTACGTCCTTTGGTAGGCGACCTCTTCCTTTATCGTTGGGTGAGGTCATAAGAACGGACCTTTTAGGGTACCTCAAAATAGAATTGTATTTTATAAAGATTGTAAAGTTCTAAAATAATCAGTAAGATAGTTTATAGAGACGTTTAATTCCTATATATTATACATATACGTATTAAATGTCTTTTACAATATATATACATTTAGAATATTAGAGTTCTTTGAATTTTTTAAATGTATATTTATAAAATACCAGTGTCCTAGAAATTTAAAGGTATGTATTTTTACATTTGTACTCATAGATTTAAAGGACATTGGTATTCTCCGAGTAAAAAAAGTGGACTTAACTACATGTAATAAATAATCAAGATGTGTTGATTATGGTATTTGTAATGTTAAAATATTTACTAATAATTTTATGTTTAGTCAACAATCTTTACGTAGTCAATTACTCTACTTACTCAATGAAGAAGGTCAATTTAATTCGTAGATATCTACTTATACCGATTGTCCTCTGTCTTAAGTCGTATTTAAAATAAGGATAGACGGAGAGGGAGAAAAAATTATATTTTCGACTCTTTTGAAGAAATGTGTTTATTGATGAACCTTTAAGTTTAAACAGCACTATTAAAAGGAGTTATCAAACTTAAGGAAGACCCTGTATACGGTTTTTTTTAGAGTCCCACTAGATAGTAGTTTTAATAAAAATTACTAGTTGACTGTTGAGTTAATTCGGGAAAAAGTTAAATACCTTTTATTTCCTAACCTGTGGTGGACTTAAGGTTTTCATAAACAATAGGACAGTAATCTCAGTAATTAAAAGTAGTTGTGGTTGTGGTGACGAAGTCAGTAGGGAAACAGACCTTAAGTCCTCAGACCTTGAGTTCTCAGTCTTCCTGACGGACAATTCCGATCTCCACACTCTCTGACCGGTCTCCGTCTTCTGAATGAACTCTTCCCTCACCCTCCTTTTCCTCCGATGTTCATGATGTTCTTGTAAGTACCTTCCACTCTAGATTTTGGTCTAAGGGGCTTCAGGTGAGTATGAGTAGTGGTGTAGTATGAGCGGTGTTCGGATATCCAGGTACTTGGGGACAGACTTCTAGAGGAGACTGGGACGATACAAGACAAAACAAGACTAAAGTACCTATTGTGCCCCAACCCTCAGAACAGGAAGGGAGGATGGCATTAGGTTAAGACAGACAGAGTGGAGAGTAAAATGGAAGGGTCATAATTGTTATGTTTTTAAACTTAAAGGCAAATAATCTTTTTTTTTTTTTTTGTGAGTATGTTTGTTACATTTTAGTCAGAGAATGTTGTTTCTTTCTAAACCGAAAAAGTCTTAGTTTTGTCTTTTTAGACATAACACGTGTTTGGACGGTTAATGACATAAAATTAATATCGGGAAAAATAGGGGGACCTCAGAAGATTGGTGGTTCAGTACGAGTCATTGTTACAACATCGACGGAGTAATATCATTCGACAGAGGACTCATAGATGAAGAAATTGGTTCACGTAAACGAGACTTTCGTGTCACGAGTCACGACTACGACGTGAATTCTGTTTTCGTTCAAATCACTGAACAAACACAAATTACTTTAATGACGTGTCTACGACTAGTCGATTCACACTCTTCACACTATATAGTGAGACGTAGTTCTGGAACCCATTCCAGTAGGAAACCCCTGGATCCAATATCTTTGTCACTCCATCCCATTCCCACCCTCCCTTTTCTTAAAAGAACGGTTGGTTGAAGATTAAGGTCAGTCTGTTAAGTGTCGGTCTGTTAATTCGAGGTCCCGTGTGTTAATGTCAGTCTGGTTCATCAATCCGTCTCTTTGACCCTTAGACACAACAGGGATTTTGCACCACGGACAGAATGTCAATATCTGTAGTCGGTGTTAGTCCTGTGTGACTCCTTAAACAGTGCTCAAATACGAGTCAATAGTGTGTTGGGTCCCACGTTTAGTGACATGGACACACAGGAACCAGTTCGTTGGGAAGGTTTAGAATATGTCGAGAGGACTTTATACACAGACACACAAGTCAATAATTTAATTTAGGTTGAGAAACAGTGGGGTACCTGACATCGGGTGGTCCGAGGAGACGGGTACCCTAAGAGGTCCGTTCTTACGACCTCACCCAACGGTAAAGGAGGAGGTCCCTTAGAAGGGGTAGGTCCCTTACTTGGGTGTAGAGGACGTGACGTCCGTATAAGAAACGGTGACTCGTGGCCCCGAGGGGGAGGACTTTATATCCCTACTATAATTGTCGTGGATGAAGTGTTCCAATAACACTCGTCATCTGTTCGATTATTAGGTGAATTTTCGTGAATTGGGTCATGTATTGTTTACCTTAACAAAGAATATGGTCATCGATAACAATACTTTCTTTTATGAGAATGTGTACACGTTTGGTTAAAGAGAATTTTAGTTAAGGATCTACTATACAGTTTATGTTATCCTCTTATGACTAAAAAAAAGGGTATCTTTAAACTTTGTTCGGAAAAGTATTACAATTTTTAAAATTTTTTCTCAACGGGAAGTCCCCTTTAGGTTTAGTTGTACTGTATACTTCACTTCACTTCAGCGAGTCAGCACAGGCTGAGAAACGCTGGGGCACCTGACATCGGATGGCCCGAGGAGGTAGGTACCTTAAAAGGTCCGTTCTTATGACCTCACCCAACGGTAAAGGAAGAGATCCCCTAGAAGGACTGGGTCCCTAACATGGGCCCAGAGGACGTAACGTCCGTCTTCGAAATGGTAGACTCGGTGGTCCCTTCGGGTATTGTACTCCACACGAATTTTATTTTTTGTGGACGAAACGTCTTTACGACAAGAAGTACGACACCCCCGTGGTACCCGTCAGAGAACCCGTACTGACCGGTGGTCGGCAGTGGACGAATCGTGTTCGACATGTGTTGTGTAGGATACTGTAAGTAGGGGAGTCTGAAAGTTAGTACCATTTTGTCGACACCCTGGTACCAGTTGGGTTATTTGTTTGACAAAAGTTACTGGTGATAGTCTTAATCCTGTCAGAGTTTTACGAATGACTATGGTCTTCGGAAGAGAGTAAGGATTCTACAAGGACTTCCGACAAAGACCAGAGGGAGAAGAAATAGTATCGATGTCTACTTTAGTTGTGTCACAATATCACTACGATCATGGTTTTGAACGTCACAAAAACGATATTCGACATTCCTCCTCAAACCGGTGTAGTGAACGGATACATGAATACTTCACTTCGCATTCCACACGGAAAGACGAATGAATTAACACTTACCAGGATTCAGTAAGATGTTATATTTTATTTCTCGAAAGGGTCTTCTCTCAATTCCTCCCCTCTTCTACTCTGTAATCGTTCCCTTACTCCCGTGACACTCTCTTAAGTCGTCGGAGTCATGGGACTAGAGGGTCGGTATGCGTAAGTTTTCTATGTGTATTGTTTTGAAAAGTTGAAGAGACGAAGATCGGAGGTGTTAAATCGGTCTTTGTCTTTGTAGATGGTCTTCCTTCACGTCTCTTTGTGATCCTTTTCTCGACTTAACCCTTATATGGAAGAGGAGGATAGTCAGACGTTCGTGGTCTATGTGTGTGGTGTGTGTTCTCAGCGTCGGATGTTTCGTCGACGGACTTGACGTTTCTGTCCCGGTAGTAAAACAACGACGATCGTCGATCAGTACACCTTTACTGACCAAACGTACGAAACTTTTTTTCACTCCGTTTCTTATTTTTATTATAAAGATAGGTAGTGTGAAGGGAAGTTACCAGGGAAAGTAAGGGTCAAGTCTTCGTGTCTTCTCAAGCTTGTGTCTTATTTACAGGTTTCCTGTCATCCGATGATTTGATCCCTAAACACATTCTAGAGTGATGTGTATGGTTAAGTGTTCTTTAGTCCTGTTATAAATAATATTTCCAATGGACATTCTACGTCGTTGAAGTCTGTATTTTACTTGGATACTACTATTTTTTTTTTTCTTTTTTTTAAACTTACACACACGGACATCGGTTGAAGAGTTTTCACTTTTCATGGGGTTTTCAATCTTACGAATAAATCCTTATCTCTATCTGTGTCTCCACTGGTGTTCTCTTTTCTAAGATACACTTGAGAGATTTTTGGGAGGGAATATCTATAACTCGTTATGTCACAAATACATGGTAATAAGTAATGTCTCAAAGTCGTTTTGTGGGTTGTGTTTCTCAAAAGAAAATTTGGTTCTATGTTTGTATTTTTTGGACTTTACTTTTACGAACCGTGAGTTTCTTAGGGAAGTTCTTGTGTTGACGAAGGTTTCCTTGAAAAAGATCTTGGTGATGAACTAAAAATTGACTGTGTTTGTTCCCTTGGAACTTTGGGAAAGAAGGGGTAGAATGTCTATAGATTGAATTAATCTTTATACCTTTATTTTGACCGTCAAGATGTCAGATCTAAATCCTCTAATCCTGTCGAAATAACTTTTCGGAGTTTTAGTCCTTACACGGTTTCTTTGTCCATAGACTTTACACACTACTTATAATTTGAATGTGACCATAGTGAAATCGAATTCGTATTTGTGAAAGTTAAATCTGAGAAGCATAATATGGGTCAAGACCATTCATCAATCCTTTGACTGTTCGACAGTTAAGTCAAAATTTCCCTTTCTCCTCCGGTGTTATAGTCAAAGAACAAGACATCGTTCAAGTTTTCAGATTTAAACGTTCTCGTACTGATCGTTTGTTTTAAGGTTTCACTTTTGATTTTAAACTCTTGAAGTTCCAGTTGGACTCGTCGACAGTCGTACTGTCTGGTCCTCAAGTAATCCGTCTTTTACCTGGTCTGTTCTTTGTCGTAGGTGACTCGGGTTCCGACCCGTCGTGTCTTGTGTCGTTCCTTCCTGGGTCGAATCGGTTGGGACTTGGGGGACCACCGATGGTTTGGGAGAAGAAAGAGTTTAGTTGAGTTTCCTAGTCTCTGGGTCTCCGTGTCGTGTGAGACTATATGTTTTAAGGGAAGAAAGAAGTCGTTTGTTAGATCCTGGGGTATCTTGTGTTAGACCCTAGGCAGGTCGTCTAGTCTGTCTTTAAGACGAGAAGGTCCGAACTTTCAATTTCAATCGACTAGGACACCTCGGTTTCTAAAGGTTTTCCCTTAGACTCCCGTACATCATTTTCCGTGATCAGAAAGGAATCTTTTGCGAGTCTCTTCTTTTCTCTGTCTCTATTTTTGTGTTCCACCTCTCTGTGAATGCCTCGAAAGAGTTAAAGTACTACTGTCGTATTCGAAGGACGGTCAAACACACTCTGTGACGGAGTTACTACTGTAGGAAGAAATTTCATCGACCCCAGGGGTGTCACGGTGGGTCCTGAAACACCGAAGAGTGACGAAGAGACGAAAGTTCTCTCCCCGACCGTTTCCCCCGACTTCATGTCTGAGGGATTAGTTATTGACGGAACGGGATCAGATCCTTCGTAAGGGACCGACACTTCGACGTTTCCACCAAAAGGATTTCATCCACTTTTACTATACATTATCGACGTAAAATTTTCTTACCTACTATAAAGAATTATTGTGTCCCTCAAAGACATATTGAATGTGTATTGAGAAGAACTCGTTCACTTAAGATCGTACTGTCCTATTCGATTTTCTAGTGGTTTCAGTTTGTAATTACTAAAACGAGTGGATCATATGACTGTAGTGAAAATATCTGATTATATTATGATCACTATTATAGGTTACAGTCGTGCCCTTTTCGTTTCGTCCAGCCACCTTTATATTTACCATGTCCAAACCCCCTTATCTTAAACAGTTCTATTTAATATTCTTCAAAATTTACACGTAGGGAAAACTGTTTCGTTAATGTGAAGGTTCTTATAAAAGATGTCTCTATAAGTATATACATATTGATGTGCTCACGTATACGACGACGACGACGATTCTGTGAAGTCAGCACAGACTGAGACACTCTGGGGTGTCTGCCGTCGGGTGGTCCGAGGGGGCAGGGATCCTAAGAGGTCCGTTCTTGTGACCTCACCCAACGGTAAAGGAAGAGGTTACGTACTTTCACTTTTCACTCTCACTTCAGCGAGTCCTGAGAAGCACTGGGGTACCTGACGTCGGGTGGTCCGAGGAGGTAGGTACCCTAAAAGGTCCGTTCTCATGACCTCACCCCACGGTAGTGGAAGAGGTGTACTCACGTATATCAACGTATAATTATATTTTCGTCTGAGAAACTGCGTCATAACAAATCTTCTTGTATCAGGTCCTTTGGTGTTTTTCTCCAAATTTAATAGTGTGTTAGACTCACACCTTAATTTCACAATTAACGAGTCAGCACAGGTCGAGAAACGTTGGGGTACCTGACGTCGGACGGTCCGACGAAACAGGTTCCTTAAGAGGTCCGTTCTTATAACCTCACCCATCGGTAAGGTAAAAAGTCCCCTAGAAGGGTTGGGTCCCTAGTTTGGGTCCAGAGGACGTGACGTCCGTTTAAGAAATGACAGACTTGGTGGTCCTTTCGGGTCATACCTTCTCATACGTTGATAATCTGTGTACATGGGGTTACAAGTAGCGTCGTGACAAATATTATCGGTCCTGTACCTTTGTTGGATCTACAGGTAGTCGTCTACTTACCTATTCTTTCGACACCATGTATATGTGTTACCTCATAATGAGTCGGCAATTTTTCTTAAGTAAACTTAGTCAAGACTACTCTACCCACTTTGACCTCGGTTAATATGTCTCACTTCATTCGGTCTTTCTTTTTGTGGTTATGTCATATGATTGTGTATATATACCTTAAATCCTTCTACCGTTACTGCTGGGACATACGTTCTGTCCTTTTTTCTGTGTCTACACATATGGCCTGAAAACCTGAGTCTCCCTCTCCCTCTCCCACCCTACTAAACCCTCTTACCCTTAAGATTGTACATATGACAGTACATTCTTAACTTAGCGGTCAGGTACAGACTGCATCCCACGTCGAACGAACCCCGACCACGTACCCCTACTGGGTCTCTCTACAACACCCCTCCCTCCACCCTCCCCCCAAGTACAAACCCTTGCGTACATTCTTAATTTCTAAAATTTTAAATTTTTTTTTAATTTTTAATTTTTTTTGAGTGTTAATTAATGATAATAATAACACTTAATTAATAAGGGTTATTGGTTCCATACTTTTGTTGATTTTACATGTAACTCGTTACTTACCTATTTCCTTTTCACCATATACGTATGTTACTTGGTGATAAGTCAGAATTTTTTCCTTCTTTAGGGCGGTAAACATTGACATTATGCCTACCTGGATCTTCTGTAATACGATTTACTTCATTCAGTCTATGTCTTTCTTTATGGGACGTACTAAAGTAAATATAAAACCTAGATTTTATCAGTTTGTGTATCTCGTTTCTCATCTTACCACCAAAGGTCCCTGATTTGTTTTCTTACCCTGTTGTCCTTCGTACTAATATCCCAACTTTACTTACCCTTGGAGATAGAGACATAGTGGTTGCAAACCGTGAAAAACTTAAACTATGGTATACAACAGTTTATATAAATTCTCGTACGTAATACCTCGGTACGGTGGACCGAAGTTTGTGGTTAAAATATGGGAACAAGACTTATTAGAATCTGTTCAATAGACTAGAGACACGAAGTCAAAGAACTCGATTTTTTGTAATGCTTGTCGTGTGTAGGGTATTTCAACAAGAGTGTGTGTGTTTTACGAATGTTGCACGTCCGTGTGTCATTCGGAGTTTAAATTTATAATATCAATACTAATAATATTTAAAATTTTATATAATCAAATATTTTCTCGATCTAAATATTACATATGAATGTACTTGTCTATACTAGAAAAATTCGGTGTCCTTCGTTATACTAGTGTAAAAATTTTTATATGTGTGGTTGTCTTGTCTTTTCCTGGACTACGAGGTGGGGTTTGGTAATCGTTACTATCGAAGATTTTTCCTTTCGTCTCTTTTTCCAGTTCCCTCTGAAGTCGAAGTATTAAATGTAAGAAGTCATGATAATTTGAACATTAGTATTCGTCCATATTTTGACGTTCACTCTCTTTGTTTTAAATCTAGAGTGTCTCGTAGTTTTGGAGTAAGGTAATTCCGTTGATTTCCTGGTCTATTTCCTCGTCTATAAACATATATATACATATATATGTACATATATGTGAGTATCGTAGGGAAAGTAGGTGACCTCTTTATCTCCCTTCGTCCAGTTTGGTTACCTCTAGTTTTACAGTCGAAAACTGTAAATGGTGGTGTCCCTTCCTGTGTTAACTCACACATCTGGAAACCGAGTGATGGTTCCGTCACGTTTGCTCTGGATCTTGTCGTCTGTGTCTGGTGTTACTCTTGTGTTGACACGGGAGACCCCAACACGTTGTCCTGGTGGTGACCTGATGTGTTACCGGAACAAGTTTACTCGTTTTCCTTGACGAACCCAGGGTCGTGTCGACCGCCCCGGGTCGTCTCGTGACCGACCGAAGGTTCGTGGTGAACGGGGGTAATACGTCATGTGTTTGGTGGAATGAGATGTGTCCTGGGCCGACTGTGAGGGGATCTAACTCAAATCCAGTCCTTGTGTGTCCGGAGGTCGTGGTAGTGATTCGCGTGTTTGGTCTTCCGTCTAGGGGGTCCCTATCCTTCCTAACTCGGTCCCGTAGGACCAGGGGTCCCAGTTTGACCGACTGGTTGACGGTTAGTTTGGTCCGTCCCTTCCTTCCTCTCTTCCCCGTCTCTTCCTTGTCTGATAATGTAATCACCTCAAGAGGTGAACCCTTGTCCTTCTTTTATTCACAAACGAGAATTGTTTCTATGACCGTTGTATTCCATAATCTTAAAATATTTAGTCTTATCGTTAATTTGTACCTGCGATCTTTGTCGTTTTCGTTAAAGTTTGTATTCTCTCATTACCTTATTCGTAAGGTCTGGGATGATTATTGGATGTTCGACACCCGAAACTGAATTCTTTGTCCTCTGTATAAGTGACTGAACACTGGAGTACTCTACTTCGGATGCTCCCGAAACGTTTTTCATGTAGTATCCGTAAACTCTGTCCTCTCAAGAAAGAAGATTTCCGTACATGGTAGGGACCGGGACAGGTCACTTTCAGTGGTCCTGAAGAGTTTATGAACAGTTTTTGTTGTGTAAAGGTTTGTGGGAACCCTCATCGCCATCCCCCCACTCACTAAGTCGACTCGACTCTCAGTGACTAGATTTGACCTTATTCCGTTGTACAGTCGATGTACAACGTTAAAATTCTATACTAGTAAATATATCTTCAACGGATACACGTCGAGGGGTCAGTAAGGTGTGTGTGGAAACCGAATGAACGGAAATGAATATGGTAAAGAAATCCCTTCAGAAGGGTATAAAGAAGATGGAGCAATGGAGGATGTTAAGGAAGTTGAGACAAGTCTATGGTGGAAGAGGTCCTGTGAACGGACGGGACTGTCTTCGCCGGGAAGGAGACCTGTATAGACGGAGAGGGTCCTGGTGTTAGTCACTAGCGAAGAGACGGAACAGGTACGTCTAAACTCGAGGAACCTCAAGCGACAAGTAGAGACCTTAGTGTCGTGTCACATATACGGAGCACGTACATGGATTGTGT
Organism: Capra ibex; assembly: GCA_006410555.1. Classification (NCBI taxonomy): domain Eukaryota; kingdom Metazoa; phylum Chordata; class Mammalia; order Artiodactyla; family Bovidae; genus Capra; species Capra ibex. The sequence continues at coordinate 55,923,547 of SJYO01052474.1, forward strand.
ATAACTTACATCCTCATTTAAAGGACTCCAGGTTTTAGGGAGGGGAGAGGGTACAACTATGTCGTGGTCGTGTCGTGGACCGTTTTCTGGAACATTTAGTCACTGGTAGGGTTCTTATGTCGACGTACCCACTGGTAGTGAACGATTATGTAGCCCCGTCCTAGTCCGATAAAATTTGGGAGGAAGGGAGGGAGGGACGTAGTAGTCACCCGTAAAAGACGTCCACGACGAGATCCGTTAAAGAAGTGTCACGTTACATGAGAGGTGGTGTCGGAGTATGTCCTCGTAATACGTCCTTTGTGATCGTAGACCCGATTTCGGTTGACTAAGCTCCAAATTATTTCGTACACGAGGTCGAACAGAGAGTAAAGAGGGAAAGAGAAAAAAAAAAAGAAACTTCTGTTTCCACGTTCGATGATAGAAACAAAACCGAGTAAGGTCGTTATACAATGACTGGGAAGAATAGTTATGGGTCGACTAAGGACCTCTAATCGACCACTAAAGAAGGACTATCATCTATAGACAAGGATACCAGTGTACGGAACCTGTGACCGAGGGCCTTGACACTCGGTCTAGAAAGGGTTCCCTGGAATCTTCAGAAAGACGAGGAAGTGTTTGTGGACCCACTGGGGATGTGGAGGGGGAACCCCGCACATCTCCCAGAACTTTCTTCGTCTATGCCTACCATAGTGCTCGTTAATGAAATTGATCACTTCTGAAGGTAGGACTTGTGTCCCAGTAAGCAGGTATTATTACAAACATTTTGGGAAATACTACATGTGTCGAGGTGTTCCTACTAGAATGGACTAGTACTATTAATGGGGTACTTATTCGTTCCTACCATAATGATAGGAACAATTGTCTCGTTCTGTGATTTGGAAGGGTAATCAAATGGAATTTTCCTGGGAATTGTGCGAAATTTTTTTTTTTACTGTACCTGACATTTTTACTACTTCTTAGGTAAACGTATGAGTCAGTACAGGTCGTGAAACGTTGAGGTACCTGACTGACATCGGGTGGTCCGAGGAGACAGGTACCCTGAGAAGTCCGTTCTTATGACCTCACCCAACGGTAGAGGAGGAGGTCCCCTAGAAGGATTGGGTCCCTAGCTTAGACAGAGGACGCAGAAGGTGGACCCGTCCACTTAAGAAATGGTAACTCGGTGAATCGTTCGGGTTTCTTAGATATCACTTCACTCACTTCAGCGAGTCAGCACAGGCTGAGAAACGCTGGGGTACCTGACATCGGATGGTCCGAGGCGGGAGGTACCTTAAGAGGTCCGTTCTCATGACCTCACCCAACGGTAAAGGAAGAGGTTCCCCTAGAAGGACTGAGTCCCTAGTTTGGGCCCAGAGGACGTAAGGTCCGTCTGCGAAATTGGAGACTCGGTGGTCCCTTCGGGACATATCCAGCGGTTATTATGACATGATGTCTCGTCCATCCTATATGTAGTGAACGTCGTACCATGACCCCAACCAGATACCTAAGTCGTCGGTTCATGTCCGATGTGCAACCACAAAAGTAGATTTCTACCACCGGTGGGTAGTTCAAGACCAACCTAGGTGACAGACCTGTGTATATACGTGTTTCGTACACCATCTACCAGTTTCAATATGTCTCCGTCTTTAATTCATGTGTCTCTTTATTTGACTCTATCAAGAAGTTTACTTGTCATCTAGACCCGACAGAACTGGTCGCTTTAAATTAAATACGAGGTGACCAGTGAAGTAGACGACTAGAAGTGGTAGAGTAAGAATTTTCTCCTCATCGAGGGAGAAGTGGCGGAAGATCTTCCGATTTTCCTAGATTTTCCTGATCACTCTTTCATGACATTTATCAATTTTCGGGGTGTTTTTACTTTGTCCCATAATGATAAAATATGTGTCCCTTCAATCCTACATTCGTCAGTTCAGTGTAAGATAGTCCGGGTTTCTTAAGTGTTCCCTTAGGTTTGTACCCAGTGGGAGTCTGTCGATAGACCCCATTTTCAGTGAACTTTACTTTCTCTGTGAGTCGGACTGGCGTTATGAACGTGTTACTAAATATTAATCAAGAGGGACTATGACGGGTCTAGGGGGACTGGGTTGGGTTTCCAGGTCGTCCAGAGGTGACAATACGTGAAGAGGAAAGGATTAGACGGAAAGGGCGTAATACTACCGTGTCAGGATTTGACGGAAAGGATCCACCATGGATCAGAAAATGTGTAGCGGACCGTTTACCAGTGATGGTGTTCCACCCTCTAATGGACGGTGGTAACCGTCGTCAACTCCCTTCCCTAGTGAAACTACGTCCCCGGTAGAGTGGACGCGTGAATCCCTGCGAGGTTGGGGTGCGAGGACGTTTGTGAGGGATGCGCAGACTCAGAGTCAGGTGTGAAGACAACTCGGGACACTGTCACTACCCGACTCAACCGGACCTCTTGGAGAGATCCTGTAGTTCCCTCGAGAGTTCCCCTTGACTACCAGTTCCCGAGTTGGGTCACGTTTCTAAAGTCTCAGTGTTCGACAGGTTGGTAATCGGAACCGAGACACAGTCCTCGATGGATGTGGGGAAATAGGGTTCCCTGGACGGGCGACGGTTTTTTTTTTTTTTCATGTTAATTTACGACGTTATTATTGATGCGGAAAACAGTTGTCAAATTGAGCTCCCATTAACTGTGGGAGGTCAGGGTGTGATGGTGGTGGTTGTGTTTTGTTTTGTTTACTCGTTTTTCTGGACTGACCTCTCTGTGATTGTGATACCATTTCCGTACTGTCGTTTAATGTCAAGGTATGGAGAAAACTCTAGTACCCGACCAAGACAGTGTAAAGACACAGAGTCAAAGAGTAAATATTTTTATGTTCGTTATTATCGTCGTAGGTGTAATACGTGAACAGTCCTCGTACTTTCCTTTATACGTGTGTTGGACCCGCCCCATGGACTGTGTTACAAGTGGTAATAATATGGTCGTTCCATGGCGGCCATTAGTTGGCATAGTAGTGTTTTATAACAACGTAGTTGTTAAACTGTGGTTTAATTGTAATCATATACTCCTCCTTTATATTTATGTCCTTTGCAGGGTACCACGAATTACTCTGTGAGTTTTTTTTTCCTTTAAACGTCATAAACTTGTACTACAAGTGGTTTATACAGTATTATCGAAAGGGAGAACCTTTCTAATTTCTGTGGTTTTACCAATCATGGAAGAAATTTCATGTCGTTCTTAAGACACTTCCCCCTCTCTTTGAGGTCCCTGTAGGTCTTCTTCGACGAATGTTATCTCTTTGTCTTTAGAAGGTCGTTTTTACGATAATAACATAATTTTTCCTCCCCCCCTCCTTCCGTCTCCCAGAGATTAATGTGAAAAAAATTTGTCTATGAATACAAACAAAGAGAAAAAATTTTTTCGATTATGTTCAATTATAGCTACGGATTTCTTTTTTCAACATAAAAATTTTCGATTTGTACTCTGTTTGATCGTAAACAGTTAATGGGAAAAGAAAATTTAGGACAAATTTTACACGTTACACGTTAACGGGTTCATTTAAAAGTCATACGGTTTTGTAATTCTTTAATGTTTTGAGTTATGGTTTTATTAAGTACACAATGTTGGTATTAATGAAGATATGATTCTTTTAATAATAGGAGTGTTCTTTTAAGACCGCTTAACGAAGTTTGTAACGGGAAGACTCACGTAGATCCTCCTTATTTTCCTTTTAAGTCTCAAGTCAGTAAAACTACAGGGGTGCGGATTCTTCTGAAACAGATATACAGTTAATCGATGTAGGTTATTAAAATTTACACACACATTGTCGGTGTAAAGGAGCCAAACCCTCCAGAAGGGAGGGGAGGGGGTAAAAGTAAAAGTGTCTACAAAGGCACCTTATGTTTTGTTTCCTTGCGAAAGAAGAAGACAAAGACACGGGAGACGGAAAAACATTCAGAAACAGACTAGATGACGTCTCTCGATGTCGGTCTTTCCTTTACCCTTCTCTTTCACCCCCTTCCTCCCAAACCAAGACGGGAGTCTTCGGTGGTAAAGAGTCCACCTTTTATTCTGATAGTACGGTGCTACTGTAAAACGGAACACAGTGTTACTAATTATCAGGATTAAAAAAGGTTAATCCCTTCATTAGTGTTGGTCAGCCACCTTAGACTGGTTAAAATATATCACACTAGACACTCACGATATGAAAGTTACACCTTATTCTAGATTCTACTAAGAAAAGGAAAACTGTCGATTCACATTATAACATAAAGGTAGGGGCTCAACGAAAAAGTATAGATTTTTTCTTTTCTTCGAAAAGTCTTTATTTAATAAAGGTTTAGACTGGAGGAAGTGGTTAGACGAGAGATACTTAACCATGTGACGTTAAGTTTTTCCCTCATACCTCAAATCATATAAGTTTACTCATACAATTATTTGGGCCGTTACGGAATCATCTCTGTCTTTCTGTCCCCTTATCTCACGAAAATATACTATGAATATTTGTGAACGGTTTAAGTGTCTTGGTTTAAGGTATCTCTTGACGGGTTCTCGTAGTTCTTTGTGTGTTCCGACGTGTCCGTCATTTGACAGACCGTCTTCTCTGGTGATGTTTCTCATTCATAGAGTATGTGAAGTGGAAGTCAATGGATTTGTGTTTGGTTTTGTAAAGTCTATGTCTTATAAGGTCTGTCAAGGTGACTATAGATCGGTTTACTGTCCGGTTCCTTTAATTGAATGTTACTTAAAGTTCGTTTGAACTTTTGGTGGAGTAAGTTAAGATATTAAAATCTCCGGGATTCTCTTTACGAAAGGATGTCAAGTCTGTTAATAACATCTCCTTGGTTTTAATGTTGGGATTCGAGAATTAAAGTATTCTGTTTGAATATTCATGTATTAAATATCGTACTACCATAGTTTGCCAAAAAAGTCTGTACTTCTCGAAATAATGTAGTTATATTTACCACGTTTGACACGGTGTGCCGTTTACACGGGACCTTTTACGTTATTAAGGTACTGTTAAGGATTGGGGTTTGGTCTAAAGAGAGATGGCGGTTAGTTTCGTATTTCTCCACTCGAAGTGGTCCTCTTAAGGCTGTCCTTAATACTTCGGACAACATTGACTTTAAATGGACTTTATGAGGTCAGAGTACAGTTCCGTAAGGCGATACAGTTACCAAAAGTTTAAAACCAAAAGACTCATTTCAAAAGGACAAACAAAGAAACAAAAAGAAATTTACTCGAGAAGTTATCTTGGAGTTGTCGATTGTAGTTATTTTAGTCGTAAAATAGGATTATTCAAATATAAAAGTTTGTAAATGGACGAGTCATCCCGAGGGGTCCACCGTGTCAACCATTACTTAGGTGGACGGTTACGTCCTCTGTGTTCTCTGTGTCTAAGCTAGGGACCCAGCCCTTCTATGGGACCTCATCCTTTGTCGTTGGGGGAGGTTACAAGAGCGGACCTTTTAAAGTATCTGTCTCCTCGGACGACCCGATGTCAGTGACCCTGGTGTTTCCCAACCTGTACTGACTCGTACGTACGTGTGTGTGTGTAGTTTAGTCAGTCACTCCTGTGACTAGTCCCAAGGGTACTGGGGTATAGCGAGGTGATACGTCTAGTCTTTCTCCTGTAGCGAGGAAGGGTCGGCTCTGAAAGGGATTGGGTCTGTGGAACATGTCTCGTGCAGGACGTTATGTTGTGTACCCTGTACCGTCTACCGAAGATTATTTTTCAAGATTACTTATTCCGACAAGGGTACTTTTGTTTTTAAAATTTATCCTTCAATATTTACTATTGACATCAGAGAGAGAAGTTGTACGGTGTATAGAGATATAAAACAAAAACAACGTGTCATCTCACTTTTTACTACAAAGAACGGTTACCGATCAACGTATAAACTATTGTCAAAACAAAGACAGAAAACTATCATCGAACGGAACGGAACGTTAGAGTCCTATGAGAATAAGACTTTTTCGTCTCCATCCTTTAAAAACAACGTTTCAACTTAGTGAATCTTCAACCTTTTCGTGGGGTTTGAACCTTCTTCGTGATTCTTACAGATTCTATGTGACAAGCGGTCTCTTAACAGATGTCAACTGACCTTGTACCACTCGTTTCGTACATTTTTTGTCTATACGGACTCGTAGAAGACCATAAATTCACATTAGGTTCGGTACAATGGCACTGTTGAACTGAATATTTGTGAGAATTTTTAAACACGTATGACTGAGTTTCCGAAGGGACCACCGAGTCTACCATTTCCGAGAGGACGTTACGTCCTAGGGACCCAATCCTTCTAGGGGACCTCTTCCTTTACCGTTGGGTGAGGTCATTAGAACGGACCTCTTAAGGTGACTGTTTCCTCGGACCTTCCGATGTCAGGTACCCCAACGTTTCTCAGTCCGTACTGACTCGTTAGTAGTGAGTGTATCACTGAGTTTATTTTAAATAAAAATATTAAATAGTATTTGATGGTAAATAATGTGATTCTTGTCTTTTATGTTGTCCTAGGTCAGGACAGAGGTACCTCAAGTCACCAATCGTCATCCAAAGAAATACTTTATCGTGAGTGTTGAAAGACCAAAAATAAGAGGTAGACCTAAAAACCCACCGTTAAAATATACCAGTGTCTTGTTTGTCTTGATACGGCCGGGGTACGAAGTCTTAAAGACATCCATTAAAATTTGTGAAAACTGTTTAAGACAGTGAAGAGACCGTCAATGAACAGAGGAGACCTAGTCGGGACATCCTACATCCCCCGTCTGGTACTAATCAGACAAACTGGAGAAAAGGAGTCTCGGAACAAATATGTGAGACCTGTTGGCCTGTCTATTTGAGTTGTTCTTTGATGTTGTATGACTCGAATCAAAAGAGGGAGGAGGTTCCTTGAGTAACCGATGTCAGAGTTCCTGACACAGGGGTAATGTAAGTGTCCAACTTTAGGATTACGGGTTACACTACCATAATCTTCCGTTCCGGAAACCCTCCACGAATGCAGTACTTCTGGGACAGAAGTACTTACCCTAATCACGAGAACATTTTCTGGGGTCTCTCGAGGGACTAGGGAAGGTGGTACACTCCTCTGTAACTATTCAGGTGTTGGGGTTTCTCCTGGAAGAGGTCTTGGACCGGTCCACTCGTGGGGCTGACATCTAAGGGTCCGAACTCTTGACACTTTTTAGTTAACGACCACAAATGTTCGGTGGGTCAGTCGTCATAAAACAACCTCGTCGGACTTACCTGATCTTTTTATAAATAAGTAACTAAGTGGTGAATGACTCGGATAATTTTCGATCGAGACGCGATGGGGAGTCCCTTAGTTTACCTGTCTTGTCGTGGCTCCCGAAGGGGTCGGACATCGTCCTCATCTGCCAAAGTTTACTATCATTGTCCTCGGGACCCTCTCCGTCGACGTCCGTGTCTACACCTTATTTCTTGCCAAAAGCAAAGACGGTCCTCCTCAGTCTGCATCCTCGAAAATCTCTTCTCTGTGGGATCAATCCAAAAGGTCCATTTCGAGACTTCCTCCTACCTGGTCGGTCCGACTCACGTTCGGTTCACGACTCTGGGTCTCAGGTCTGCGTCGAGCCGCGGAGGTTTTTCGAGATGGATCAGGGGATCGTACCTCGAGTCTCACGCCCCCTTCTTTGCGGGTCATGTCCTGACCTGTCGCTGACCCCCGGTTAAGTCCTTCCCGGACTACACGTAAGCTGAAACCTGAGATAGGACTGACGTGTCCTTTGTAATGTCCATAAACGAAAACACAAAGGTTTACTTCATGTTGTTTAAACCGGATCTCTTTTCTAGTAAACGTCAATTTTAAGTTCCGCACACGATCTCTTTCTTCCCTGATGTTCATCCACTGTTTACTCCTCCGATAACGTCATCGGGTGTGTTCCCCACGGATGGGTCACGTGGGTCCAATGAGTACCGTAAACTAGGAGTCGGGTCGTCCTGTTCCAAAGAGACTCGTACCTACCCCGGGTCCAGGTACGTTTCACTCTCGAAGGTTATAGTCTTGGTGGTCGGAGTTTCTGATCCCAAAGGTACCGACAAGGTTAGTTACGACTAGTCGGGAGGGAGGGTCGATCGAGAGGAAGCAGCTCAGGGCGGTAGTGACTCTTGAACGTAAAATGAGGTCCCAAGAAGGAACCAGGACCAGTGTGAACCGGTTCCAGGTAGGGGTGAGTGTCTACGTGTGAAAATGAAGGAAGGATAGTACGTCGGAACAAACCACGAACCGAGAGCCGGGGGTATAAAAGGGGTTTGGAAGACCATGGGTCGGTAAAGGACTGGGTGGAGTTCCGGGGAGGTCGTGTTGACCCGAGGTACACGGGGTGGGTGTCCGTCCGTCGTGTCGTCGTGTCCTCCCCGACTGGTACTGGTGGTCTCCGATTCCGACGTCACCTTTCTGTTACGTCTACGAATAAAGTATATGATAACCTTCGGTCGTAGAATATGTTGTTCATGCCATAACACTCGTTAAAGAAGTAGTGACAGATGTCTTGGGTTTCAGTCCCCGATCCGGAGGTCTAAGACTGGTGTCTCAGACGAGCGTCTCTCCGGTGTCCGAAGTCTGAACCTGATACATAGGTTTAGAGACAGTCAGTGGAACTTGTTTATGAACGGGGAGATCCAAACGATTCCGAAGTCACACGTATGTACCGTGGTTAGTGTGTCCGGCTTGGCGACCTTTTGTACGTAGAACTCCGACCTAAAAGGAGACGGCTGGGTGAGAAGGACCATTCAGTCTACTAATTTCTTAGGTGGACGTTACGTCCTCTGGACCCAAGCTAGGGACCCAACCCTTCTAGGGGACCTCTTCTCGTACCGTTGGGTGAGGCCATAAGACCGGACCTCTTAGGGTACCTGTCTCCTCGGACCGTCCGATGTCGGGTACCCCAGTGTTTCAGCGTGTTCTGACTCATTCAACCTGTGTCATGGGTGAGAATCAATTATGACTTAGGTAGAAGGAAGGAGACGGGTCAGAATCTTCCTTTAGTGTTTTTTTCTGTTGGGTAACAGGTTCTATGAATTGTAACAAATCCACTGTTCTTACTCAGGTTCCAACCCCCCTCCCCTTTCACCTTTAATGGGTCATCCTTCTCCTTCTTCCAAAAGGTCGATAAATTTCATGTCGAGGTGAGTCCACAAATATGACCTGTCAGAGTTGTCGACCACTGAGTGACACGTCCCTCATAGAATTTTACTTGGAAGATAAGAAGACCTATTCAAGACTCAATAGGTCCTATACTCTGTGAGGGAGGAACCCCGATAAAGGATTCCGAGTGTTCACTTATCGTAGTGGTAAAACTCAGGAATAGAAGGAAAATTTCGAACACCCTTTTATACGGAATTCGAAGTGTGATTAAAGAGAGACTATATAAATATGTGACGGAATGATTCGGGTGGACCCCGAAGGGTCCACCAGGATCACTATTTCTTGGTCGGACGGTCACGTTTTCTACGTTCTCTGTACCCTAGCTAGGGACTCAACTCTTCTAGGGGACCTTATCCTTTACCGTTCGGTGAGGTCATAAGTGCGTACCTTTTAAGGTACCTGTCTCCTCGGACCTTCCGATGTCAGGTACCCCAGCGTTTCTCAACCTGTACTTACTCACTGACTCGCACCTCGTAATGGTTCATTTAAATTTTTTTTTCTTTTTTCTATTGTGGATGGAACTTTTTTTACAAAATACTTTTGATTTATCTTTTGATTCTTTATAAAGATCGAAGCAGTAAACAGGTCCCTGAGTCAAGATACGGATAAGTATACGGGGGTATTTCAATCGTGTTATGGAATATCTGTCGCCCGTGTGGGTTATTTAAAAAGGTAGTTACACAGTGTCCTATACGGAAATATAAATAGTAGTGATTTCTTTTTTTTTACACTGTTTGAGGATTGTCCTACATCATAGACGATAGTCCTTTGTGTATGAATTCCTGTCTTTTACCTTTTTTTTATTGGATTATAATAAATAAAGGGAATCCCTGAACCATACATGTTCTAGGTTCGTACGGAAAGTTTTTGTTTCATGTGAACTTCACTACAGAGGTTGGTTTAAGTTATATCATTTTGAAGTTGTTGGACAAGATTCACGATTGGGTCTGTCAATTTGAATAACTGGACTCAAAAAGTATTTATTAATATCGTCCCTCTTTACTGAGTAAAGTTCTGGGATGAAAATGACCAAAGAAACTTTCTTGGGTTCCACTAAATTACTGAATTCTACGATACTCGTTGAGATGTATTTACGGTAATAAGTTTATTTGTGTAAGGACCTCAATGACCATCTATTTGTTGTAGTTTGTCACTGAGTTAATTGAGACACGAAGGTTCCCGTCTGATTCCCTCAATCTAGAGTCTGGTGTCTTTTCCCGATGTCACTACTGTACAGAATGTGTTTCCAGGTCCTAAGACGAAGACAAAAGAAACAAGGGGAAGGATGTCGCGGATTGTGACGAGATTCGGTAACATAATCGAGTCCGACGGTATCATTCAATAGTATTGGACCCACCGAGTTGTCGTCTTTAAATAAAAGAACGTCAACACCTCCGACATTCAGGATCTAGTTCCAGGTCGGACCAGTTAGAGACCACTCCCGAGAAAGAGACCAAATGTCCATCAGAGGAAGAATGATATAGGAGTGTACGAAAAAGAATCCATGTACGTACGAACTTAAGGACCTCTCTCAATCGTTCGAGAGATCCCAGAGAAGAATATTACTGTCACTATGTTGATCTTGTCCCGAGGTGGGAGTACTAAGTAAGTTGGAATTAAAGGAGGAAAGAAGTTTATGTTGGTCCGACCCACAATCTGAAAGTCGTATTCTTAAAACCTCTCTGTGTTTATAAGTTTGGATCTGTGGTATAATTTTTCGTCTCTGTAATGAAACGGATGTTTCCAGGTATATCAGTTTCGATACCAAAAGGTCGTCAGTACATACCTACACTCTCGACCTGTTATTTTTTCCGACTCCCGGCTTCTTGGCTACGGAAGCTTGGTACCACGACCTCTTCTGATGACTCTCAGGGAACCTGACGTTCCTCTAGTTTGGTATGTTAGGATTTCCTTTAGTTAGGACTCATAAATAACCTTCCTGACTACGACTTCAACTTCGAGGTTATGAAACCGGTGGACTACGCTTCTCGGTGGAGTGACCTTTTCTGGGACTGTGATCCTTTCTATCTCCCGTGCTCCTCTTCCCCTGCCGTCTCCTGTCCTACCGACCTACCGTAGTGACTGAGTTACCTGTACTCAAACTCGTTTGAGATCCTCTACCACTTCCTGTCCTTCGGACCGCACGACGTCAGATACCCCAGTGTTCTCAGTCTGTGCTGACTCGTTAACTTGCTGTTGTTTGTAGATCAGGTATTGTGGGTATTTCTTCGTTAATAGGGGGTATTACCGATTTATTTTGGAGAAGTTCAAGAACTGGGAGATGTAACTAGTTAAAGAGAACGTATTTAATAGGGTCCTGAGTGTAAGAGGGACCTCTCTCAAATGTCTTGTTACCATTCACTAGTCACTGTAATTGTAAGTAGAGGATTTGTTTGTGAAGAACCTTTCTTGTCATAAAAAATAGAATCTGTTTAAACAAACTTCGAGAAAGAGTTTCTCCTTAACCCAGAGAAAAGGTTTTGAACATGGGGTGTCGGTAGACTATTGTGGCAAGACACTGATGACCCTTTACTTGTTTCGTCGTTTTAGTGTTCATTAGTTCGTCCAATATCGTTCCTTTCGGTGAAGTTTTGAAAAAAAAAAGGGTGAAACTTTGTCTTTTTAAAATTCTGTATTCACTGTTTGATTTAAGTCCGGAAGGTCTGAGTTAAAGGTGACTCTCCTTTTGAGATATATCCTTTATTACGAGTCGAATATTTTGTCAAATATATTAATAAAGACTAATGTTTTCTTTAAGTACAATTGAAAATTTTTAATGATTTTTCATCTCTCAGATTTTTTTTCGGTGGAGAGTTACCATTGTTAACCAAAATTATTGTGACGTTATACATTCAAACATAGGGTTAAGAAGTGAAGAACTTAAAAGAGTAAAATTTTGATTAATGGTATTAAAAATGTATTAAATATGTATTATAAAGGAGAAGATTGAACCCCGGTTCTTGTATTTACCAACCAAAAGACTTAGTTAAATATATTTGATACTTACCCTTATAATTTACTTTACATCCTACCTTAATTATGTTTATACTAAGAGGACCCCTTTTTTTAATTCTTTCCCCGATTCCCGACTGAAAATGGGCATACGCTTCAAAAATATCCTTAGGAGTATGGAACAACAATCACAAGTAGTAGGTGTAAAGACCTCTTTTGAGTCTATAAAAAGAAAAAAACCGAGAAATGTCTTGACGAATACGTATAAACCTAAAAGAACAAAGTAACTCTCGGACCGCTTTGTTATTCGAATAATACCTCCGGGGGGTCTGAGAAGTTGGGTAAGAACTGTAGGAAGTTCTTTCCGGTTGTCCAAAGAAGGAGAGGGGACCTATCACTCATGACAAAAGAGGTCCTGGACCCAATCCCGATAAAAATCAACAGAGTATGTTTAAGTCCGAAGAGTCCACCGAGTCACCATTTCTTAGGTGGACGTCACGTTTTCTGTGTCCTTCTGTGTCCAAGTTAGGGACCCACTCCTTCTAGGGGACCTCCTTCTTTGCCCTTGGATGAGGACATGAGAACGGACCCTTTAGGGTTCCCGTCTCCCCGGACCGTCCGATATCAGATACCCCGCCGTTTGGTCATCCTGTGATGACTCGCTGATTTGTTATTGTTGTGTGTTTATATACGGGTGCCGGGGCTTGTACAGGTGGGGACCCGTGGTTCCGTCTCTACTAGAAAAAGTAAAAACCTCCTTTTTTTGTGGATTAGAGATGTAAAGACGAATTTCTAAAGTCCCTCTGTACAAATCTCTTTATTGACAGGACACCAGGTCACCAATTCTAAGGTGCGAAGGTTTCGTCCCCCTTTTTCAAACTTAGGAGCAGTCCTTTGATTCTAAGGTTTACAACACGTCGTGTCGGTTTTGTTTTGTTTTGTTATTATCTAATGGAAATAAAAATTTTACAGGTTAATTGTGATTGTATTTTACCTTGTTAGTTAACGAACCAAATTCTTTTGTCAAGTGTTGAACCCCCTCCTTACCAATAGTTTAAGTGGGTTCTTCTGTACGTTTAAAGTATTGGTCTTCCCAAGAGCGGTCGGAGCTAGGGTGGTTGAAGGAGAAAGACCGTGTGTGTGTCCCCAGTACTTACCCCCACCTTTTGTTTATGTGTTCACACTGACCGTTAAAGGGTTTCGGAAGATACAGTTACAATACGAAAGAGAGAAGAAGGGGTCGACTCTTCGTCGGTACAAGTAATGTCTCACTGTAATGTCTCAAGTAATGTCTCACTGTCTACGGACAAAGACCTAAATCAACGAAAAGAAGAAGCTATCCCTGTGTTTACACTAGGACTGACTACGTTTAACTCAGAACTTGGAGGGACGTTATGGTTTCGGTCCCGATTTGTATTTCCTCATAGAAGGCAGGGTGAATGTTCAGAAGGAAGGACCTTCTCCACGTGTCGAGGTTAGGTTCAAGAGTCACTATTCGGTAGGACATGGTACCTTTTGACAACCAACGATTCAGCACAGGTTGAGGAACGTTGAGGTGCCTGATATCGGACGGTCCAAGGAGACAGGGAGTGTAAGAGGTCCGTAACGTCCGTTTAAGAAATGGTTTGCTCGGTGGTCCCTTCGGGAGGTAGGATATGGTACACACTTTCACACTTTCACACTTTCATGTCGGCAAGTCAGCACCGACTGAGAAACGTTGTGATACCTGACATCGGGTGGTCCGAGGAGACAGGTACCTTAAGAGGTCCGTTCTCATGACCTTACCCATCGGTAAGGGAAGAGGTCTCCTAGAAGGACTGGGGCCCTAGCTTGGGTCCAGCGTACGTGACATCCACCTTAGAAATACCAGACTCGGTGGTCCCTTTGACGTGGTACCAAATATCGTTAATACTACTCTAATAGAGAATAGGGTAGTGAAGAAGGAGACATGGGTTGTCTGACGTTCGTTTTGATAGTTATATTATAGGTCGTACGGAACAATGACGTCATGAAGTATCCTCGGGTACTTTAGTGTGAAACATACTTCCGGTGTCATGCATGTGGACAGTTTCGGTTTTCTCACAGGAGTTTCTACGGAAAGGTAAGTGGGTGGGAGGACAGGGTCGACAAAGATGTGTACCAGTAGAGAGTATGTCTCTACTCTGCCTTACTCTCCCTAATCTCTATAGAGTCCACCACTTCCTGTGTGAGGTACAACTTCCATAACTGGACCGGAGTTTGAACCACTATCATCTCTCCCCGTTAGCCAGAGGGACGGGTCCAGTGACTCCAGGAACTTCGAAGAGATAATTCCTCCCTTTCGTCTCCCTTCGGCGGTTGACCAAAAGGGTTACATCAACGTGGACGGAACCTCTTTGACGAGGACTTAAACCGTCGACCAAAAGACAGTCTGAAGTAAAGATTATAGTAATTACAGACGGAGAAACACATGTAGATAGTCATAAAGTCACCCTCTAATACTGTCCGCCCTTTTTCCTTGTATTTCGATAGTATTCGACCTTAGGGAGTGAAGTTTAGTGTATAAAACAAGTCTTCATGTCACCACATTGAAATTCTTAAGATTTAGACTGGAACACCAAGGATTCTACATAATGTATAAATGGTGTGTGTGTATGTGTGTGTCAGACATAGGTGTTTATGTAACGAAACCCATAAACTCGTAAAAGGGTAAAGGTCTACACACATATGTGAATCTGCGACAAACTCCCTATATATTTAGTACAAACAACTTTATAACAAACACCAAAGACAAAAAGTTGTAGGACGACCCCTTTAAAGTGTTTGTACGTTTTAGACCGTACTCTGTAAACGAAGTCTTTCTTGACAGTCTCTTTGTCTTCATTGAATACGGAATTGGTCCGTTACGTGGTTACCGTTCGTTCTTTTTTTGTACTTTAGATCGAAGGATGGTTGAGCTGTCCTGTCGATTAGCAAGAATAAAATATCAGGGGTCTATAGGTATAATTATTTCACGAAACTCTACTGACGAGAACCTTTTAAGTCCGAGATAGTGAAATTTTGAATCTGTTCGCCTGATGAATTAGTTTTAGTTTTGTTAATTATTCGACCTAGTGAAGTCAATAGTGTGGATTTAGTTTACTGAGAGAGTAGTACGAGAAGTCAGATATTGGAGAGAGGATAAGAACAGATACGTCTATAGCGGTGGACTTACAAACTACCCCTACCGGTTGAGATCCTTCGGTTTGTTTTGAGAATTAGGATGTGATATTTGGTCGGGGTGGACGTTTTTACAGAGAAAACAACTTACCGTGGATACAAGTGGACCCCGAAGGGACCACCGAGTCACCATTTCTTGAGTAGACGGTTACGTTCTCTGAGTCCAAGTTAGGGACCCAGCCCTTCTATGGGACCTATTTCTTTACCATTCAACGGGTCAGGTCATAAGAACGGACCCTTTGATCTACCTGAGTCCTCGGACCTCCTAATACCAAGTACCCCAGTGTTTTGTCAACCTGTGTTGAACCGTTGACTTTTTGTTGTTAGATACAAGGGGTCGAACAGGTTGGGTCTTTAGTCCATCTGTAGGCTTTGAAGAAGGAAGGGGATTGAGGAGTGTAAGTTACTATGCGGGACGACAAAGGTAGAAGGTTTGTAGAATCTAAATAGGTGTAAGGTGGTACGTCCTGACGAGTGGACCAAGCCCTTGGATAGAGAATTGGAGTAGATGACGTTATTAGAGAGAATCCAGTGGAAATAGTAGGTCTTCGTTATTACATGTACGGAATTTCCAAGTATTACGAGTATAAAGGTTGGTCCTCCTTAAAAAATTTTTTCTTAAACGACCATTAGAAATATAAGATTGTTAAGAGTGGACACGAATTAATGACTTATGTAGAAGAGATATACGATGTGTAATTGATGGTAAAAGAGATATTATGATACGTAAAATACCTTAAAGTTAGTGATAGGTACAAAGTAAATAAAACAGTGGACTGTGATCCATGTACCTTACATAAAATAAAAAAATTGAAAAAAAAAATTGAAACTGGTAAAACTTTCAACAATGACTTAAACAACGTTATAACAAAGATAAAAGACAAAACCACAAAACCGACGTTCGGTACACCCTAGAATCGAGAGACTGGTCCCTACCTTGGACATAGGGGTCCTATCCTTCCGATCCAGAATTGGGGACGTGACGGACTTTCCAGAGGACCTTACACAAAATCTTTATCGTAATAAATACCTTCGGAAAGTAAAATACTGGTATTCATAAGACGATACGACTATTAGTTTTCACTAAGTTGATAAGGATATAACCTTGACTACAACAAAGTGTCTGGTGTACCGTTCCTTATTGACGCGTATTTCACAAAACGGTGATAACTGAAAAAAAAAAAAAGTACGTCTGAAACTACTCACCTTAATGACTAAGTTTGAGGACGAAAACTGGTATTACAATCCGTTGTGTCGTCTCACCGATTCTTTCGTGTGAGATTCTGAAAACTCCAAGGTTAGGATCAAGGTGGTGAAGGACGTACTGGAATCTGTTGAATGAATTGGAGAGATACTGAGTCAAAGGACATTTTACTTACTTTTGACTTGGAAGGGAATACCTCGACAGTGCTCCTAATCTGTCTTTTGTGTACTGTTCGAGAGTCTTGTTTCGAACCACTTTTCGTTCGCGAGGTGTTTCGGATAAAATGTATAAATATGTGTGTGTGTATATGTATGTGGAAGTAAAGGTTTTCCTAGTGCAATTATAAATTATGTCGGTCATCCCGTATAGTCAAAATGACGTTGAGACAGTGGTTTTCCGTAATTGTGATAAAAACCACTAAGAATGAATCATTTATAGGTCACATAGAATCGTGTGAAAAAAAAAATTTTACGGTTTCTCATTTTGTCAACAAGGAATTCATGTAAATATCACGAATTTATTTTTATCGAACCCCCTGTAATGAATAAATAAGAAATCATAATATATATGAGAATGGTTTATTCGAATGGTCAAATACAAAAATTCTTTTGTTCAATGTACTCAACGGAACAAAGAAGATTATTACTAGTCGTTATGTATTTTCCTACCTTTTTTTACCACACCCATTGGGAAGTTAACCGTTCTTTAATTGTCGAGTAATCTAAGTAAGAAGACGACATCACGGGTCTCTAGTAACAGTTTCCTTTAAAATATATATATATTTAGGTTTTAACCAGTAATACGTCAACTAGGGTCGGGAACAGTTTTTCTGAGATCGTCTTTCTGTGTCCATTGGATTTTCTTTGTTAAATACGTTACGTACACTACCAAACCTATGAACAAGGTATCAATTACTCTTTATAATATATTTTTCTGTTTGAGACTGAATATAATCTTCTGTTTTCATACTAATTTCAGATTCAAATTTATGTTTGTGTATAAACAGTTTTTTGTTGTATTACTTACTTGAATTGATCTTTGGGTTGTTCCGGATTTAAGGTCACGAAGGACATGGTGTTTACTCCATAGATCTCGTCACGATAAGTTTGCTAGTCAGTCCTGGGTGATTCAGTAATTCATTTCAATCACTGTTAGAAAAATTCAAATATTTATTTAAATAAAATAACATCGTATGGACTGTATGTTGTAAGATAATCAAAGTCCACATGTTATATTACTAAACTCACGACATACGGACATAAAAAATTTACTTTTTCTTATCCTCTAATGTCTTTCATACTCATTTATGACAAAGTGAATATACACACATCCCACCAGGACTCACCACGACCACAGTCCTTTACTTTACTTAAAGGATAATACCTACTGTCAATTTGTTATAGTTTTAAGTGACGACCTCTCATGGAGTAAAATGATACGAAGTGTCTATGACGTAAAAAATGTTTAACTTTCACACATCGTTGGAACGTAACAGTCTGCTACCGAACGCTAAAGAGATAAATAAATAAACGACAAAAAGAAAAATTTAATTCCGTATATGGATCAAAGAATTTGTATTGTGATAACGTGAGAATTTTCTGATGTTATATCATGTGTGTATTGGATAAACATGACCCTTTGGTTTTTTAAACACACTAAGTGAGATAGCACTATTAAACGAAGTGACGTTACAAGATCTTGATTTGGACGTTATAGAGCTTGCGTACGGACAGTCAGTAAATTAGAGACACTTCGACAAAGGAGTAGAGAATTTACCTTTCATAAGATGAAGTCTCTCATCTAAGTTTATTTTATTAAAGTGTAGAAAAATTGATATTTTGTAACGTAATTATACAATTCCAATGTCGTAATACCGATCCAAGGAATCTCAATTACAAAGAGACGACATATACTAGTGTTGTATTTTAGTGACACGATCTTGAACCTGTATGACATAGTTTCTATTAAGACGTTTACATCAGAGGATTTTTTTTATCTCGATCTCTGTCCTTTAGGAATTCAAAGAACTTTAAAAATATTATAGAGACATCAAGACTGATATGTGGGAGACCCCTTTTTTTATTCTGATTTCTTCTTTCCGTCATAGAGTCACAGTGACACCCCGGAATACTTTCTTAGTAGTGAATACTCTTACTGGCTTTCCCCCTATACAAATGTCCGATAAGGGTCTCCTCTGGTCTAGTACTTACATTCGACGGTAGAGTGACAGACGTGTCGGGAAGTCACTATGAAATGAACGTCCATATTTAGTGACGAGAAACGAAGGGTGACTTTCAAATCTTAGGACATGGTCAGAGATTTACGGTGTTTGTTAAGGTCCGTCGTGTAGAAATAGATCGATGTGTACAATAGACGTGTGTAGTACCATGGTGTTCTATTCTTTGTAGAGTTCTGACGGTCGATTGTTTTGACCTTTGCCGATTCTGCTTTCCATGTGAGGGAGTATTGAGACCGATGGTTATTTCGTGTGAAGACTTCCTTTTCTGTAAGATTTCTAGGACTCATTTATTCTCTACCATGGAGAGGGGTATTTTAATCTTTCCTGAAATTTTTCCTTGTCTTAAGGATGAAACGGCAACAAATCAATGATTCAGTACCGGTTGAGAAAACACTGAGGTACCTGACATCGGGTGGTCCGAGGAGACAGGTACCCTAAAGGTCCGTTCTTATGACCTCACCCAACGGTAAAGGAAGAGGTCCCCTAGAAGGGTTGGGTCCCTAGTTTGGGTGTAGAGGACGAACCGTCCATCTAAGAAATGGTGACTCGGTTTATCCTTTGGACTTAAGTATGAATCTACTAAATTTTTTGGTGAAATCCTATTTGACTTCTGTCCTTACAAACACTTCTGAGTCACTATACCCATACTACTGTGAAGTAAAAAATTTACTATAGACACTGGAAGTCTAGTCGAACAAGACTCAAAACAAAGGACATTCGGAATCCCTAAAAAAACGTGACTAGTTAGTCGGGTGTAATGGGGAGATTCGGATTGGTCCAAGTGTTTACATTTTGTAGACCGGGCCAACTCTCCGAGTCAAACGTCGAGTGTTTCCGAGTGCCCAAGTGGACCCTTACGACGTGCGTACGGACGACCCGTTTACTTACATCTTTATCTAGACGTTACCGGAATTGAAAGAGATACTGATTAAGGGTAGTGAGACTCCTTCCCCTGCCCCTGACACTGTCTACTCCTACATATCTTCCGTCTGTCGTACTCCTTTCAACAGTCCCCCACTAGTTCTTACAAAATCAGTGACGGGTATCGCAAGGACGATCTCTCTCTCTTAGTTTGTCGGACTTATTCGAACCAAGACCGTCGGACGGTCCATCGAAAACGAATGGACACTAGAATCAACTTTTGGTACACCCTACACAGTGTCGTTTTCACGGAAAGAGTATTGTTAGAGTTGTGTTACCTTTATAGAAAGATTGGTTTCCTGTGTGAACAAAGCTTCTTGAGGTGTCTTAATTATGACTCTTCTTGGAACCGATAAGAAGCTGACACACAACTTTAGGACCTTCCAATTCACTGAATGGAATCCAGTGTGTTGACCGTCGTTCGTGACAGAACTGATTCTGGTTCTCGATTTGTCTGAGAGGGTTCTATTTTATACAGATGTTAACACGGATAATTGTGCAAAAGTTTCTCTGTTCCAAGGAATGATGAGTCTTGAAGTCAAATTAGTGATATGGACAGATGATGGGATCTTGTGAATCTATATACTGATTCATACGTAACAAAATTTTGGTAAGTAGTTAATTTAACTACCCTATCACGGGTGTGTAATCCAAACTTTTCCTTAAGGATAGAGACTATGTGGAATGATGTCCATACTTTAAATTCATTGAAACAGGTATAAATATCGTACAACGAACTCTGACTTTGTTATTATATATTTCTATGTATTAAGAGAGCATCTATTACTCTATTCATACAATCTTTATATGTTACACGTACCTTTGAAGTTCGTAAGTTTGAATGTCTAAATATAGTTTCTTATTCCTTTAGTTAAATGATGATGTGGACTATAGTCGTTTTGTAGACACGGGTATTTTATTTAAAAGAACTCATAAATATTTTTTGATCTTTCTTTTCGTGTATGTCATTGGTTCAAATAATTTTTTTTTTTTTTTTGCATCGCGTACACACAAAATCAACGAGTCGTATTCGTCGATGTTTATGAGGAAAGACACCACTCTTTATTCAGGTGTGTATTCTTAGGGACGTTTTAAAAGTGGTGTGTGTGCACATTGTCTACCTCAGATTTTTTGTCGATTCGTAAAGTATTCGGTTTACGAGTTTTTAATTATCATTTTCCACAATTGTTACGACATAATATAACGTATTTACTCGTGTTGTCTAGGGGTGGGAGACGAAAGTGGAGAGTAGAGTAGGGTGGAAAGAGGTTTACACACGAGTGGGTAAATGTAGGGGATGAGACGTTGGTTTAGTGTTGGTAGGTTTCCGCTCCACAGACGACGTCGGGTTTTGTGAACTGACTATTGTAGGCCAAACGGTAAGGTCCTTTAGGGTCTCACACAAAATTAGGAGACGGGTGTCGAACGTTTTCTTTTTGCTCTCTCCTAGATTAGCTATGGTCGTGGGGTCGACACTGGACCGTGTATTTCTTTAGTTCTTTTATTTAGGGTAGGTATTAGGCATATTAAATTGTGAACCTTCTTTCGTTGTAGACCCTAGTTGAGGTTCGCCCTGTCACGACGACCGGTACAGACACCAAGGACGTGACTCACGATTCGGCCACTGTTCCCCTGTGAGGTGCAGGAGTTGTTAGTCGTTTTTGTTGCAGAGAAGGATTGTTCTTCATTAGATGGGGGGTTTTACTCCGTCCACTTCTCTTCCTTTGTAGATGAGGAACGGTCAACTCGTGGACTATTTCCGAGGGGAATCTAAAGTTTCTGTCCCTTTTGACCTTGAGGAAGGGTTTCCACCCAAGACCCGTTTGATAACAGAACGACTGGTCAGTTTTAGGTTTTACTTTCGAGTATATTATGTCCCCTTACTGAAACAAGTTAGTATGTCGGGAAAGTCCTGTGAGGTTTCAGGATAGGGGTCCACTTCAACCCCCCCCCCCCCCTTATAGGGGACATTAATACTGAGGGAGCTTTCCGAAAGGTCTAAAAAATTTAAAGTCCTTTTACTTGTATTCGTCTTGTATTCGTCTATGGATGTATAGTAGATTTAGTGATCTAGATGTGGGTTAAAAAATTTTTCATTTGGTTATTCGTCCTGTCCCGTAATATCCTTTGATATATAATACAAAGGAATTATGATATATAATTCATAATATACTATTATGAAAGAGACAGTTTGGAAGAGTCTCCAATATTAACGTAAACCGACGAAGTCCGAACAGTCTCTCGGAAGGAAAAATTATCAGCGTTGGATTTTCCTCATTGACAGTTCCCCGCTGGGTCGACTTTAGTTTGTTGTTTTTGCCCTTGACATTAGGCGGACTTTACCCCCCTCCCTTTCCTTCCCTCTGAGGACATAAGTAGGCAGTTATAATTACAGGAAACAACAAGTGGAAATGTGTCTTGTCGCTCGCGATGGGACGAGGAAAAGGAGGATTGTGGGCACAGTCCCATTAGAAAGGATTTTCGACAGAGCAACGGAGCTTCTGGGTTCGAAAGCCTCAGAGAGAGGGGTAATTGTGAGGTGTCGACAGGAGGTCGTGGTGGGGGTGGTACTCGTCTCTCCCACCAGTCTTCATTTTTGTAACGACTTTATGGGCAAGGGGAGGTTTCTGGTTTCTCGTCTCGCCGCGTCTACAACTTTAAATGATTGGGGGCGGGGTGGCGGAGAGGCTCGCGCGTGAGTGTGTGGCCCATTGGGCCCTACCCTCCCTCCTCCTTCCGAGCCCGGCCTGACAGTCTCGCCGAGAAGACTCCTGCCACGGTGTAAGGCGTGAGGCCCTTACACCTTCCGTCTCCCTTCCAAGACGCGGAGGGAAGACAAAACCCCTACAAGAGAGAGGCGCTGACAACAGAGGGAGAGGTGGGACCCTTCAGCAACGTCGGGAACGAAAGAAATTCCATTTCCTCTTCCTCCCTCTCCTTTCGGCAGGCAAGAGGAGAAGGTTGAACTGTGTGTGTGTGGGCCATCGGTGAGGTTTGAGGCGTCCGTCTCGGGCGTCGTCCGCCCGACCGGCGCGCGAGGGGAGTCGGCAGGGTCGTGAGGGAGGCCCTTGGGTACGGCTCTCGAGGGTAGGCCGCAACTCCCCGCTCTGGGGTTCTGCGTTGGGAGACGGTCTTCCACCGACTCGTTTCGGGGATTGGGCGTCGCGCTACGGTCTTAATCCGTAAACGTCGGCCCGACTCGCTCTCCCCGTGCCCCCGTTCCTGCGCTTTAAGCGTGAGCGAGCCCGATCCTGGTCTCGTCTTATTTTCAAGCGGGGCGCCTCTGAGTGGGTGCGGCATAAAGAGCACGAGGCATCCATAGGTGTACCGATTTGTCCCCAGGCCCCAGAAGTCCGAAACATTAGGGGCGCGGCGAAGAGGCCGAGTGTTGTTACGTGTCGAGGGCTCATCACCGACGTCGCGACCTCGGGGCGCCGAGGCGCGCCCGACGCCAGCGACCCGTCCCAGACGCGACCTCCGAGGGCTCGGGTCGCAACTGTGGCGCGCCGGCTCCGACGCGGCGGGCGTCGAGACGGCCGCCACCGACGAGTCTCAGGAGGCTGCGCGAGGGCCCTTGGGTCTCCGCGTCAGTAACAAGACTAAGTGACTTGATTCGCTTGTGCGGCCCCGTGAGAGGCCGCGTGGGGGCGGGCAGTCGCGGAGAAGATCGGGAGGGACGGCTCGCGGGGCGTCGTGCGACCCTTGACATCAAGATGTTGTCGAGGTAGGGCCTTCCTCCACCCCTCAATCGCCGATCCCCGCCCTGATGCAGGGCGAGCGGTGCAAGATAACCAGGTCTAGCACTGCCGTGCCTCACCCGCACCTCCTTTTCAGCGCAGTCACCCCTTAAGCAAAGGTTAGCGCAAAGGTAACCAGGGCGCGGACCAGACGCCGGGAGAAGGGGCGGGGGGGGGGCGGGGGTCGGCTCATTACCGACGAGGGTTCTGGGTCCCCCGACGATGGGTTCCCCTCCTCCTGTCACTACCGTTGGCACCACCTCGGTCTCCACAGTCAATGCTCCCACTCATGCCACGGAGACTCCACGTTTACCAAAAAACAGAAGCAAAGAGAGGTTGGACCTTATGTCGACTGACGACCTGCCTGGAATCGAGATTCCGGTGAACTCGCGCTTCCCCGGTGCCCAACCTCGGGGCGCCCTGTCCTCTCCCACCCTCTTCCGATGAACGACCTCTGACAGATCCTCCCTTCTCTTTTACCCTACTTTACCGGAATAGGCGTCGGTCCCTTTAAGGGACCCAAGACAGGATGCAAACCTCGAGGGTGGAAATGAAAGCGACGGCTCACCCGCACCCAGTTCCAAACGCGCACACACTCACATTGAGACCTTAATCGACAGGAGAAAGGAGCGGTCATCAGATGGGAGCGGAGCCAAACGAACCAAACCGGAGCTCTCTATCCAAAATAAACCCAAGCTCGCCTAAAGGTAAACGTTTGACCAACCAATGAGATGTCTAAAAAGAGTCAACAACCGACCTCGTCGGAGACTTCCCTTTCAGACATACTGACAGTGTCGAAGAAGGGGACAGTCGACAGGGCCCGCAAGAGGTCCTAACTTACATCTCGGACCCTCTAGAAGGGTTTGAGACCCAGGAATCTCGTTATCCTTTCCTTTACCATTAAACATCAGTACCGAAGTTTCTTTCAGTAGTGTCGATGAAACCGAAACGAAGTGAAAGTCCAACAGAAGACTGGGTCATATCTCTCGTTTTTATTTTGAAACTTTCGACGTCTCCTCCAATAGAAATCTTAGGGATCGGGGAAAGAAAACAACAACAAGATAGGTAGATAGTAGATAGGTAAATAGTTACTCAGGATAGGCTGAGAAACGTAGGGGTACCTGACGTCGTGAGGCCCGAAGGGACAGAAAGTGACAAAGGGACTCAAACGAGTTTGTGTACAGGTAACTCAGTAACTACGGTAGGTTAGTAGAGTATGAGACAACGGGGGAAGAAGAGTACGGGAGCCGGAAAGGGTCGTAATCCCCGAAAAGGTCACTCAGTTGAGAAACGTAGTCCACCGGTTTCATAACCTTGAAGTCGTAGTCAGGAAGGTTACTTATAAAATCCAACTAAAGGAAATCCTAACTGACCAAACTAGAGGAACGTCAGGTTCCCTGAGAGTTCCCAGAAGAGGTCATGGAGACAAACTTTCATAGTTAAGAAACTGGGAGGCGGAAGAAATACCAGGTTGAGAGTGTAGGTATGTACTGATGACCTTTTTGGTATCTGTCTGGAAACAGTCATTTCACTACAGAGACGAAAAATTATGTGACAGATCAAACAGTGTCAACATAGGAATATCAGACACATAGTGGTTGGAATGAGGGAAGAAAAAACCCGACTATGTATTCAATTGTGTCGATCAACAGAAAAAGGAAAACTAAAGACAAAACAAACCGGTGTGGTACGTCGAACGTCCCCCGAACGTCCCCGAATCAAGGAACTGGTCCCTGGGTCAGATCCAGAGGACGTCACCTTTGACGGGAGAAGTCTCAGAATAGGTGACTTAACGGTCCCTTCAGACAACTACAAAAACGACAATCCAGTCAAATAAAGAGAAGGATCAAAGAACAGAACAGTGTGGTTTTTGAATCTCACTATCTGCTTTCCCATGTCTTATTGTCTGTTCAATGTCAAGTCAAACCGAGTTCGTCTGTCTAGAAAAAAATCTGTCTGTGAGGATTTTGTACCCTCGTCTGACTGAGGTTCCCTCGAGAGGAGAAGGAAGGACAACTAGGACAAACTATAGGGTGAAAGTATGAAGGTCAGAGAAGGAAAACGGATACCACACACGTTTCATCTTGAACACGGGTGGTGGTCAGTTACTTTCCCTTACGTTTATCCGCATATGAGTTCCGACTAACTGTCAACATTCAATACATTGTCGTCCGATACAACAAAGACAGAAGAGTATTAAGTCAGGCAATACTAATCTACATCTTACAAGTACTCGGGAATGACCCGAGGATTCACGGATTCCAATGAACTTCTTCGGGGAACAAATAAAACATAGGTGAGTGACACACGGATCCCGTGTACACGTTCTCAACTTTTCAGAGACCAATAAAACATCGGATAGATACTCGAGGTCGAACGTAGGGAAAGTCGGTCCGGAGGGAACAACGAGTACAGATTGAAGGATTGTATTGTTTACACCAAACTCCGAATTTAAACCAAGAAGTAGGAACAGTAACAAAAAAACAACAACAATTAAAGAACGAAACACGAAAGTACCAATTTAACTGAAAATCAGTATTTAAAACAGAATCGTGTCTCAATCACGATGAAGAAGGGTGAAGTCACTTTGGGGATCAAGACTTTAATAAAGTCATGGAGAAACCTCTTTAAAAATCATTCGAGGTAAGAATTTATAAAACAATATAAGTATGTGATTTGTCAAGTAAAACCCTATACGGTGTATCAGTTGAGAATAGAATATCATTGTATGATTTCTAAAAGGTCTAAGAGTTTCAAGGCTTTTCGATGAACAAATTGTAAACTTCCACCTTAGAAACCATTTAAATAGAGTGGTTCATTGAGTATTTTTTCTTTTAACCGATACGGAAAGTTTTCGTAACACACTGAAAATTTATGTAATCAGTAAAATTTTAATATTTTGTAAATTAGTAGTTCTCAAGTTTGGTAAGTCTCCACACATTCCATTTTTTCATTTTCAAGAACGTGGTGTGTCAGAGTCAGGGTTTCATTGTTAAGAACTCCCAAACCATTCATAAGAAAAGTTATTCAAAATACATACTGTGCGTAGATATACCAAAACTAAAGAAAAATTATTTTTTTCCTAGTAAGTCACATTCGAATTTCTAGACGGTGGAAGAAAGAAGGTCACAAGATAACATCTGTAAGAAGGTACAGTTATGTAGACGACGAAGTAAGAAAAATTCTTGACACAGGCATCATAAGGTACTATACTTACGCGGTATACAATTGGTAAGGAGGCAATTACTTGTACATTCACATCGAAATCAAAAAATGATTACATCACTTGTCGAGATGTATGTATAAAAACAGGTGACCCACATATAAAGAACTCTTTAATCCAGTTTACACTGTGCAAATATTAACACTATCTACAGTCTAAAAGGGGAAGTTACCACTCATCTGTCAGGGTGGTCATTATTATACTTATAGGAAAAGAGGTCTAGGAATGTTTTGACACTACTGGTAGTAATTAAGTCCTAGTTACAAATCTACTGATAATCTCACTTAACTCATAGACTACCTTTCGTATTAAAATCTAAGGTCAAATAAAAGTTGTTTTCATAACTCGTCACTTAAACGACATACATGGTCTTTTCTTAAGAAGTGAGACTAAGTCCTGACGGGTCATCAGAGTGATTACTAACCAAAAATTCAGTATTCCATTTCAACAGTAATTTTTAAGGAAACTATTGGGTACATAGCACACTGAAATAGGTGTAAGAAAAGTTTCAGATACTTCACACTATGTTTAAAACCCACTTTGATGTCTACAATTTTCATACATATAAGTATAAAAAACAATTCGTCGGTCAAGCCAATAGTTAATACAGAAAGGGACATTTTTAGAAATTAAAGAACTTTTGATTCACCAAAGGGAGATTAAGATTAATTTTACAGTTAGACACACAAATTATAAGACCCTGTCTTCCCTGATACCTCAGAAAAATATCTTTGGGATCGTTAACACGTCCTAAAGACGACCTTACTCAGTGAAACACCACACGTCCTTCCACACTGACTGTGGAAGGGACTCCAGACACATTGTCTGAGGTAGAAGGTAGTCCCTTAGGAGACTAGCATGTGTGATGGTGGAAGGTTTGTAAGCTTGTCACTGATCCTGAAGTACAAAAAGGGCTTTTGACTCTTGTCTATTTTATCTGAGTTGTAAAGAGTGTAAACCCCTCTAAGTCAAGTCAAGTCAAGTCAGCGAGTCCGCACAGGCTGAGAAACGCTGGGTTACTTAACGTCGTGCGGTCCGGAGGGACAGGTAATGGTTGAGGGCCTCAAGTGAGTCTGAGTGCAGGCAACTCAGTCACTACGGTAGGTCGGTAGAGTAGGAGAGAGCAGGGGAAGAGGAAGACGGGGGTTAGGGAGGGTCGTAGTCTCAGAAAAGGTCACTCAGTTGAGAAGTGTACTCCACCGGTTTCATGACCTCAAAGTCGAAATCGTAGTAAGGAAGGTTTCTTTAGGGTCCCGACTAGAGGAAGTCTTACCTGACCAACCTAGAGCAACGTCAGGTTCCCTGAGAGTTCTTAGAAGAGGTTGTGGTGTCAAGTTTTCGTAGTTAAGAAACCGCAAGTCGAAAGAAGTGTCAGGTTGAGAGTGTAGGTATGTACTGGTGTCCTTTTTGGTATCGGAACTGATCTACCTGTAAACAACCATTTCATTACAAAGACGAAAAGTTATACGATAGATCCAACCAGTATTGAAAAGAAGGTTCCTCATTCGCAGAAAATTAAAGTACCGACGTCAGTGGTAGGCGTCACTAAAACCTCGGGGGTTTTTATTTCAAACTGTGACAAAGGTGACAAAGGGGTAGATAAAGGGTACTTCACTACCCCGGTCTACGGTACTAGAAGCAAAAGACTTACAACTCGAAATTCGGTTGAAACCCCTCTAATGACCCCTTTAAAAAGACTACCTCCACTAAAGAAGACTGTCAATTAGACACGAAAGTATAACATCGTAAGACTATCTCAGTTGAAAAAAGGGATGTTTACGTACGGGTCATCTACTACTAGTCCTATTACGAAGAAACCTGAATGTTACATATAGGAGGTTCGAGGTTTGAGACGAAAACCCTGGTTTTGGTACAGAACAAAAACAGACGAACCGGGACAAGAACAGTGGAACAGTCACAAATTATTTACAAACTGGTCTTGACTTAAGATCGGACCTACTAACGTTTTGGAAGTATAACTAGAGTGACTAAGAACTAAAACGACAAGAATTAGGCGGAAGGTTTTGAGTTTACATAAGTACCTAGAAGTGAAGTGTAGAAGTTACATTGAGATCACGTAACGTAAATTCCAAGAATTAACTGCAAAGGTCGGAGTAGCAGTCTGTGGGACGAAGGGAAGGGTTTAGAGGTAATAGTGTGAATTGTATTATCCAAAAGTAGTAAACAACCGTTAAAACAGATGTGGTCATCTGAGACTTGAAGAACTCCCATTCTCCACAGAATAAAATAAAAATATGAAGGTCACGAATAGTCTTGACACACATCATTTGTAAGATATCGTTAGACTACTAATCTTAACAAACTTTAAATAGGTTTCATGAATTTTACTAACGACAAAATCCGTCTCCTTAACTTCTTCTTATTTTTTGACTCATCTACAACACACGAACACTTTTATGATTAACCTTTTACATCTTATAGTAGTACTTCACAGTTGAACCAGTCTCTATTAGTGTCAATCGTAAAATCGTATCAAAAAGTCAGAAAAAAATTCACTTCGCAATCAAAAATCTATTACTAATTTGAAAACTTTCTTACGAAGTCTAGACAGGAAATATTGGAACTTGAGTATTGACTCACTTGATGATGTGTCTGGACCTTTAGACATAAGGTAATAGATACACCGACAATGGGTCAAAAGGTGTCTAACAGTAGACAGTCTGAATTCCGAACTCAGGTCAGAGTATATTAACTGTACTGTCACCTTCCTTCCGATTTCGGATAGAACCTTTTTGAATAAATTTAAAGTTAAGACTGTAAATCATCGACACATACCATCTGAATAACGTGTAAATACTTTTGTATTTATTATGGATGGAACGTCTCAAACACTATAAAGTAACTTAAAATATAAATACTTTCTGACTATATGAAGGAAAATATTTCAACCTTTAGTCATTTATAGTCAACTTAATTCATATTTCTATACGGATTAACTTGACATTTTGACGGATAAGGCTAAATGAATCTTCGTTAGGTTTAATACCACATTGGTTCCCCTTCGAATCCTTACGTCACCACTATTGACTAATCCGACGGGTACGTAAGGATCCCGAACAGTCCCACAGACAACCACGAGACATGACCATAACGTTGATACACGAGACTTCCGGAAAACATAATAGAAGATATGGGAAAGAGTCGAGACGGGTCACGACGGGGGAGTGTGGGTCGACGGTCGAGAAGTGTGTATGTGGTGGGTGTAAATCTGAGTACCCGTTCTTCGAGTTTATTGGAATGTATGAGTCTACCGGACCTTTCATGTCCGGTCTCGTATACTTCCTTCTTTTTCTTAATGTCGACGATCCAAACTACTTTCCAAGACTTCCCCGGAAGAAATCTTGTAGGAAACAAAAGGAAATTTTACATGTACCCTGGGTTGAACATCCTATAATTCTCCTCTATAATATTATTACTACTACTACTACCATCGATTGTAAACAACTCGTCAGTAACACGGTTCATGACAAAGTTTACGAAAACCTCTAGAATAAAAAAGAGTGTCGTAGGGACCCTATCTATAAATATAATAGGGGAAAGATAAATGTTTCCTCCTTTGACCACGTTTCTCGTTTACCGTGTTCCAGTGTGTCATTGACTTTCTCTTGAAAATCAGGTTAATGATAATCTTTCTACAGAGTATCATTGATTTAAGGAAACCTACTCCAGACTTTGTCTGGAAGGACTTTGTATTTAAACAAGATTTCGAATACAATGATATCTTTCCGTTGTATCATACTCTTTTCTCTAGTCCGGTCAAGTCAAGTCAGTCAACACAGACTGAGACGTTGGGGTCCTTGGTGTCGTGCGGTCCGGAGGGACAGGTAGTGGTTGAGTACCTCAGGTGGGTTTGGGTACAGGTAGCTCAGTCACTACGGTAGGTTGGTAGAGTAGCAGACAACAGGGGAAGAGGAGGACGGGAGTTAGAAAGGGTCGTAGTCTCAGAAAAGTTTACTCAGTCAAGAAGCGTAGTCCACCGGTTTCATGACCTCAAAGTCGAAGTTGTAGTTAGGAAGGTTACGTGTGGGTCCTGACTAGAGGAAATCCTACCTGACCAACCTAGAGGAACGTCAGGTTCCCTGAGAGTTCTCAGAAGAGGTTGTGGTGTTAAGTTTTCGTAGTTAAGAAACCACGAGTCGAAAGAAATATTAGGTCGAGAGTGAAGGGACCACCGAGTCTCCAATTTCGCAGACGGAGGTTACTCCCTTTGGACCCAAGCTAGGGACCCAGCCCTTCTAGGATACCTCTTCCTTTACCGTTAGGTGAGGTCATAAGAACGGACCTCTTAGGGTACCTGCCTCTTCGGATTATCCAATGTCAGGTGTCCCAACGTTTCTCAGCCTGTACTGACTCGTTGAAGTGGAATGTAGGTATGTACTGGTGACCTTTTTCGTATCGGAACTACGAAAACTTGACACCACAACCTCTTCCGAGAACTCTCAGGGAACCTGACGTTCCTCTAGGTTGGTCAGGTAAGATTTCCTCTAGTCAGGACCCTAAAGAAACCTTCCTTACTACGATTTCGACTTTGAGGTCATGAAACCGGTGGAGTAAGCTTCTCAACTGAGTAACCTTTTCTGAGACTACGACCCTCCCTAACTCCCGTCCTCCTCTTCCCCTACTGTCTCCTACTCTACCGACCTACCGTAGTGGCTGAACTACCTGTACCCAAACCCACCTGAGGCACTCAACCACTACCTGTCCCTCCGGACCGTACGACGTTAAGTACCCCAGAGTTTCTCAGCCTGTACTGACTCGTTGACTTGACTCGACTCATCTACCTGGAAACAACCGTTTCATTACAGAGAAGAAAAATTGTACGACAGATCCAACCAGTATTGTTGAATCCTAGTTTAGGACCAATGAATTGGTCGGTGTCCGTTCAATTTGTTGTAGACTAGAAGTCAAAGAGTGGATACGTGTCACCCACGATTAGTACAGACAGAACGACCTTATTATTTTGTCAATCACTTCACTACCCATATTAAGGACCAGAAGTTATTTACCACTGAAAATAAAGTCAGTATCCAAGTCCTTGTGGAGGTCGTACACACGGTCACACCATGTCCACGACTAAAACTCACGATGTTGAAATTACATAGAAAAAGTAAAACACTGGTCCAAAGATAATTCCCTAAACCAGTCAGGAATATCATAGTCTGTGTCTCAATTAGATGTGAAAATAATATGACTGTATCTATAAAGTAAGTACGTCTTCTTATCGAGGTCGGAGGTGTTGTGTATACGTATATGTTGGGCAGAACCTTGTGACTTCTACTATAACTGGTCTGACTATTATTTTTAGTATAATTATGAAAGGACTACGAGTAGTGGCAAACTATGGACTTTTGAGAAAGGAGAGATCAACCTTTCTACTCGACTTCCTTTTCAGAAAGGGAT
The DNA here is from genome assembly GCA_006410555.1 of Capra ibex. Lineage (NCBI taxonomy): Eukaryota > Metazoa > Chordata > Mammalia > Artiodactyla > Bovidae > Capra > Capra ibex. Next base: position 55,955,571 of record SJYO01052474.1, read on the forward strand.
TTCCTGAAAGACGGTCCCAAGTTTCTCAAGTAAATTTTCCCTTCGCTCGTCTCCATTTCTCTTAGTCAATTATATTACGGTTTTTGATATTTTATTTTGACTAAGACACTTTTTATTTTATCTTTTTATTTTTAGTATGAAAGAAGATATATATTTAAGTACTCGTAAATTATTCTTCACATGGATTTGACAGGAAGGTCGGTAACTTAGAAATTTATGGAGAATCCACAATTACCCCTTGAAACGGTGTTTGACCCCAAGTCAAAACGACACTAAATAAATTATTTGAATACTCTGGATTACCTAACAGTAAAGTGACTGTCACGGAACTGCTTAACGGTAGACAACGACTTTGTTCACACAACATAACTGAAGTAACTGGGTTTCCACTCGTCCCGTCGAAAAAGGTCTTCACCACTACCTAAACTGACTAGTCAGAAGACGGAAAGACATGTAGAGTCGGTTACCAGAAACACTGGTCACATTAAATAAACATTTTATCGGTTGACCTTAACCCACGATAGAAGTCCTTGGTTCATTTCAAAGATCATAATTTGTCCTGAATTTGAAAACGAAGTAGTTCCCACGTCTCTCTCTAATCCCCCCAAGTTGTTATTTACCATCTTATAAAATTCATAATTTTTATATTAGATTATACCCTATTAAACTCCGAAAGAAATACACATTATGTAAATTTAATTATATAACTCATTTTTATACACTTTCCTTTTGGACCTAATTCTCAATCTTTAGACCCGAAACTAGGACTTAAAAGACGAAACAGTGTCACACTTGAACCCCCCTTTTTAGTAAATTGGAGAGACTCGGAGTTAGAGTATTTTTACGACGTCCAATTAATGGAATGACTATAATAACCTTCCAACTCACTCCATAATATACACTTTCATGAGACATTCGAAACTATGTGATACTTCTATCTCTACTTACTACAACTACTTCTATATAGTGTTCTCCGTCAACACTCAGAAACCTTAACCTGTTCGACCTAAGGTTTGATCGACACTTAATTTTGGAAATTGTTCAGTACACTGGAGGGACAATAGTAGTGTTGACGACGATGATGACGTCGTCAGACCTCCATCTTGAAATTTTACTAATGTCCGATTAATTGTAGTCTCAAACTTAGTTCTATATAGGGACTAAAATATTATTAGGGAAACTCCTGTCCCTGACAGTGCCTATCGAAACTTAGTGGAGGAGAAGACCCTGTCACGACACGACACTACCGTAAACGACAACCTACCCAGCACTGACAACCAGTCGAGGTACAACCCACGAGGTACCCCGTGTTTACTTTTTCTTGGGGACCGGAATAGGAACTCCTGCAAAGTCACGTCAACCACCCCGAGGTGTAAGTATAACATGGTCTCGATTAACCTTTCAGGAAAGACAAAGGTATAACATGAGACCCTTCTTAACCTTTGTAAACTTAGACGTTAAACATAAGTAACTGACTCCTCGACTCGTCTTATTTCGAAAACTTGCACCAATAAAAATTTTCTTTCCTTTACGTACGAGGTAGAGGACCAAAGGGATTGTGACAGGAATAAAGCACAACAAAAAAAAAGATTTGACTTTCTACTTGGGAGGGGGTTCATTAATGACTCCGGGACGGAAATTGTTAAAAAAAATCACCAAAATAGGTTTTGAAGTTAAACAAAAAATTCTCTCCCTGAAGTCTTAACATTAACACTAATAAATAAATTGTGTCAGAAAGACAATACATTGTTCGACCATAAGTGGTCATTATCGGTTAATCTTTTCTTTTATTAGAACATGGTGTTTAGCATTAATGGTAATATTTCGTTAATTATCGTCCTTGACAACGACTTGTCATTGTATTGTAGTTAGTTCGATAGAAACGATTTCGTGGTATGTTGATTAAAAGTGTTTACCTCCTCCCTTCTCCTTTCACTTTTTCTCAGACTTTCGAATAACCTTAACGAATGTATGATCAACTACCTACTGAAAACTTTCGAAATATTTATACGTAGGAGTACTTCCTTTCATTACGACATTAGATGACCCTGAAACTCAATAAAAAGGTCGTAGTCACTAGTATCTGATATAACAAGCCACCGCTCAAGTGTTCCTCAGTTTTCTAGACCCAAAATTAGGGAGAAGACGAAGACTGACCGAGACACCAAAATCTCTTCAATAAACGTGAGTATAAATTCTAAAGGACTATACATTTACGCCCTTAAGAAATGCAATCGTAAGAAACTTAACTAGTAGGCATGTAGGTGTTTTCTTTCTCTTCCATCTGAATTGTAGATCCCTCGGATTAATATGTAATTAAGATCTCAGACACATCTTTCTTATATATAGACCTAAAAGGGAATCCTTAATCTATGTGTAATCAACGTGTACAATTACAATGATTATTTTATGTAGTTCAATCTTTTAACCACGTCTCGGTGTCCGTTATCTATTAAAGATCTCAGAGAATTAGGTTCTCCAATGCCTATCTAGTAATACTGTACAGAGTAAAATGGGGTAGGGAAGAGGAAAGGTATAAAATTATTTATTACGTTTAGACTTTCCCGAAACTATCTTGACTCTTAATTAAGTAAGTTTTTTAACATAATTCGTAGATGACACACGTTCGAAGACATAAAATCCAAGACATCTTATGTTTCTATCTTTCTTCTATTCAGAACGTCAGGTCCCAAAATACCGGATTATCCCTTCCATTACTCCGTAATCATGGACATAATGCTTCATCTTTCACAATTCCCGGTAGTCTCACTAGTCCTATCTTAACTCGTTCTTTCTCTAACATGGGTCGTCCACCACGACCCGGAATTTCAACTCATCCTAAACTTGTACGTCTTTATTCCGTAGGATCCGAATCCGTTTCCCTCCCTTGTCACGTTTTGATTTTCATAGACGTAGTCCATTGTTGAGTAAAGTAAAACGGGGCTCTTTTACAATCCATTTACCTTGTTACTTTTCTCAAAACTTGTCAAACTCCGTCTACTACACCAAAGTTTACAATCTAGGAATGAGTCGTCTGAACTCCTTTCCTTTACTATTCTAGTTTGAAATTAGTCTATTGTTACATGACTTCTCCCTTTCAACTCAGTCCTCCGTAATCATACACGGTCTCTCTGTGACTTCTGAGTTCCCACACACAAGTCAGCACAGACCGAGAAACGCTGGGGTACCTGACATTGGACGGTCCAAGGAGACAGGTACCTTAAAAAGTCTGTTCTTATGACCTTACCCAACGGTAATGAGCTGAAATTAATATACGAGAGAAATTATTTCAGTCCACTAGGTAGTCAGGACATTCCTTTAAGGACTCTAAACTTTCTGTAAGGTCCTGTTTCGTCCGACACATACCTCTAAGAAAGAAACTATCCAACCCCAAACGAACCCGAGATAGTATTCCTTCAAGGTCTCTGCCATCCGTCTCTTGAGGTATTACTACTGTTTTGTCCGTAGTCTCATGTCTGTCCATCTTTCAGACCATAGACCATCACATTTTCTTTTGTTCTCGACCTGTCATTTCATCATTTTTTGTCTAAAATAAGTCGTCGATAACCTTACCTTCCCTTCTCTGGTGTCATATCTTGACCTGAGTTAAGAATCTAATTTTTTTCCATCCCTAAAAATCTGTTCCTTGTCCAACCCATCCAATCCATTATCTTTTAAGGATTATCCTTTGTAATCCCCGTAAGACCACATTACCTCGTTCCCCAGGCACGCGGCCACCACGTCTTTGGGTTTGAGATTGTCGTCCTCAAACGTCGTTTCAGTCCTAAATAGCGACCCGAGGTTCGTTCTCTTTGTTCGGAGTCTAGGCGAGGTCGAACCAGAACCTCAGTCCCCAAAAAATTTCCCCTTCCTCTTTCTTCGACCGACACTGTAAAGACCCTGTAAATAAGTAACATCAAACCCCTCAATCCTACAGAGACCAAGTGTCACGAGACCGGTCCACTAAGCACCGAGTCCCCCAGATAATCGAGTAGAGCGGGACCTCTTCCTTGGACTCAAACATACAATTACTATTATAGTCGTTGTCGTTAAAATCAGTGGACTGAGACCAACAAATCACAAGTCAATCGTGTCCTAACTCCAGTCTCCTCTGTGTTTTCCCTTAGTTAAAAGTCTATCTCTTCAATTAGTATTTGAGTCGTCCCGTTGACGTAAAATCCTCCTGTGTCAAAGTGGTCAATATGTCTGAGTTGTTCTGAGAACGGTGTCCGGACGGTCCCATCATTCCATAGTGGACCTCCTATCATCTCTGTCTCCTTGGGGTAGTCTCTACCTCTTACCCCCTAAGAGAGGTCTGACTGAATGGTCCTAAGAACGATTTTGGACAGATACGTCCAGATCGTACCGGACTAGTTCTTTTTCTAAGTCTCCTTGGACTGATATGTCAAACCAGTTCTTCTCTCAGAAACAGTCATTGTCCTTGTGTGGGTGTTCTTTTGACCTGAACTCTCTGTCCTAAGTTCAGTCAATTTTTCGGAATCTCTTTGTCCAAATCTCCCTGCGTATGAGACCCACTCCATAGTTTAGTCTGTCAAATGTCTTAGTCCTGTCCTCCAACTTCCGAGTCAATGATTTTTTCTATATGTTCAACTCCGAAGCAAGATTCTTTAATCAGTGTACGGGTCACTGATCGTAAGGTCGGGGTCTACCTCTACTTCGGTTCTTCTGACTCAACCAAATCTCGGCGACCGAGTTCCACCAGGGACGACCTCGTCTCGGTGTGACAACCACATCCCGGGGACGGTACGACTGACCGTCACGGCCGTCCCGGGATCGAGGTCCGTCGAGTAATGTCACCGGGTAGACCGGTGACTTGAGGATTGGGACGCGAGTAATTAGGACTTATTAGTCGGTCAACATTATATTAAGAGTTCATATTCCACTATTATCGGAAAGAAAAAGTACTGGGGATCTGATGTACCCATAAACTACGGTGTCTCTTTCTAAGGACAAAACCTAGAGAAAGGAAAACTGTGTAGAATCTCAAAAAACTGTTTTGTCTACTTTTAAGTTACAATTAATAAAGGGTGAACAAGTATTCCATAAAAATTCATAGTCAACAATAACAACAAAGGTATTTATCTCACGTCAAACCAAAATGAAAGTAAATTACTTTGAGTCTCACGTAGGTTGGTATATCTAAATGTACAAGAATCTCAGATTTACTTAAGATTTTACTTAATTTGGACATTCATTACCTGTCTTTTTTTGAAGTAAAGAAACTGTAGTATGAAAACTCTATGTAAGTATCTTTTAACATAAGAACAAAACCAAGTAAAGACACTACCTTCATCCATCCCGACTACACTTAAATCATACGATAGATACAAAAATCCCTGTCATAAAGTCCTGAGGTAACTAAAGATTCCATCTTTTTCATAAAATTGGTTTCTCTGAAAGTACACGTTTATGACTCAATTTATCTTGCAGTCTCGTAAGAATGAAGTCCTGAAAAATCGTATGTTTAAAAACACCGACAATTTCTCTATTTACAATATAATGTCAAAGGGTTTATAAATTGACGTGACAGAAAAAGAGTTTATCGTGGATAATTGTAAATTACTCTGGGATCACAAGGCACCTTAAACTAAACCGTTTACGATTAGTCCCAGTAGAGGAGGTATTTGACTAGTATAAATAATTCTCGAATCTGTGGGAGTCACCAAGGTAGACATTTGTAGAAGTTCTTCTCTAACAAGTGGGACAAAGATATTATTGTCGATATTGGTAACAACAAGTAAAATATCGAAAGAACAAAATGAAGTCCGGGAATCACCTCTTCTTTATTCACATCTCACAATTTGTGTCCCATTTTTCTCATTTATGTCGATAAACAAGATAGAGTCTCTCTACACTGTAGGAGACTCCTCGTAAGGAGGGACGGGTGGGACGGGGTGGGGGGGTATAAGTCTTTCGGTTTTAAGAAAACTTTTGCAAGGTCCTTCGTAACTTTAGTTATAAACATATTTGTTTTGGATGGGTGAAATCGTGTTATACTCTTGAGAAGTTTAAAAGAAAACAAATAAAATCACAGGACGAGAATCATATAAACTTAATTCTAAACTTACAACTCACTATATTTTCCTTTAACAAGATTCATTGGTTAGAAACTAGATGACAAGGTCTCGTGAGTTCGGATACGAAGAATAATTTGGTCCATTGGTATCGATAAATTACGTAATAAATTCCAATATTTTAAAATTAAATGTAAGAGGATAGTTCAAAGTAGCTGAAGTTCTTACATCCAATCAACGTCAAAAAAAGTAACGGACACAAACCGTAGTAACAGTCTTTACAGTCTCAAAGACTTAATGACAAATATTTACTTTACTACTTAGGTCTGTAGAGAAACTACATTTTTAGGTGTTGATCACACTACGTCTCCTTAAAAAATAACTTAAAAAAAAATTGTCGAATCTTTACTAAGTACCCCGGTAACAATAAGTGAAGATCAATCGTCACAAGTCTCGGTCGACCGTTCAGAGGTAAAGGAGTCCTAAGAGTGATAATTTACACCAAAGTTTCATTTGACTAAATCCGTTCGTCACACATTCACTTTGTTAACCTAACGAGAAAACAGTGGAAAAGATTTTTAATGTACAAACGACCGGAAAAACTATCATATAATTAGTCTAAGACTTAAATGGAATAAATATCTATAGTTTTTAATAATCTTACAATAGTTATCAGTGACTAGGATCCTGGGAAGATACTTTACGTGTGTATGAACACCTTTGAGTTTGTGTAAAAGTACATGAATACCCGTTGTAAAAAATACAATATAGAAAGCATTCAATATGAAGTATTTATAATATTAAGAGTAATATTTATATATGGAGGAGACAAAGAGAAAGACCCGATCAGGATGAGTAAAAAGTTTAGAATCGAATTCACAGTGAAAAATACACTTCGAAAAGAACTTAGTATCACACTTAATCGATGTGTGAAGAAACATCGAAATTAGTATAATGTGAACTATTAATAGATCCTCTTAGGGTAATGGACGAACATCTCTCTTTTTAAAATTACAATTATCAAGGTAACTATATATAATACAAGTAAAAGTTCCCGACGGACATTGTCTAGTGTGTTTGTCCCACCAAATTTCGTCGTCTTCAACTAAGACAGAGTCAAGACTTCCGGTCTTCCGTCTTTAGTTCTACAGTCGTCACAGTGTGAGGGAGAAGAGATCTCCTCTTCGGGAAGGAACGGAGAGAGTCGAAGACTACCGTGCCCCGTAAGGAGCTGAACACCGTCGTATCGACATCGCGGACGGAGGCAGAAATCGGACAGACTCTCCAGTCCATCCGAAGTGCTCCTCCACTCTGGATCCGACACCAGAACCGGTCCACCGCACCCAGAAGAATTATCACTTTCGGCGTACTCTTTTCCGTACCTCTTGGATATGTGGACGTATAATGTTTCGGACTCTATTGTGGCATCTCCTCTGCTCCGATCTTTCCCGTGTTACCGACATAATTTTTCCTCAAACACCCGGTACGTTTTCTTGAACCCGATCGAGGATGTACTACTCCTCACGATATTCCCACTGTTTATACTTAGTCTAAAAGACCTCTCCTTAACGGATCCCTGTCAAGATTACATTTCTACTTATGTCTGAACTCTCCACGAACACTCTGATCGTGTAAGGAGTACATCAGGTATGACCCACGGTTCGATTTACACGAACACGTACGAGTCAACACAGGATGAGCACTGAGGTACCTGACATCGGGAGATCCGAGGAGTAGGAACCCTAAAGAGTCCGTTCTTATAACCTCACCCAACGGTAAAGGAAGAGGTCCTCTAGAAGGGAGAGGTTCCTAACTGGGAAGTAAAGGATGTACCCGTCCGCCTAAGAAATGGTGACTCGGTGGTTTATTCAGAGAGGGTAGTTCTAACGACCCTCTTTATAGTTATTGGAGTCTATACGTCTACTGTGGTGGGAGTACCGTCTTTCACTTTTCCTTGACTTTTCGGAGAACTACTTTCACTTTCTCCTCTCACTTTTTCAACCGAATTTCGAGTTGTAAGTCTTTTGTTTTTAGTAGTACCGTAGACCAGGGTAGTGAAGTACCCTTTATCTACCCCTTTGTCACCTTTGTTACAGTCTGAAATAACAAAACCCGAGGTTTTAGTGACGTCTACCACTAACGTCGGTACTTTAATTTTCTGAGAATGAGGAACCTTCCTTTCAATACTGGTTGGATCTATCGTATAAGTCTTCGTCTCTGTAATGAAACAGTTGTCTCCAGGCAGATCAGTTCCGATACCAAAAAGGTCACCAGTACAAACCTACACTCTCAACTTGACACCTCTTTCGACTTACGGCTTCTTGACTACGAAAACTTGACACCACAACCTCTTCTGAGAATTCTCAGGGAACCTGACGTTCCTCTAGGTCGGTCAGGTAGGATTTCCTCTGATCAGGACCCACAAGTAACCTTCCTGACTACGACTTCGACTTTGAGGTCATAAAACCGGTGGAGTACACTTCTCAACTGAGTAACCTTTTCTGGGACTACGACCCTCCCTAATCCCCCGTCCTCCTTTTCCCCTGCTGTCTCCTACTCTACTGACCTACCGTAGTGACTGAGTTACCTACACCCAAACCCACCTGAGGCCCTCAGTCACTACCGGTCCCTCCGGACCGCACGACGCTAAGTACCCCAGCGTTTCTCAGTCTGTGCTGACTCGCTGACTTGACTTGACTTTGGTAGTATATTGGAAGGTCAGTGTTTGGTCGATATTAAAGAGAGACGGATATCCTTTTTAGAGTTTTACTTTCTTATAAAAATAAGTCCTGAGGAGTAACGGACCGGGGTGATTAAATTAGACGACGAAGAGTTGGTACCCCTATCGATACTCAAAAGAAAAAGAGGGTACAATCATTGGCGTAACACTCGGGGTGTAATCTACTAATTCCCCGTCTCTACCTTCTCATTTCGAACGAGTACTTCGTGAGTGATCCGAAACAGTATACCTTTAGACGTGAAAGTTTAAAATAAAAGATCTCCTTTCATATAAAAACTTCAACACAAAAATAATAAAGATACTTTAAAAACAAAAGAGTCTTTTCAACTATGTAAAAGGTATTAATTTTTACTGGTATATGGGGACTTTAAAAACGACACTAGGTACAGTTCAAAACGGTCCATAAGGATTAATTCGAGGTCTCAAAATATGTCTAACAGATTCTTAAAAGTTGGTTCTGGAGTGTAGTAAACCCTCTCTACTAATATATAGAAATTTTAACACGGACACACACATATGCATGTTTTTTTCAACTACACAATTAACCTCACTTCAAATCAGTCTAATTGGGCTTACCCCTTTACGGCGAAACAACGACATTTAAAAGAGAATAACTTTTGAATGTATGTATAGATTACGTTTAGGAATTGAGACTAAATCGTGTCGACTATTCAGGTTTCAGTAAGAATGTCTCCATAAATCAGAAGATGACATTATGAAGAAAAATCACTATTCGACGTAAAACACACACACACACACACACTCTCTCTCTCTTCGGGTAAATGAAGACTTCACAGATTACTTACGGTAGACTAGGATTTCTATCTGACGTTAAAAAGTCTAACGAAAAAACACGAAGGTAGAGGTGTAAGGGGACAAAAAGGTAAAACTATTAAATAACAACATTCTCTAATGAAGTAACGGGTATTTACAGGAAATGACAAAAAGAAATTGTACTTACTGTACAAAAAAGTAAAGACTTCATTCCTTTGTAGTCGTACCATGACAAAATATAGTACATAATCCTAGTTCAGTGGACATTCTGAAATGATTAATTTTCTTAGAAAACCAACTAGTCACATACCGAATAGAATACATAAGGAAGAATTATAGTCAACGTAAACGAATTTTAGTCATTAAACACCCTCTCCTCAGATCAGATGATAAAGTCTTTTTGTCTGTTCTATCATCAAAGGTGAAGTAATCCTCTCTTCTAACCATAGTTAAATTTTATAAGACGATAAAAGAGATCAAGAGAATCACTTTTATCTCATCATAGGTCCCTGACTGTGGGAGAAGTGGATTTTTTCCCAAAAAAAGGGGAATTTGATGTCACAAAAGTTTCGGAAACAGGGTATTTACATCATATAATTTCTGATTTATCTAATAAAATCTTCACTTATTACTCTAGACCCCTTAGTTCTATCTCTAAAGTTCAGTTATATTAACCTTAATTTCAGAGTCCGCTTCTGTTGTACTTGACTTCCTTTTTCCTTGTTCCATAGTTGATCTGTTATCTTCTTTGAAACACTTTAGTTTATTCTACACAAGGAAACCTCTTAATCTTGTTTCGTAGGACAGACCTTATCAAACATCTAATTGTGAATTTAAGTACGTCCTACTACAAGACTTAAAAGTTCACAAGGAGACGTCATGGATGAAATTCAACTAAACGGAAGAAACTTAATTAAACTTTCGGTCTAATGTTTATTTCATGACTCTTAACTCGGGTGAAGAGACTTCAATGTTCACATCTGTATACACACGTGTTTACTAGGTGTCGATCAACTACTATCAGATCCGTAACATTCCCTACCCATTCTCAACTTTGACGAATGACAGACCGTATAGGAGAGGAGTTCTAGGGGAACTCAGGACTTAGACTCATTATTAAATTATCGTCAAAACAACAAACTTTCCAACACATAGTATACGAAATACGTCACAGGTTTCGTTCTCAGATCACTACGTAAAGAATGGGGTAGTTGGAGTGTTGTAACTTAAAAACAGACATCGGTAACCTCATGGTACATTAGAACTCTCACTACCACCCACCAAGGTTTTGGATTCCAATGAAAAGGGAAGGTAATAGTGACGTATAAAACTCTTTAAAACAGTAGAATCCTCAGATTGGAATTGAGTATCAGAGAGACGGATCTTAGAGAAAAGGGACTGTAAGATGAAATACAACAAATCAGCGATTCAACACAGACTGAGAAAACGCTGGCATACCTGATATCTGGTGGTCCGAGGAGACAGGTACTCTAAAAGGTCCGTTTTTATGACTTCTACGAGTTTGATAGCGTGTCAACGTGAGTAGAGTGTACGATCATTTCATTACGAGTTTTAAGAGGTTCGGTCTGAAGTCGTTATGCACTTGGTACTTGAGGGACTACAAGTTCGACCAAAATCTTTTCCGTCTCTTTAGTCTCTTGTTTAACGGTTTTAGGTGACCTAGTACCTTTTTCGTTCTCTCAAGGTCTTTTTGTAGATAAAGACGAAATAACTGATACGGTTTCGGAAACTGACACACCGAATGTTATTTGACACCTTTTAAGACTTTCTCTACCCTTATGGTCTGGTGGACTGGACGGAGAACTCTTTAGACATACGTCCAGTCCTTCGTTGTCAATCTTGACCTGTACCTTGTTGTCTGACCAAGGTTTATCCTTTTCCTCATGTAGTTCCGATATATAACAGTGGGACGAATATATTGAATATACGTCTCATGTAGTACTCTTTGCGACCTGACCTTCTTTGTGTTCGACCTTAGTTCTAACGACCCTCTTTATAGTTATTGGAGTCTATACATCTACTGTGATGGGAATACCGTCTTTCACTTCTCCTTGATTTTTCGGAGAACTACTTTCATTCTCCTCTCACTTTTTCAACCGAATTTCGAGTTGTAAATCTTTTGCTTCTAGTACCGTAGACCAGGGTAGTGAAGTACCCTTTATCTACCCCTTTCTCACCTTTGTCACAGTCTGAAATAAAAACCCCCGAGGTTTTAGTGACGTCTACCACTGACGTCGGTACTTTAATTTTCTGCGAATGAGGAACCTTCTTTTCAATACTGGTTGGATCTATCATATAAGTTTTCGTGTCTGTAATGAAACGGCTGATTCCAGGCAGATCAGTTCCGATACCAAAAAGGACACCAGTACATACCTACACTCTCAACCTGACACTTCTTCCGTCTCACGGCTTCTTAACTACGAAAACTTGACACCACAACCTCTTCTGAGAACTCTCAGGGAACCTGACATTCCTCTAGGTTGGTCAGGTAAGACTTCCTCTAGTCGGGACCCTAAAGAAACCTTCCTTACTACGATTTCGACTTTGAGGTTATGAAATCGGTGGAGTACTCTTCTCAACTGAGTAACCTTTTCTGAGACTACGACCCTCTCTAACCCCCGTCCTCCTCTTCCCCTGCTGGGTCCTACTCTACCGATCTACCGTAGTGACTGAGCTACCTGTACTCAGACTCACTTGAGGCCCTCTACCACTACTTGTCCCTCCGGACCGCACGACACTAAGTACCCCAGCGTTTCTCAGTCTGTGCTGACTCGCTGACTTGACTTGACTTACCTCCAACTGTAAAGTAGGAGGACCCCTAGAAGGGTTGGGTCCTTAGTTTGGGTTCAGAGGATGGAACGTCCGTCCAAGAAATGACGACTCGGTGGATCCTTAGGGAAAGATGAAATATTGGGGATGAATTAAGGAGTTCTGGTCAAATCTATCGTGGAAGTGGAAAAGTTACTTTACAAGGACAACTGACGAACGGTGGCGTGTTTTCCATTGGGTCGTAAAGAGAAGAATCACAAAACAAAGGTAGTAGTCAAAGACCAAAGTTAAGGGCAAAACCAAAACACTGAAGTTATGTGAGACGAGGACATAAAATACAAGTCTACGAGTCAGTCACTATAGTCGTAGTGTGGACTGTATTGTGACCGGTGAACCTACCCTAATCTGTACACAGAGGACATACAGGTTCAGACTTCGACTCCGTGGTAACCTAAGTAGAAGAAAGAGGACGGAAAATCGATAACCTTCGATGGCAGGAACGTCTCAGTCCCGTGACTCACAGGAGGTGTCAGGAGGGGTACAACAATCGTCCAGTATAAAAGACCTTGTAGTAAGGTACGAACTAAAGTAACATAGTGAAGTCGATGTAAATCTTCTATTCGTTCAATGACTCGTCTTTAACGTTCAGTATGTTGATCGAAAATCGTTCGTCACGACAGTAACCTAGCGAGTTTAGACAAATGAGAATCACATAATGGTAATATGATTTTGTATATAAGAGAGTACAATAGTAAAATTTATAGAGACAAACTTACCTATCGTAAAAATCCATTAAAGACACATACCATGGTTTTTCACCGGGCCGAAAAAGGAAAACGTACACCTGTAGGTCCACAAGGTCGTGGTAAACAACTTTTCTGGCAACAAAGGGGTTGACTTAATAGAACCGTAGGAACAGTTTTTAGTCAACTAATATTTAAGACTCCTATTTAAATACTTGAGAGTCAAGAGAAGGTAACTGGACATAACTAGAAAAAAATACAGTCATGGTGGGACAGAATTAATGACATCGGAAAATCTTTCAAAACTTTAGTCAATTCACACTCTGTGAGTTGAAACAAAAAGGACAAAGTTTAAAAAAAATTGAGTGGACGACTAAAGAATCGTAAGCTCTAGTTTTCTTTCTGTCTATGGTCGTCATCATTGGGAAACAAAATGGTATTTTATTAGAGAACTTTAGAGAAGAATTACCCGATAAAAGTCCACGACAAGAAATTAATGTGATCTGGGTCCATCATTAAACCCCATTTACCACAGACTCGGAAAGACCCGAAATCAAAGAAGACCAATCTATAACTCAGGGAATCTGTCAGAAGGCAGGGGGCCGATCAGAAAGTTTTACAGCCCAGTTATTAAAGAATAAAGGAAGACATCACTTATCCATTTATTTTATATCTGTTCTTTCTCCTAAAGGACCCTCAGTCATAATTACCTCGTGGGTCCAACATGTTAACTTCATTCATTTATAATCTTACTTTACGAATTTGCCAACACTCACGAAACCATTTATCGAATTCAAAATAACTAGGAATTTTAAGATTTATAGAAAAGTGATTGTGAGTGAGTGAAAGGTACAAATTTTAATTCGCGTCAGATTATCAAATCTTGGGTTTACTGTGAAAATGTTTGTAAATATGATATTTTCCTCCAGACAGACACGTTTATTCTATATCAAGGACACTGTCACTTACGTAATAATTTGGACTAATTTTGTATATAAATATAAAGAAACAGTGGGTATAAAGAGTATTGTCCGTAAGAAGATCCGAGTCACATTGGATAACTCCAAACTTCAGCAAAAAAGACAACATTAAAATCTAGTACTATATGGAGAGAAGTAGTCCAACCATATAAGACTATGTCCACTGAAATTGAAGAAATCTTAATTTTGTCTTTTGAATAATCTATACTTAAAAATACATCTCTCTCCATGTAAAAGAAATTGGTCTACCAAAAATTTTCATTTATAATTTATAAGATATTATATAGAAAGACTATTCTATGGACTGTTACAGATACAAATACTTCAGTCAATCTACGGATTAACATAATTGATAGATCTAATTTTAAATACCAGAACACTAGTTAACTATACAAAGAATTTTGTAATTAAATGTAAAAGAGGTACGTAATTTATATTAAAAATATTAAATCATCAAATTCCGGATTATTATATCTTAATAAACATACTAATCTTTTTTAAAAGTTTTCCGTCAATACTGGTCAACTTCACATTACACAACATGTGTGACGATTAGATTCTTTTCTTCGTGTTTAAGACAATAAAATAAAGTGAAACTTATGGACCAATGACCGTATGTTCTCGAGTCTAATACAGGTAACTTGTAAATAAAGACAAATGTTACAAGTTTTTTTAAGAAAAAGAGTTAGTACAAGAAAAATTGATTGAAAGACAAGTCCTTGAATTGAGGAGAACAATCGAAAGACCACCCAAACACTGACGAAAAGAGGGTCAGTAAAGAGGAGGACCAAAGAAGTCCAGGAGCAAAAGAGAAAAGTCAACGGGGAAGTGGAGGAGGGGTTCGGTGACTGACGTCAATTGAGCATGTAACGAGACCCTAGGTACCGAGACTCCCGATCACGTCGACCCACTTCTACTCTTTCTGACTCGATTTCACAGTCTGTGGAAAAAGTGTGTCCAACTTTCACTTTCTTCCTTTTCATTTCTTCCTTTTTGTCCGTCTACTTTCCTTCACTTCTTCTTGAACCCGAGAAACACCAACACTGGAGAATCTGGAACAGGACTACAAGAAAGGTGTGGTAAGGTTCCCTCTACGAGGCAAGTGTCAACCAAACGATACCAACGGTATTATGTCATGGTGGTTGACCTATGGAATTTGTCCTCTTTAAACAGTAGAGTTTCAAGACCTTCCAAGATCCTGGGTGTTGTCTAAAGGGTTGGACCACTAGGCCGTCTCCCTGGCTCTTGGGGGTCCCTTAAACTGAAACCTCCCGTCACCTAAACTAATGTCTTGAAGGTGTCCGGGTCCCTTTGTCTGAGAACCTCCCGTGTTTGTTTTGGAACACGTGTGGTCCTCGACCCTCTTTCCTCGTCACAGGGGTGTTGTCTGACTCGGTCTGAACGGACACTACCAGGTTCTCAGAGGTCGTCTCCACACCCAGCTGTCACCGGACGACACTCCAGTCCCCGCATGACTTATATTGTCACGCCCGTATTTAGGAAAACTTCCTCTAGAGGTAATGACAGTAACGTGGATGGTATCAAACCGGAGTCCGGTTTGTTGTCCTTTCCTTGTGTCGGTGTCCGTAGTTGTCTTTTAACCTAATTTCTAAATGACTCGTAGGGACGGGAGAGGGGTGGGGGTGGTGGGGGTGGAGTCTTTGTCTGGGTCTTAAGGAGGTGTCAGTGAGAGAGGGTAGTCCTTTGAAGGTATTCGGAGGATAGGAAAAGATAGTCTCCCGTCTGTCTTACTTTTGGTGTCAGTGTCTTTTCATTGGTTTGACTAGTGTACCTAGTGTTGGAACGGATTGAGTTACTTTGATACTCGGTACGGCACATCCCGGTGAGTTCTGTCTGCCCAGTACCACCTCTCACGACTGTTTTACACCAGGTGACCTCTTCCCTTACCGTTTGGTGAAGTTATGGGAAAGAAAGTCTTGGGGTACTTATCATTCTTTTCCGTTTTTCTACACTGTAATTTTCTACTTGAGGGGTCCAACCAATCCACGTATTATACGATACCCTCTTCTCACCCCTTTATTGAGGTCTTCCTTATTGTTCTGCCTCGGTTTCGTTTTTGTTGTGTGTCACCACCTACACTGACCACTACCTTCATTTCAGATTACGACACTCCTTGTTATTACGTATCCATGGACCTTACAATTCAGGGGCTTACTTCCATTTAACCTTCATCAGTTAGTGTACCGTTCTCCCTTGTAGCTGTAAAATCCTTCGTCACTTGATTTTACCTGGTCTTACCCGTTTAAATTAAGTCTACTGGTAAAATAGATGATGGCACCAGTTCCTAGGGAGTCTGCTTTACCCTCATCGGTAGTACCACTTGTTTTCTCAGGTTTTACGTCTTGAACCCGTGTTAGAGTTTTTACTGTCTTACTAGAGACAAACAAAGGATCCATTTGATAAGTCATAGTGTCATTAGGTTCAGATACGGGGTTGGTGATCACGGTTTCTTCGACTTCAACTTACCAAGATACTACTGGATGTTCTGGAAGATGTTGATTGTGGTTTTTTTTCTACAGGAAGAGTAGTATCCCCTGTCCTTACGTATTCATCCTTCAGTTGTCTATGGACCTTATTGTCCGTTGAAACCGGAACCTCATGTTTTACTTCGTCTCGTTTCCAATTGTCTCCAACCGCTCTCTTACGTCACCAGTATCGTTTGTGGGAGAAGATCTTTACGTTGTCTGCTGAGATGTGTACTTGTAGTGGTCTACCAGTTATGACTTCAGTCTAACCAATATAAGAAACGTCGGTTTCTAACTCTTCGAGATGTGTCAGTCGTTTTTATTCTGGTCCTGGACTGACACCGAGTCTGGTGCTTGAGGAATTACGGTTTAAGTCTGATTTTAAATTCTTTCATCCCTTTTGGTGATCTGGGAAGTTCATACTGGGTTTAGTTTAGGGAATACTAACTTGTCACCTTCACTCTTCATCTAAGTTACCCAATATATAGACTATCTCAAGGACTTCTTGATATCTACCTCCAAAGACTGTAGCATGTCCTTCGTCCCTAGTTCTGGTAGGGGTTCTTTTTCTTTACGTCGTTCCGTTTTACCAACAGACTTCTCCAGAATGTTTACCGACTCCTTTCTTCTCTTCGTTTTCCGTTTCCTCTTCTCCTTCCTATATGGGTATACTTAAGTCTCAAGGTTTCTTATCGTCTCTCTATTTCAGAAGGAGTCACTAGTCACGTTTCTTTATCTCCTTTTGTTATCTTACCCTTTCTGATCTCTAGAGAAGTTCTTTTAATCTTTATGGTTCCCTTGTAAAGTACGTTTCTACCCGAACTATTTCCTGTCTTTACCATACCTGGATTATCTTCGTCTTCTATAATTCTCCTCCGTTCTTATGTGTCTTGATATGTTTTTTCTAGAAGTACTGGGTCTATTAGTACTACCACAATAGTAAGTAGAAATCGGTCTGTAGGACCTTACGGTTCAGTTCATCTGGAATCCTTCGTAGTGATCACCTCCACTACCTTAAGGTCAACTCGATAAAGTTTAGGATTTTCTACTACGACACTTTCACGATGTGATTTATACGGTCGGTTAAACCTTTTGAGTCGTCACCGGTGTCCTGACCCTTTCTAGTCAAAAGTAAGGTTAGGGTTTCTTACTAGTTTGACGACGTGTCAATATGAGTAGAGTGTGTGGTTGTTTCATTACGACTTTTAAGAGGTCCGTTTCGAAGTCGTCATACACTTGGCACTTGAAGGTCTACAAGTTCCATTTAAATCTTTTCCGTCTCCTTGGTCTCTAATTTAACGGTTGTAGGCGACCTAGTATCCTTTTCGTCCTCTCAAGGTCTTTTTGTAGAAGAAAACGAAATGACTGATGCGGTTTTGGAAACTGACACGCCTAGTGTTGTTAACCCTTTTAAGAAGTTCTCTTACCTTATGGTCTGATGGAATGGACGGAGGACTCTTTAGAGATACGTCCAGTTCTTCGTTGTAATCTTGGCCCGTACCTTGTTGCCTGACCAAGGTTTAACCCTTTCCTCATACAGTTCCGAGATATAACAGTGGGACGAATAAATTGAAAATACGTCTCATGTAGTATATTTTACGACCCGACCTACTTCGTGTTCAACCTTAGTTCTAACGGCCCTCTTTATAGTTATTGGAGTCTATACGTCCACTATGGTGGGAATACTGTCTTTCGGTATTCTTTTCGATTTCTCAGAGAACTACTATCACTTTTCCCTCTCACTTTTCCACCGAATTTTGAAAGTTGAATTTTTTAAGTTTTTGATTCCAGTACCGAAGGTCAGGGTAGTGAAGTACCGTTTATCTACCGCTTTGTTACCTTTGTCACTGTCTGATAAAAGAATCCGAGGTTTTAGTGACGTCTATCACTAACGTCGGTACTTTAATTCTCCGAGAACAGGGAAACTTTCTTTTCGATACTGGTTGGATCTGTCGTATCATTTTCCTTCTCTGTAATCAAATGACTGTTTTCAAGAAGATCAGTTTCTATACAAAAAAGGTTATCAGTACATACCCACACTCTCAACCTAGTATTTCTTTCGACTCGTGACTTCTCAACTACGAAAACTGGACACCACAATCTCTTCTCAGAACTCACGGGGAACCTGACGTTCCTCTAGGTTGGTCAGTTAGGATTTCTTTAGTCAGGACTCATAAGTAAGTGACCTTCCTGACTACGACTTCGAGGTTATGAAATCGGTCGACCACGCTTGTTGACTGAGTAACCTTTTCAGGGACTACCACCCTTTCTAACTTCCGCCCTCCTCTTCCCCCGTTGTCTCCTACTCTACCAACCTACCGCAGTGGCAAGCTGTCTGTTCTCAAACTCGTTCGAGGCCCTCAACCACTACCTGTCCCTCCGGGCCGTACGACACTAAGTACCCCAGCGTTTCTCAGCTTGTACTGACTTGCTGACTTGACTTGACTTTGTGAAAACTCCTCATACGAAGTAGTAATAAAAAGTCTATTCTTTTGTCTCGACCTTTCATAGTTTACCAGTGACCGTCTCTCGTAACGTCCAGGGATCTAAGATCCAAACGATAGGATGGGACTGAAGTCCTTTGTCCGTGAATCTCTGTGATACCCGTATATATATGTATACTCTCACACACGCACGAGTCAGCACAGACTGACAAACACTGGGGTACCTGACATCGGGAGGTCCGAGGAGACAGGTACTCTAAAGGGTCCGTTCTTATGACCTCACCCAACGGAAAAGGAGGAGGTCCCTTAGAAGGACTGGGTCCCTAGTTTGGACAAAGAGAACACGGAGGACGTGACCGTCCACCTAAGAAATGGTGACTCGGTGGACCCTTCGGGGATCCATACATATTACATGAGAAAACGGTCCTTTTCTCAACAAAAAAAAAAAGAGAAGAGGCACTGTGTTCTTTTGGTGTCGAGATGAGGACATGACCTGTGTCCTTGTCATAATGATACGACAGGACGAGAGAAGTAAGTGGGAAAATCCTTTACGAATTTCTTGTCGTCCCGGGATACTACTGTTTCTGTGAAATAAGAGTCGAGTCACAAGGTGAACCGTCGGAACAGAAAGAAGAGGAATTAACGTTATTCGATTGGGGAACGTAGAGTTTACAACAGCATTAGGTTTCCTTTATTGGTTTCACTTACAAAACAACATGTAAGGAATTGATTACTCCATTCTCTTTGGATTCATCGCTCGGAATCGTCACGTACATCAAATCGTTTTACATCATTAAACATAAAAACACGTAGTCACATGTTTTTAAAAACATTTCGGTTTTCCGTACTTATCTCAATCATTCAATACAGGGTTTTGACTAGGTCACGGTGTTTAACGGTTAAATCCACCGAACTAAATTATGCGTAACTTTTTGGAGGTAAGGTGTTTTTAGAGAGAAGAAAAGACGACTATAAATTTTGTAGTACAGAAATAGTCAGGTAACGAAACACAATATGGGATGGAAGACACTTCGTAACTAAAATTTTTAGACTGTATAAGTAACGTCTCTCCGTTTTGTAGTACAGTGAGTGGAGTCATCTCCAGTCGAGCCATACTTAAAATGGTCAAGTAAATGTTTTACTTAAAATTTTACTCAGTCAGTTGTTTTACCTGAGGAAAACGAGTAACGACTCGACTCGTGTGACCCCTTTTTTCGAATAACATTCCTCGAAGGTCATATTAAATACTTTGTTTTATATATATGTACTTTGTTTTCACGATCATTGTCATAAAATAACTTATTGTTTACTAAACCATGTAATCTCTCTACACAAAGAGTTTGCAACAGGAATTCGTCATCGTGACTAAAAGGTTTAATAGAACGTGTTTTAGGGTTATATATTTTGGAGACTTTCAACCCGAAGAAATCAATCTCTCTCACCCTCCTTCGGTTTCCTCGGTAGACGAGGTCCACAGGAAAGTAGTGACTTCCCTAAGGAAGCCTAGATTCCGTAAACTCTAGGGGTAATTTTCAGTAATTTAAATCCTGAACGACCACCGAGTCACCGCTTCTTAGAAGGACGGTCACGTCCTTTGTACTCAAGTCAGGGACCGAACCCTTCTAGGGTGTACGGCGTCTCGTAGATTCGGACATGTGGTGTTGATAACTCGGACACGAGATCTCTGACCTTCGACGTCGACGACTCGAGTCCGCGGTGTTGATGACTTCGGGACACGGGAGCTGGGGTACGAGACGTCGTTCTCTTCGGTGACGGCACTCTTCCGGAGTGACGTTGATCTCTCATCCGGGTCCACGGGTCTCGATTTCTTTTCATGTACGTCGTTGCTTCTGGGTCGTGTCGGTTTTTATTTATGTATTTATTACACAAAAAATTTTTAGTAATGTAAATCGTGTGTTTGTACCCCACTCAAATGTCTTCCCTTTTATGTGAGACCTAGACTGTTCTTTTCCTTTTAGGGTTCATCCTTAAGGAGGAGTTCAACAACAAATTTTTTTCTGTATCAGTCATACTCCCTGTCACTCTTTTTTTGACCCAATTCCATCTATCCATCTGTAATCCAGGTTCGATTTTTTCATTCGTATTTTCAACTCTAAACAACTCTTTCTTTTATCCCTCCGTGATCCTGAATTAGAGTCTCTCCCGTTACCGTGGGGTGAGGTCAGGAGAACGGACCTTTTAGGGTACCTACCTCCTCGGACCATCCGACGTCAGGTACCCCAGTGATTCTCAGCCCGTGCTGACTCGCTGAAGTGAAAGTGAAAAGTGAAGGCACGTAACCTTTTCCTTTACCGTTGGGTGAGGTCACAAGAACGGACCTCTTAGGGTCCCTGTCCCCTCGGACCTCCCGACGGCAGATACCCCAGCGTGTCTCAGCCTGGGTTGACTTCGCTGAATCGTCGTCGTCGTCGTCCCGAATTAGAATCCTTGACTACGTTACTTTCGTCTGAACTTCTCCCTTCTAACAATCGTCTACGTCCTACCGAATCTTTGGTTTAACTAAGAATAAGAGTTCTATAAGGAAGGAGAGACAGAGTTCAAGAAGAAGGAGAGAAGGAGAGTCAAAGTAATACACTCTTTGACGTTCGTCCGGTAGGTGAATGGGAGGGCTGAAGAGGTAGGTGTCTCATACACACCATGGACCGACTCGGAAGACAAAGGGTAAGACACGTTTCCACTTAGATTGACTCGTCTTACACGTAGGAAAGGTGAATCGGGGATCGGAATCCCAGTAGTACGGATTGGCTACGGGTCATTTGGGGTATTACGGTGAAAGGAAAGGAGAATTCTAAAATAAAGGAAGGGACTTAAGACGTAGAAGACTTTAGCCTTTCTAAACATACACTTAGGAACATCTAGAGGAATAATTTCCTCTTAAATATGGAATTAAATGTATTCACGGTCTTTTACCCGCTATACTAAACTGACAAAAGAGTCTTTACAAAAAAAAATTAAGTTGTTAAGGGAGAAAAGTAAAAGAACACATGACTACTAAGGAGCGGTCAACCAGGGGTATCGTTGTGACCTATTACGATTACTTTGACGTTGTAGAATTCGAGAGAGGGTGTCTCGTAGAGACAATTTTATCGGTACTTTGTGCCAACGTAAATAATAAAGGAAACGAATTTTCTTTAACGATAAAACCTTAGAAAGGGTACTAGTTCCGAATTGAACGATTTGAAAGACCGAACTTAACCTCGGAGACTAAATATCTAAAAAACTTCCACTATTTGGTGTTAACCTTACGGTGGGGACGGGGGAGGTGCAAGTACGGGGTACAACCACATACCGCCACCAAGAGTTTTACACAAAGGGGTCGTCGTCGTCGTAGACCCGTGCACAATCTTTACGTCTAAGTAAACGGTGTAGGGTATGGAAAACTTAGTCGATGAGTGCCTCGGGTCACGAGACAAAAATATACATTATAAAATAAATAATAAATAAACCGACACGACCTAGAAGTAACGACGCTCCCGAACAGAGATCAACACTGTTCACTCCCGGAGTGAGATCAACGTCAAACCCCCGAAAAGTATCGACACCGAAGAGAACAACGTCTTGTGTCCGAGACCCGGAGTACCCGAGTCATCAACGTCAAGGACCCGAGATCTCGTATCCGAGTTATCAAACGCCGTGTACCCGAAGTAACGAGGAGTCGAACACCCTAGAAGGACCTAGTCCCTAGCCAGGGTACAGAGGACGAAACCGTCCACCTAAGAAATGGTGACTCTGTGGTCCTTCGGGATTATGACAAAATTGTTTAGGAGGTCCACTAAACCTACGTGTGACTTCAAACTCTTGGTGACCACATTTCCTATTTATCTTGACATCATCCGTTATCGTAGTGTAGGTCAAACGACCTAAAACGATTGTTTCAATCTTTAATAAAATGAAAAACAAAGAATATCGTGGATTTAAACAAATATGACACTTTGTAACCGACTTACATTCAAAAACAATTCTATTTTATACTGTCACATTAACTGAAATCGAGGACTTTTATTTACAAAACACTAGGAATAAATAGGTAATAATTGTCCGTAAAATTTTTCGATTAATTAACGGTCATTCAGATACTATTATCCATTACATTTTCGTACACCACAAAAAACAAAAAACAAAGACAAGGAATACGCATCTAGGACTGTGTATAGACGGAAAAACTTTCCTCATGTCAACTGGGAACTTGTTGTGGCACCAGTGCTTGAGACTGGGACATGTGTCGACATTTATACTTATATCGGTTTAAGTGTTGAGGTGTAGATGTTTAAGTCGGTTGACGTCTATTGTATCACGACATCATAAATGATTGCCTTTTTGAGGTGTATATTCACCTGGACACGTTCAGTTTGAGCACGACAAGGTCCCAGTTGACATAGAATTTATCACGGAAAACACGAATATGATTAAGTAGGAAATATACGTCTTTGTGTGGTTTTCGTCCGTCATTTTCGTTCTTAGAAACCCTCCGTACTAAACCTCTTGTTTTCTATTCTTAGTCTACGTGTCTCTTCACGTTTTTCCTGTTCAAATAAAACAATATATTTCAAAATTCTTCGTCTTTTTGGAGTTTTATATCTATAGGTCCGTCTTTAAACTCGACCTCCGTCTGTGAGACTTTCAATTCCATAAAATTCGACTACCAATAGTGTCTCGACTTGGTAGACATATGGTCCTACAACCTTGTTCTGGATTCCTTCAACATGAATAACCACTAATCCAGGTCAGAATTTCGGTCTGACAGTCCGTAATGTTTTTACTCGGTTTGCCAAGTCTTTGGTTCTATTCATTCTAAGGGGACCAACCCTTAGGTCTCCAACTAGGTTGGTTTGTAATGTCTCACTAAGAATAGTCGTGGACCGTTGAACGAGGAAGAAGAACTAGTGGTGACAGGATTAAGTTTGGGAGAGACATAGAGTGGTTCTGACAACGATAACGAAGGTATAACCCCAGTCTAGGGACTCATAATCATTATAAGTAGTCTTAAGTAAGCAGTATAAGTAATCAGTTAAGTCAACGAGTCAGCACAGGCTATGAAACGTTGACGTCGTGTGGTCGGAAGGAACAGGTAGTGGTTGAGGGCCTCGAACGAGTTTAAGTACCGGTAGTTCAACCACTACGGTAGGTTGGTAGAGCAGAAGACAGACGGGGAAGAGGACGGAAGTCAGAAAGGGTCGTAGTCTCAGAAGATGTCACTCAGTCAGGAAGTGTAGTCCATCGGTTTCATAACCTCGAAGTCGTAGTCAGGAAGGTTACTCACTTATAAGTCCTGACTAAAGGAAATCCTAACTGACCAAACTAGAGGAACGTCAGGTCCCTTGAGAGTTCTTAGAAGAGGTTGTGGTGTCTAGTTTTTGTAGTTAAGAAGTCACGAGTCGGAAAAAATACCAGGTCGAGAGTGTAGGTATTCACTGATGACCTTTTTGGTATCGAAACTGATCTACCTGGAAACAACCATTACAGAGACGAACAATCATACGACAGATTCAAAGAGTATCGAAAAGAAGGTTCCTCGTTCGTAGAAAATTAAAGTACCGACTTCAGTGGTAGACGTCACTAAAACCTCGGGTTCTTTTATTTTAGACAGTGACAAAGGTAACAAAAAGGTAGATAAACGGTACTTCACTAGATTGGCCTACAGTACTAGAAGTAAAAAACTTACAACTCAAAATTCGGTCCAAAAAGTGAGAGAAGAAAGTGAAAGTAGTTCTCCGAGAAATCACGGAGAAACGAAAGACGGTATTCCCACCACAGTAGACGTAATAGACTCCAATAACTATAAAGGGGGTCGTTAGAACTAAGACCTAACACGAAGTAGGTCGGGCCGTAAAACGTACTACATGAGACGTATATTCAATTTATTTGTCCCACTGTCATATCTCGGAACTGCATGAGGAAAGGGTTGAAACTTGGTCAGGTAACAAGGTACAGACAAAGATTGACAACGAAGAACTGGACGTATTCCAAAGAGTCCTCCGTCCATTCCACCAGACGATGAGGTTAGAGAAATTCTTAAAAGGTGTCAAACAACACTAGGTGTGTCAGTTTCCGAAATCGTATCAGGTACTTCGTCTTTATCTACAAAAAGACTTTAAGAGAACGGAAAAGACACTAGGTTGTTTATCATTATAAGTATCAGGGGACTTATAGGACAGAGACGGAAAGAATGAGGAGCTTCACGGACACCGGTGGGACAAGACAGGTTGATCCACACGAGGAGAGTCAATGAGTATAAACGGGAATTCCAGAATCAAGTTTGTTACTTGAAGAAGTTGAAGCTAACTGTCTGAATCCACGAGAAACATGGGACATAAAAAGGGACATGAATATGAATGGTAATAAATTTTGTCTACGTGTGTAAACCATTAACACAGAGATGAACATGAAACCATCGACCTAGGTACGAAAGTAGAGAGATTAGGAAAGAGAACCGAACCACGGATCTGACATCTAAAAGTTATTTATAAAAACTTTACTTATTCTCTCAAAATGGATGATATCCGTACCGTTTGTCTAAAACCTAAAAGACCTTATTAAGACTAAAGTTCAAAAAAACAGGAAAAGAGAGTTGATCAGGTTGAGGTCGACAAAGTCACTGGGGTCTAAATAGAGGATTTACAGAATATACGTCTATAGTGTTTTCAGGAAATTCATTTTAATGTTACATGGTCCCTAGACCTTTCTACCTTCTTTATCTTCATGTATAATCAGTAAATTCTTTTAGAGGCCCCTTCAGGTAATCACTTTAGACTTTCACCCTCAAATCTTATCCTTCAAAGAAGACACGAAAAAACTCCATAAATCAATTATATTAAGAACCTGACTTAACCAGTTCGGAATCTCTTTTGGAGAAGACAAGAAAGGAGAGAAACGTACAGGTACAATAAGGTTTTAAGTTTCATGATACCTTTACACCAACCTTAACTCTTTATTTTTCTTTAAGGTTTAAGAAAGGTACCCATTGTCTAACATCATGGGAAATTAAATGGTTGTCGTAGAGTCTTTTGTTATACTACAAAACAAATTCCTCGAAACGGTCTAAAGACTTCTAATAATACAACTTATAAAAAGGTTTCCGGAACGTATATAGTGACTGACGTTTGTAGTACAGAACTACCGACAGTTGTTATTTGTGAGTATAAAAACGGATGATTAAGGTAAGTCTATAAAATTTTATCGAAAAGAACAAAAAAAAAACAACAACAACAACAACGGTATCAACAAGAACGAAGTGGGAGAAACTACTAGTAAGTCAATTAGTTTACTTATGAGTGAATCGTAGATGACGTACGACCCGTGACCCGACCCCCTACCTTGGTCAAAATGTCACCCTCTATATCTGAAATCACCGTAAAGTAGAGAGGTATAGTATTAAACACCGAAGTCTAGAAACCACTCCTCTTGACCTATATTTTATTTATACATATCGTCTTGGGTTCGGTGTTTAAGTCACTTTAAGTTCCCCGGCGGTCTATTGTCTTTACTACCTTCACCCATCTTTTATAGTGAGATTTAATGACGACAGAAGTCATACTAAAACCTTATTATCCCTCACCACTTCTAGTACCGTCCACTCTTGTACGGAGGTGACGGACTCCTTCGTTGGTAGGTCTAGACTTAATGACTGTACACCTTTACCTGAGGGTCACAACAGTCTTAGACTTTAACAATATAAATTACACATTACATGAAAAAGTCAAAATTACCACCATCGATTGACTATGAATTTATGACATGTATAGTTCATTTTATATAGTCTACCCATCTAAACCGTACTCCGACGATCACATATCTGAGACTCTTAGACTCGAAGGACTCTTATTTGACGTACTCAAAATTGTAGATTAAACTTATGTGTCGTCGGAAAAAAAGAGGGAAGGAACAATCTTAATGGTCTAATTCGTTTGCTTCTATTTCCAACGACTGGTCAAAATAAAAGTAAAGTCTATTTATTAATTATTGTAAAAATAATATATGAGGTTTATAATGAGTCGTATATGAGACGTTATAGTATGTCATAAACCTTGTATGAATATAATTTCGTCATAAGTAACGTATAGACTTTAAACTTAAATTGACCCGTAAGATATAAAATAGACTGTTGGGATAAGGATGACGACAGAGGACAAAACTTAAATTTAAACGGTCTATTCACTGGATAACCACTTTATAAATTAGTAAAAAGGATAAGTAATTATTAAATTTTTAATTTTAAAATAAAATAATTTACTACTGAGTCACTTTCGACCCGTATGGAAGTTTATCTTTACCCAAAAAAAATAAAGAAACATAACAAGAATTTAGACCGGCAGACACCCTTTCGGAAGAATAAATCGGTAATATAAATTTGAAGGTTTTTATAAAAATATCACAAAATGACAAAACCGTGTTTTTATCATTAAGAAAGACATCAAGGTCACTTATAAAAATAGATAAAAATAGGGGTACAATGGTCGAACGGAAATACTGGAATTTTTTTTTTCTTTCTTTCTTTTTGTTCGATATAGAAACATTTACAGGAAAGGTACAATCGTGTGACTAAAAATAAAATTAGAAACTTTTCGATTCAAGACTCGGGAAACGAAGTTATCATAAGAGGGACTACGGGTGTAGTGAAACTTTACGAAAACATGAAAAACTTTAAGAGGATAAGAAGGGAAGCACTATAATTGGTAGACATAATTATTCTATTATTTGGTCCGAACAACGATTACTTAACTAAGTAAGTTGACGATCTAAATTAATCTTTCTGTAAATCGTACGGTCGTCTACAAGACCAAAACAAATTAACAGGGGTTTATATTATTTTATGTTACTTAAAAAAACGAAAACGTATTTAATTCGGTTTAGTTCTAAAGAATAAGACAGTACATAATATTTCCTGATTTACTACCTCAAAACAATGGTAAGATAAGGTATATAGTGTTCCTTTTAGTCAAAGGAAGATTTTTTGTGAGTGGATTGAGATTGACCGTGTTCTCATTTCAACTCCTCATTTCTTATAGGACTGGGAGTTTAGACATATTTTCTTTGATTCGGTCTCTATGTAGGGTTTCAACAAAAAGGGGGTCATGAAACTGTCCTCCACAAAGAAGATTTAATAATTGGTAATTTTTTCAATAAATTCTTGAAATTAAGACCTCTGTGATAGATCACTTCAAAAAATTAACGAACGAAAAGTATCATAACAAACGTTAGAAGTTTCTCTGAAAATAAAAATTTTTTCTTTTTCCGTTGCAAAATCCTCTCTAAAACAAAAAGTCCCGAAAATAATCTCTTTAATCGTCCCTTTCAAAACTTATACAATCACGTACGGGTTTTCAATGTCGAGTCTGTTTGGTTCGTCAGGAGTGAAACCCGGAAGTCGGAGATCGTACGGGAAGGATCTTTTCTTTAATTTCGTAAGATACGTTATAGGGTCTGTGGTTCAGTTAGTCAGTCAAGTCAGTGAGTCAGCACAGACTGAGAAACACTGGGGTACCTGACGTCGTGTGGTGCGGAGGGACAGGTAGTGGTTGAGGGCCTCAAGTGGGTTTGGGTGCAGGTAATTCAGCCACTACGGTAGGTCGGTAGAATAGGAGACAGCAGGGGAAAAGGAGGACGGGGGTTAGGGAGGGTCGCAGTCTCAGAAAAGGTTACTCAGTTGAGAAGCGTACTCCACCGATTTCATGACCTCAAAGTCGAAATCGTAGTAAGGAAGGTTTCTTGTGGGTCCTGACTAGAGGAAGTCTTACCTGACCAACCTAGAGGAACGTCAGGTTCCCTGAGAGTTCTCAGAAGAGGTTGTGGTGTCAAGTTTTCGTAGTTAAGAAGCCACGAGTCGAAAGAAGTGTCAGCTTGAGAGTCTAGGTATGTACTGATGACCTTTTTGGTATCGGAACTGATCTGTATGGAAACAATCGTTCCATTACAGAGACGAAAACTTATACGATGGATCCAACCAGTATTGAAAGGAAGGTTCCTCATTCACAGAAAATTAAAGTACCGACGTCAGTGGTAGACGTCACTAAAACCTCAGGTTTTTATATTTCAGACGATGACAAAGGTGACAAAGGGGTAGATAAAGGGTACTTCACTACCCTGGTCTACGGCACTAGAAGCAAAAGACTTACAACTCGAAATTCGGTTGAAAAAGTGAGAGGAGAAAGTGAAAGTAGTTCTCTGAAAAATCAAGGAGAAGTGAAAGACGTTATTCCTACCACAGTAGACGTATAGACTCCACTAACTATAAAGAGGACCGTTAGAACTAAGGTCGAACACGAAGTAGGTAGGGTCACAAAGAGTACTACATGAGACGTATATTCAATTTATTCGTCCCACTGTTATATGTCGGAACTGTATGAGGAAAAGGATAAACCTTTGTCAGACAACAAGGTACACGTCAAGATTGAGAACGAAGGACTACACGTATGTCTAAAGAGTTCTCCGTCCAGTCCACTAGACCATAAGGGTAGAGAAAGTCTTAAAAGGTGTCAAATAACACTAGGTGTGTCAGTTTCCGAAACCGTATCAGTTATTTCGTCTTTATCTACAAAAAGACCTTGAGAGAACGAAAAAGGTACTAGGTCGTCTACAACCGTCAAACTAGAGACCAAGGAGACGGAAAAGATTTTGGTCGAACTTGTAGACCTTCAAGTGCCAAGTGTATAACGACTTCGGACCGAACCTCTTAAAACTCGTAATGAAATGATCAAACACTCTCCTTCCGTTAAGACGCCATCAAACTCGTAAGAAACCGTAACGGAAAGAAACCCTAACCTTACTTTTGACTGGAAAAGGTCAGGACACCGGTGACGACGCAAAAGGTTTAAACGACCGTATAACTCAGTGATATACGACATAAATTTATTGTCATAAAGACACCAGTACTTTCTTCCACAACTCTAGAGAGGTAATATCAGGATTATAATCCTATAAACAAGTTCCTTTCATATTACTGAGGTTCCAACCCAAGACCTTAGGTCGACGGACCGAAGGTCAGGAGACGTATTGGGAAACCAGTTCCTCCAGTAATGAATTAGAGACTTAGATTTTCGACATAAATAACAACGACCTGAACTTTCCGTATCAGAAAGACTGTTTCGTCTCACGATTAGTATAAAACCCAAACCCCTTGGTACCACTAGTCTCTGACAACCTGAGAGTCTTCGTCATGACACCCCCCAAACCATCTGGAAATCGATGTCGTCATCTCTGTGACTTACTCCGACGACGGACAATTCACTAAAAGTCTTCATACCATTACCTAACTCAACAGTGACTGGGTAAACCTCCTTAAATTTTTGACACTAAGAGAATGAAGAATTATTATTCTGACGGAACGAATATCCTGTAAAAGACTATTAAAATAGTCTCTGACACATACTTGAAGGATCGTATTACGGATTATCTTTGTTAGGTAGTAGAAGTAGTTAGACCGGAATTTGTCTCATTTCCGGAATTTGTCTCATTTCCGGAATTTGACATTTTCGGGTCGAAATCTGGTAATCTAGTAGTATAAGAACTACTAGTCAGTAGTAACTCCCGTCACATCGTGGAGTCTAAACGGAGTAAGGGGTCACAACGTATCATGCACTACAAGTCAAAGTAGAAATACATACGAATTATGTGCTGAAATGTGACAGTCGTAAAATACGTCACAAATAAAGTGGAAATTTGTCTATAGTAAACGAAAGATGTGATCGTCCGAAAAACACCTAAACCAAAATCTACTAAGATCAGGATTGATGAGAATCTCTTTTTGACTTAATGAAAAGATTAGGTTTGTAACAATACTGTGTCGTTCAAGAGGGGTGGAAGGAGAGATCAGATTAAAAAATTTCATATACAGGACGAACGTGGAATTGTCTAAGAGGTTTCGTTGCATTCGTAAAGTGATCTTCTAAAACACCACAGTCCAGTCATCCGGAAACAAGAATTTAACGTAGTGGACAATTTTGTCCAACGAACAATTTTACGTCCAAAGACCCGGGGTAGGGGTCTTAAAGACTAAGTCATCCAGAACCTGCCCTCGGGTCACTAAACGTAAAGATCGTTCAAAAGTCCACTACGATTACGAGGACCAGGTCCTGGTGTGAAACTCTTGATGACGAGATCCGTAACTATGTATTAACCAGGAATCTGGGGTCAATGGTGACCAGTATTTGTGTTCTAACAAATATGGTCGGTGAGTTTGAGTCACTAAAATTGAGCACAATTCATTAATAAATATTATTGAGATCTAGTCAACTTTCCCCATTAACGAGAACCAATCACCGATTGTTAGTTATTTTCATAACGTCTTTACAGAAGTCCGAATTCTCTTACCCTGTTCCCGTCTTTAAAAAAAAAAAATTCGTCTAAAAAATCATTCTAATTTTTGTTTGTTTGTTTGTTTGTTTTTGGTCGTTGGGACTGAAATCACTTTCGTCCCACGAAGGAGACCCGGGATCATCTCAGGTCAACTCTCTTTGTAAACTCGTTTCCGACGTAGACATTCGTCCTTATTCAGTGTGAAGATTATACCGGGATGGACACCCCGGCACAAAGGGTTCTCTCCTTCATTCCCTGAGGATGTCGACCTCTAACAACTGGTAGAAAGGACTGAGAGAAGTATAGTCTTATTTTCTTTCCTTAGTTCAAATACAAGTCTCAGTTCGTCATACTATAGATTAAGGGAGACGATTACAGTGGAAAATAATCGATCCCTGGTATGAAAGAAATGGTTGAGGTATTATTTTCTATATTTACTAGGTGTGATTTTATAACCATGGGATACTGGATCTCTAAGACGAAGAGTAATTAGGATTCTTTTAATGATAAAAATTTTCCCGTCCCTAAATCAATGTGAATATAAGTGACGTCAATAAAAATATTATCGTTCTTTAGACACTTGACAATACAAGGTTCCAATCTTATGAGAACAATAACATTCATTAAAATATGTTCTGATAAATCACCATACTTTTCAAGGAATACCGTATAATTCACCTCCTTTTTTTGTACATACTCCTTTCATAAAACCCTTAAAAGTTATTTTATACACGACTCTTATTACATTTCTTTTTAGTAATATTACAATTGACACGAATAAAGACTTACCAAAACGAATTTTCAAGATGTCACATGTGTAAAAACAACAGACTTTTAAAACAAAATCTTTAAATATACTGTTTGATAAAATCACTCTCAAAATTAGTTTTATAATGTGGTCAGTTGCTTCTTCATTTCTTTATCGGCTCTCGTGGAAGAATGTAAAACAAAACTTATTCTTCCTTTCCACTTTCAACGTCTCGTTAAGACCTACGAAGAGACACCCTTCTTTCGAGTCGACACAATCTCGTCTCTCTCGTCTTACTTCGATGACCTCCGTTAGTACAACAACTGAGACGAGACAGTCGGAAATTTACCATTTTTATTTACCTTTGACACTCATCATAACAGTAGAATGATGTCCCTCTCCGTTGAGACGGATAATAGTTGTAAAGACGTAAATAAAAAAATTAAGAATTCTACTATCATATCAATGACAGACCGGTCACCTAGTGATTGTTACCAGGTCCCAATAGTGACCGATACTTTTAGTGTTTGGTTCTTTACTACTGAAAAAACCTGTCACCCACTCTCAATGTCATTGAAGACTTTATAGGTCATTCTATAAACTTCTGGAATGGTCGTATAATATTGTTTGACTGAAAACTTTTATTAATATTCCGAATCCAAACAACTT
This sequence comes from Capra ibex, assembly GCA_006410555.1. NCBI lineage: Eukaryota > Metazoa > Chordata > Mammalia > Artiodactyla > Bovidae > Capra > Capra ibex. The sequence goes on from SJYO01052474.1 coordinate 55,988,292, forward strand.
GTGATTTTTGGGGTAACTTTCGAGATTTCAAAATGACATGAGGATCTTGTTAACGAATGGTCTTTATCGTCATGGTTATTACACAAAACATTTTATAGGGAACCGATAAATATCCAGATCCAGAAGAGAAGCCCTTGATAACTACAGTGTGTATACAAACTAAAACTTCTTCAGTAAGAATATTAGGGAATTATGTGGTCTTGTCACATAAATAGAATTATTTACATCTTGAGTCATTTACATCTTGAGAAATTATAGTTATTTGAAAGATGCGAAATAAAAAATTTATTCTTAAAGAAGTTGTGTTACCGAAAGTAGACCTATTCACCAAATGTTTCGAAGGGTTTAATAATGTTGTTATATGGGAAGGGGGTGACATTTCATGTGTAAACCTTGTGTCGTCTTCACTGTCGACCATCACTTTAAGTCTCACTTCGTGGAAAGACGAGACATTATATAACGAGACTGACGACGATATAGGAGAATATCAGTATTCATATAACCTACACAATTTGTCTTAATAATAGGGTAATCGAATAAAATATGTTGGGTTTATTTAATAAAACGGAAAAGACAAAATTAATCATCCCTAGTACGTACTAGTTATAAGTCATAAGTCACCTCACGACCCTGAACCTTTTGGAGTACAGAAAACTACGACAAGTCAAGTCAAGTAAGAGAGGCAGTGCAGACTGAGAAACACTGGGGTACCTGACGTCGTGAGATCCGGAGGGACAGGTAGTGGTTGAGGGTCTCGAACGAGTTTGAGTACAGGTACCTCAACCACTACCGTAGGTTGGTAGAGTAAGAGACAGCAGGTGAAGAGGACGGAAGTCAGAAAGGGTCGTAGTCCCAGAAAAGGTTGCTCAGTCAAGAAACGTAGGCCACCGGTTTCATAACCTCTCAGTCGAAATCGTAGTCAGGAAGGTTAAACTACGACTAGAATAGAAATAACTAAAATAAAATTCAGAATAAAGTATACACGAAATTTCGAAATATCTCAGTCTAGACTCTTACTTTTCTCCAACCCCTTACCTCCCTTCTCTCGTTCCCATTACTTGTCGGGAAAATTATTAACGATCGTACACTGAACGAAACGACCGACAAGCCTCACAAAAATAAAAACAAAAAATTAGAGAACGGACGAAGGTTTTCTAGAGAAGTAAAAAAAAGGGGAAAGGACAAAAAGGTAAGAAAAAACATCACGTGGAGAGTGACCATCCCTTATAGACGACTGATCTTCTCCTGATCCTCCAAACTCAGTAGTCTGGACTCTTCGTATCCGCTTTTGTCCCACAAGAGATGATAACTACAGAGTAAGGTACTTCCCTAGACTCCGGTGACGTAAAAGTTTTATTATCACCACCGTCGAACAAGGTAACCTCTGGAATGGGTTCTAAAGGGACGTACGAGGGAGACTATTAACTTTAAGAGTTCGTTCACCTCGAGTCGTAGAGGAAAGTACCTCTTTCGACTTCAAAACAATTGAGACCGAGTTACATTCTGGGTAGGTTTACTAAGACTTACCAAAACCCACCTAAAAACTTTTCAGATTCCATGGAGTACTGTTAAACCATACTCCACTCAAATAGACATACCAGGAATTATTAAATGGCACACAAAAAAAAGATAGAAAAAGACAAGAAAAACATATCTTAAAATAGGGTGTATCTTAGTACACCACTTTGGAACTTTAAACTTCATTAAAATATTGTGTCCTTAATGTTTCTCATTAAATATCTAGTAACGAAGACTTGAAAGAAAAAAAAAAAAAAAACGTACAGGTTTAATTTTAGGTTTCACCTAAAACACCTTAATACACGGAAGTCTAGTTTCATTTAGTATGGTTTTGATCCCTACCCGACGTTAAAACAGTCATATATATTGAGAAAGGTACCCAACGAATAAAACTTAACGGCAGTCAAAAAATTTCCATTAATAACATATAGATAAAATCCACCAAATCTATTTGTAAATCACTCGAAAGTAACTAAACGGTGAATTATTGAAGTTTACGTGTCAGTGAACTCGTGAAACAAAATTAGATCTAAAGAACTCTCCAAAGAAGTGAAAATTCTGAGACGTGGAGAAACTATAAGGTACACAGTTACGGGACTTAGAATGTCTGACCCTGAGAATTCACTGTGGAGGATAGAAAGAGATAGATCATAAAAAGAGAGTCTTACCGTTAAAATATAGATCTAAAACCCCCCTTATTTAGGTAAGGCCATTTTAATCAATATTTCAAACAGGACCATTCTGGTCATGATAAAACAGTAACAAAACGTCTTATTTTGGCCTTGACGTGACCCCTTCCTGTTTCGGAGGAACAACTGAACCGATATTTCACTACGTCTTTGACAATACTACCGGTCAGTAAACCGTATTACTCGTAACCGGACATGTTCCTCCGAACAACATTATGAACTGATCCTTCTGTTCTAAATTTCATCTTTTTTCCAAAATCCAATGTCAAAGGAATAAGGATTTCACCTTAAAACTAAGATGCAGGAGTGATCGATATTCGACTCTACACGATATCGTCTTCGTGAAAAAGAGATATACCTCAGGACACTAAGGGATCGGGTTCCCAGGAAAATAATTCCCAAAAAGATTTTCGACTCGACATAACAGTGATCTACGGGAGGAGACAGGGTCACACTTTATCACTTTCAACGAGTCAACATAGACTGAGAAACGTCGGGGTACTTGATATGTATAAGTCAGGTACCTTAAGAGGTCTCGTCTTATGACCTCAACCATCGGAAAACGAATAGATCCCCTAGAAGGGTTGGGTCCCTAGTTTGAGTCCAGAGGGCGTAACGTCCACCTACGGGATGGTCGACTCGGTCCTCCCTTCGGGATTTTTATGAAGCAATACATGTTCATTCCTGAAGGGACCACCGAGTCTGCCATTTCACAGACAGATGTTACACTCTCTGGACCCAAGCTAGGGACCCAACCCTTCTCAAGGACCTCTTCCTTTACCGTTGGGTAAGGTCATGAGAACGGAACTTTTAGAGTACCTACCTCCTCGAACCACGTCCGATGACAGGTACCCCAGCGTTTCTCAGTCCGTGCTGACTCGATAAAGTGAAAGTGGAATACATGTTCATTGTTTCCACGAAGATGACATCATTGGAATACACGTAAGGACTTTTTGAAACGTAAGATGACTTCGTACGTCATGTTTATCGGAAACAACCCCCACCTCCGAATCTCTATTCCCATTGCTATCTACTGAGTTTTGGTTATCTTGAAACATTTACTCTCGTCAGGATTATTTTTCTCGTCGTACCAATTCAGAGGTGACCCAAATGTAAGTCTTAGTGTCAGGTCAATTAAGAAACAGTAACTTGTGACCTTAAGTACGACGGTGGAAGTTTGACATCGAGGAACCTCTGTAAACGAGGATTACTTCTAGTTAAAATAGTTTTAATTTATACACTGAGTCACACATCTGTAGATAGTTAGTCCATAAAATTCTGAAAAAAATTCTTGTCAAACTTTAAGTGTCGTTTTAGCTCTCCATGTCTCCAAAGAGTATATGAGGAATGGGGTTATGTGCTTATCGAAAAGGGTAATAGTTGTAATAAGAGGTCTTACCATGAAAAAAAAAAAATTTGGTTCATACTTGGATGTAACCCCTGAAGGGACCACCGAGTCTGCCATTTCGTAGACGGATGTCACGTCCTCTGGGCTCAAGTTAGAGACCCAGCCCTCCTAGAAGACCTCTTCCTTTACCGTTGGGTGAGGTCATAAGAACGGACCTTTTAGGGTACCTACCACCTTGGACTATCCGATTATCCGAGGTAACAAATAAAACCTGATGTATCAAGTGGGAACCACAACATGTAAGATTCCCAAACCTGTTTACACATTACCGCATATAGGTAATAATATTATAGTATGACTCATAAAAGTGACGAGATTTTTAGTAGATACAAGATGTATTAGCAGACAAGGGCGGGGGTAGGTCGATGGTGACTAGAAAACTACCAGAGGTATCAAAACGGAAAGGTTTTACGGTACACCAATCTTAGTATGTGATACGTCGTAAAAATCTAACCGAAGAAAGTGAATCAGTATACGTAAATTCTAACAAGGCACATAAAAACACAGAGCTATCGAACAAATAAAAAATCATCACTTATTATAGGGTAAAAGACCTAACATGGTTCTAACTAAATAGGTGAACGGATGACTTCCTGTAGAACCTACGAAGGTCCAAAATCGTCAACACGAATTTCGACGACATTTGACACGTCTAAAACCACACCTGTAGTCAAAAGTTGAGGAAACCTATTTGTCGTTCGCCATACTAACGACCTAATATACCATTTTCATACAAATCAAAAGAGTCTTTGACAGTGTGTCAGAAGGTTTCATTGGCATCGTAAACCACAAGGTCGGTCGCTAATTACTCTCAAGGACAACGAGGTATAGGAGTGGTCGTAAACCATACAAGTCACAGAACCGGTAAGATGATCGATATATTACCTCAGAACAAAATTAAACGTACATGGACCTTGGTATACCATATCTCGTAGAGAAATGTACGAATAAACGCAAGACACATAGAAGAAACTACAGACAATTACAGAAACCGGAGTATATTATAACACTTAATTGATATGAAGTTACTTTTTAATTTACTTTTTCATTAATTTTAGGAGTCGGGTAAAAGATTGGTCTGACAAACAATAGAATAACAAGTCAAAATTCTCAAAAACATTTAAAAACCTATTGTCAGGAAATAGTCCATATAGAAAACGCTTAGAAAAGCGGGTTAGACACCGAGTCGAAGTCGAAGAATAAAATAACTATGACAGAAAAAGTCCAACCTTCAAAAATTAAAATTACTTAAAGCCGAATAGTCAATAGAAAGTACCTAGGAAAGAAATCACAACAGAGATTTTTCCGTAATATTTCCAGTAGTTTCAAAAGAGGAGATAATAATAACTGAAATTTTACTCGTTGTATTTTCGACATTCAGACCAAATAAGTCAAAGAATGATTCCTGACAACGGGCATTCTGTCGGAGAGTCTGTCGAGACTGTTTGGAAAGGTTTCTCCATTCGTTCCTGTGTATAAATACTAAAACCGTTTCCACCATATACGTCGATTCGTGAGGAGAACCATCTTCCAACGACGATTAGTACTCCACGTCTATAGAATCAATTACCAAAATCACGAAAAGATTCATATCCTTCTACGTTCTTAGGTCCAAGTAAATTTTTTTGAAAGAGGACTTTTCTAGAGTGATAGACTTCCGGACAAGACGGTCAAAAGGGTCTTGTCTCACGAAAAAAGGACTAGAGGAGGGATTTGAGGAAAGTCCCACACAACTTTCAATCGTTGGTACCACCGATTAATGAGTCAGGAATATCTCGGCCTATCGGTCACCGTAGAAATCAACCGTAACAACAGAATCTCAAAATGTTAAAACACAAAACGTCAATCTAGAAACTAGGTAAAATTCAATTTAAAAAAGTTCCAACATTCCAGACACGGATCTAACAAAGACCAAAAGACCAACAACAACAACAACAACAAAAACGGACACTCACAGGTAACCAAGGTATGGTAAACAACTTTTAAGAAACAGTCAGTCCACAAAAAATTTATGTCCTTCCTTTCAGTAACGTGGAACGAGTAGACGTAATAGTCGAAGGAACTTATCGAACTGAATTACCTTTTTCATCGTCAGAACTTCGGGGACGAACGATATTCCTTCTTGAATTGATCTTAAGAGTGCTCAAAACAATTTCTAACAATATATAACGAGTCTGAAAGAAATTTATTACTCTTTCGTACGACACTCACGAAGTTTAGTAATAAACGACCCCTTTTTTTATGTGTACTTGATTATGTTGAAGACACAATACGACTGTAATAAGAAGTCAAATAGGTTACACATCCTCGTCCAAAGGGGATAGGGACATCGAGTTTACCATTTCTTAGACTGACGTTACGTCCTCTGGTCCCAAGTTAGGGACCCAGTCCTTCTAGGAGACCTCTTCCTTTACCGTTCGATGAGGTTATAAGAACGGACCTCTTAGGGTACCTGTCTCCTCGGACAGCCCGATGTCAGAAACTCCAACGATTCCCAACCTGTGTTGACTCACTGATTGTGTGTGTACTCGTCCAAATATAATTTCTTTGTATAACATTACTGAAATTAAACTAATGGAAGGTATTTATGTCATGAAAGAAAGAAACACGAGAACACGGAACAGCGAGTCATCACAGGTTGAGAAACACTGGGGTACCCGACATCGGACGGTCCGAAGAGACAGGTACCCCTAAGAGGTCTGTTCTTATGACCTCACCCAACGGTACGGGAGAAGGTCCTTTAGAAGGGTTGGACTCCTAACTTGGGTGCAGGGGAGGTGCAGGCGACGTAACGTCCGCCTAAGAAATGGCAGACTCGGAGGTCCCTTCGGGAAAGAGAGAAATCAGTCGAATAATCGATGTTTTATATTAAAATAGACAGTGTTTTATCGGGAAGATTTTGGATATCTTTTCCACAACAAAAAGATTTTTGGTCTTTAGTAAAAAATTAGAAGAGACATTTTACAGACAGTAAAATGAGAATACGATTTAATACTTCAGTATCTTAACTAGTATTGTCCAAAAGGAATATTGTCATGAAACACCTACATGTATTTTGTACAGGGTCAATGGTATCTCACTAATGTAATCTTACAGACACACTTTTTGTCGTACAAGGGTTTCGAGGGATCCACTCAATATACATGACAGTCCAAACTCTTAGTGATGGATTTTTATCTTTATCGATTTTCATAAATAATTCATAGTAAAAACCATTTCAACGTAAACCTGTAGTGTTCCTTCGGTCGTGATCAGTCTAATTGACGACCGTTTTCAGACATAAACGACAACGTACTCATTAAACGTTGTACATGTTGGAATACAACTGATGGAAGGTGGATAAGAAAATCTCTATGTTTTAAATATAGTGAAAAACCTAATTAACAACATTAATACTACATTTGGTACCCTTTCATCATGATATAACTTTAAGATCCCGATTTTAGACAACACACAAAATAACAGGTCGTCAAAAAAATAAAGGAGAGAAAAACATAACCTTCAGTTCACTAAAAACACTACATCAGTGTAAATTTCTTCTAATAAAACATAATACCTCCATCCTAATATGATTTGAAGTGACTTCTATGTTCTATCCAACAGTTACCTGTTCATTTAATTCTTAATAAGGCAAATCAACAGGACTTTATTTTACTAGCTTAGAGTTCATAAAACGGCTTCGAAAAATTTTCTGATGAGTATTCATACAGCAATATTTTCGTCGTCCACTTCTTTTTCCTAAACAATTTCTGGAGTTTCATTCTGGTTTGTTGATGGGTTCGTCCGACCGGACACTGACCTCGACTCTTTACGTAGGTCCCGAAGTCATAAACGGAACCATCTATATCCACGGAACCGCAATACGAAACAAGAAAAGAGAGGAGACCAAGAAGACTGTAAGATCCAACACACTCTACATAGACTTGTACTGATCGGAGGGACCACCTTTTATATACTCAAGGAACTTCCGTGTCAGCGAGAAGAAGTAAACGAGGGGTCATAGATCGTGTCGGAAAACGGACTTTCACCCGAACTCCCTTTTCAATGAAAGATCTTTTTATAAAAATATTTTGACTTACTATGTCACTACTAGTCCATTCTGAAACGGATTGAAAACCTTTCAAAGATAATGTTATAGTCCCTAATCTCTATTAGACAATAATAAAAAATAGGAGTATAAGAAGTCTCGGAGTAATAATGTCTTGACGAAATAACGACTCTTCCGACAATATTTCTCCAGAAATGATAAAGATGTTAACTTTAGGTAGTCTGTTTTAGAGTCCACTAAATAGGTCACAGTTTATTAGATCATTCATGATGGTATCGGTTCCAGGTGACATAATTATTATCTAAAAGAAGATTTCCGCAATCTTATTTAATCATCAACAATGGAAATTGTATAGTGGGTTTCTAGTTTTTTCTTAATTGTCTAAAAGAATGTCAAACAGTAACATAAATCATAATTTTTATCGTTTTGACAAACAGTTTTCTCGTCTCTTGTATAAGTAAACTGTACAAGAAAAGAGGTGTACTTTTTAGGTAAGTCGTGTGTATGACTAAACTTTGATGACGAACAGAAATAAGATGTAATAATTATACAAACCCTGTATTCGGTTTGTTTCTTTACGTAGGCATCTTGACAATTGTTGTGTAAAGTAATTCACTTTCTTTTTTTGAATTAAAAAAGTCCCTTGATTAACTGTAGCCTATATATGTATGTATATATACATATATTCTCGTTTCTTCATTTTACAAGATTTTGTTCTTAAACTTAGTCACCATACACCACGAAAACTCTTCAAGGATAAAGAGTTAAATGAAAAGACACGGATTTTTATAAAAACTGAACAGGACATTTGTTTTCATAAATAACATGATTGTTTAATAAATATAACTACTTAATTCTGTGATCTGTAATTTTAATTTTCTACTGTATCGAGAAATTAAAAATTTTATCTTTATATAATTAAGGTATTAAGTCTTTTTTAATATTAAGATAGTTTTTGTGATTAATATGAACTATTCCTTTATAGTCTATCCATAAATGTTAAAAGACGAACGGTTGGGCAAACTAATTTTATAACTGATCTTATAATTAAGGTTCCATTAACGGACAGTTTAGTTTAGTCAATTTAATCCAATTTGGGTCGAAGACACCTACGTGACACTTTAGAGGTGACCTGTGGTGAACAAATCTTTCGTATTCCATCCGTTTATTGGTAGTCCACAAATACTCAGTCTTAAATGGGAAGGAAGAAAAGGTAGAAAAGGGAGGTACACACGTACGATGGACGATCCAGTGAAGTCAGTACACTGAGACGCTGGGATACCTGACATCGGTCGGTCCGAAGAGACAGGTACCCTAAGAGGTCCGTTCTTATGACCTCACCTGACGAGACGGGTAGAGGTTCCCTAGAGGGGGTGGGTCCCTAACTTGCGCGCAGAGGACGCCGGGGAAATGACGTCCGTCTAAGAAATGGCGAAGTCATTTATTCTCATAAGTGGTCAATCGAAACAAAGAGGCAAGTACGGTTTTTCAGAACAAACAGTCACAGAAAACAACATAACCAGAAGACTGTCCTAGTAGTCGTGACAAACTTTATCCAATAGGACCAATTGATTCAAAAGGTAATTGACTCCACTTTAAAAATTATGGAAAAATTAAAGGTCTAAATATCAGGGTTTAGGGGGTACAGACGGAGAACGGATGATGACGGAAGATGACCACCCTCCCTCTATTTCAACTTCTGTATTAAGGATAAACAACGTAATGAATCTTACTTTATATGTGTGTGTGGTCTAGGAATTTAAGATGAATCTGTGTGTGTACGTGTGTGTGTATCGGAACTTAAGATGAACCTTAGGGTCGTGAAGATAGTTTATTTTTGAATATCATCAAAATGTGACTTTATGAGGGTACCACAGAAACTATCATATGTCAGTCTCGTCATCTCCTACACTCTATAGTCACTACACTCTGTCGTAAATTTTATTATTGTGTCTCATACCAAAAAATTGGAAAGTAAGGTTGAGGAAAACCTAAACTTTAGAGAGGAACGGTTATTTCAAATCGTAATCTCTTTTATGAAGACAACTTTACTTATATGAATTGGTATATACAAAATTTCATGTAAAAATTGTCATCTTTAGAACAGACCGAATTTTAGATGTCTATTAGTAAATAGTATAATTATTCTTTCCTAAACAAAAATAGGTAAATGAAAGAGAAGGATCCTAAATAAAGGGAGACTTTACAGTGTTTGAATGTAAAGTTTGTCGACAACGAAAGTGTAATAACAATGATGACGTAATAATTTCATCTGTGATGATTAAGGAGAAATACCTTACCTAATTCTATTCTTACTTAGTACATATTTGGTCTGTTCATTAGCTAACGGTTCTTTCGACGGACTCTTTCCTTTGAATTAGTGTCAAGTGGTGAGTCATCAAAACTTTCATGCTTAAACATAGTACCTTTACTCCAAGGTCGGTTGTAAAATCTAAGACGGGTCGGAAGTATTAATGTCCTTACGTTTCCCCGAATTATAGTAGAGTACTCGACATTAGACTCGTCCTTTAGTTCGGTAAAGACGTCGGAGATTAGATGATGTACCATGTTCAGGAAAACGGGGAAACCAATTCAAATAAGGATGTATGACACAAGAAAAACTACGATAATATTTAACTTAACAAACTTAAAGGAAAAGTCTTTTAAGTAACGACCATATATCTTCTTTGTGTTGACTAAAAACATACAACTAATACACAGGACGGTGAAACGACTTAAACAAATAATCAAGATTCGTTAAAAAAGACACACACATTGGAAATGTCATAAGATGTAAGTTCCAATACATTAGACGTTTGTATTAAAGTGAAGAAAAGAATAAACCTACGGCAAAAACAAAGAACAAACAAAGACCGGAGCAGAGATCCTGAAGGTCATAATATAATTTATATTCACGGTTCTCACCCGTAGGAATTAAATAAGGAGTAGAATCTCACTTTCGTAAGTCAAAAGTGTTACTAATATATACTACAAGTGACACTCGAAAAATATATACCGGAAATAATACAATTCCATTAGTGGAAAAAAAATTTCCATTCGAGGAAGAAAAAGATCAAACAACTCACAAGAATAGTACTTTCCTACAACTTAAGACAGTCACGAAAAAAAGCAGATAACTTTACCAGGACACTAAATCTCGAAAGCAAGACAATTATACCATATATGGTGTGACTAACTAAAAGTATACGAATTGGTAAGAACGTAGGGTTCCTATTTAAGGTAAGTCAATATTACACACTAGGAAAATTACAGGAGAACTTAAACAGAACGATCACAAAACAACCCTTAAAAACGTAGAAATGTGTAATTCCTATAATCGGACATCAAAAGAACATTACAGAAACAGATCGAAACCATAGTTTCATTACGACTGGAGTATTTTACTCAAACCCTCACAAGGTAGGAGAAGTCATAAAACCTCTTCAAACTTCTACCGTGATTAAGACATTTACAAAATATCTTAAGAAGACACTTCGGTAAACAAGGACTCGAAAAGAAACAAAAAGGAATGGTCGAGTTAGAGGAATATCAATATCTAAAAGACGAAGAAGCACTAGTCAAAACCATGTAACATACAAAGATCCTTACATAAGTAAAGAAGATCCAATAGGTCAAACAACCTCATATTAATAAGTACCATGGGAGATTACTAGGAAATATAAAGACACAATGGTCAATATCATAGAGGGAGAAAGTAAGGACTAAAACTCAAATAGAAAAGTTTTGTGGTTGAGAATTAAAACAACTGAAAAAAGATATAAAAAAGGATAAGAGATTTAGAGACAAGAGATAAAGTAAATAAAGTAATAAAGTAAGTAAATAAAGGGAAGACAGGTGAACTTCGAACCAAACAAGAAGAAACTGATCAAGGAACTTACTGTCGAAGAAATACACTCTAGAAGGAAAATTGTATGTACAAATGGTTATATTTGAAGGGACATTTATGACTAAAACGACGTAGGGTGTGTGCAAACATAGAACACAAAAGTAAAACAATCCTGAACGAAACACTGGATTATGTAACACAATGAAGGGACTAATTTCTGAAAGTCCTAGATGAGTGTTGAAAGTTTAATTTATATTGAGAAACCGAACCGTAATTCCAAGTAGTCGTGTACTAGGTGGATGAAAACGTCCGAAAGAATTACTCTGAGTTCGTGATCAACTTGATAAACCTGAAAATTTGTTGGATACACATGAACGACTTTAAGAAATGGAAACTTAGGAGATACTTCTGTGGGGAAATAAAGAGGTCTAAATAAAAAAGTAGGGATAGGAATCGGGAACTACATATGCTAGTTGAAGTGAATATAACATTAACAACATATCAACAGAGTATAAAAGAAACCTGATTGTTGAAGAAGTGTTATCCCAAAAAATGATTTCTAGAAACACAAAGAATATCATAGATCTTATACGGAATACGTATTATCCGTAAGTTAAAAATTTACCATTCAACTTAGTTTTAAAAAGTAGAGTCCATCGTTCTGAATCACTGACTCATCTTCACACGAACGAAATAAAGAAAGAATTAAAACAGACAGTGTTAGTGTAAATCCTTGAGTAGTCTATCGTATAAAAATAAATTCTTTAGAAGTCACAATTTTACACCCCATTTATTTACGTAAGTATTAGAGAGTAAGAAAACATATAAAAGAAAGTTTGGAACCTTAACACAAACTCACATACATGTACATACGAACATATACACACTCCTTAACAAACGTTAAGTCACACTAATCCGAGAAAAGTCTATTATAGTTTGTACAAACAGTCATAGAGAGGTAACAAAAGTATTAACGGTCAGTCGTTTAAGTATCACAATACACCGTGTCTAAACGGTACATAATACCTTGTTAAAGGTAAACGTACTGTAAATCCAACAAAGATAATGAAATGAAATATCTACTACGACATTATTTCAAAAGTATCGAAAAACGGACAATTTAATCGAGGAATTTAAAAGTTCATACCTAAATAATCCAAATTCCCAACTTACACGACAATTGAAAAAGTATGGTCTCCTGCCCCGTCTGGAAGGGGGCCATAGGCACACGTACGATTAGGTCGCGCCGCCGCAGTCGACAGGGCCACGACGGCTCTGACGCTGTCACGGCGAAATGTAGGCAGGGGTGTGTACGAGGGTGAGAATCATCCTCAAATCATTTAACTAGAAAATTTATAACCCGGAGTAATTAAATGTTTTACTTAATAATCGGGGTCCCATCAATTTATTTATAGAATTAATATGGAAATAAGACTCGAAATATCTAATTAATACCAATTTAGGATCTGGGGTAGAAACGTCAAGGTTTACGTAGACGTCCCCTCGGTAAGCATCTTTAGTTTCTTGACTGAACAAATCCTTCGTCTTCCGGTAAAACATCACATTAAAATGAAAGTTCTTAAATCTTTAGTTATTTGGAACCTCAAAATTAAAAAAGTCTTATTTTAGTTGTGTATTGGTTACTTAACTAATCCGTAAATTTAGGAGACCTTTCTACACCAAAGAAGTCTAGTTTTCGAATCTCTTGTTAGTACTTTTATAACAGGTCCGAACAATCTTATACATCCATTTGATATTAGTTTCCGAAGGGTCCACCGATTCTGTCAAGTATTTGACGGACGTTTACATCCTCTGTACCCAAGTTGGGGACCCAGTCTTTCTAAGGGACCTCCTCCTTTGTCGTTGAGTGGGGTCATAAGAATGGACCTGTCATAAGAACAGGTACCTTTAGGGTACTTGTCTCCTCGGACCGACCGACGTCAGGTACTCCAACGTTTTCTCAACCTGTATTGACTCACTCGTGCGTACGTTCGATATTAGTTTATTTAATGTGATTATTATTTTTTTTACATTTCTTTTACAAATGTATCCTTTGATCTTCAAATAAATATCGTAAAAATCCTAATTTTGTCGTTTTCGTTTTTTTTTTTTAATAAAGTGATAAGGTCAAAAATACGGGAAGACCTTGATTGTGGGTTTTTTCTACAGGAAAAGTAATATCCCCTGTCCTTACGTTTTCATCCTTCAGTTCTTTGTGGACCTCATTGTTCGTTTAAACCGGAACCTCATGTCTTACTTCGTCCAGTTTCCGATTGTCNTATTTTTTTTTACATTTCTTTTACAAATGTATCCTTTGATCTTCAAATAAATATCGTAAAAATCCTAATTTTGTCGTTTTCGTTTTTTTTTTTTTAATAAAGTGATAAGGTCAAAAATACGGGAAGACCTTGATTGTGGGTTTTTTCTACAGGAAAAGTAATATCCCCTGTCCTTACGTTTTCATCCTTCAGTTCTTTGTGGACCTCATTGTTCGTTTAAACCGGAACCTCATGTCTTACTTCGTCCAGTTTCCGATTGTCCCAAAACGGTTCTCTTACGTGACCATTATCATTTGTGGGAGAAGGTTGTTATGTTCTCTTCTGAGCTGTGTACCCGTAGTAGTCTACCAGTTATGACTTTAGTCTAACTAATATAAGAAACGTCGGTTTCTACCTCTTCGAGAGGTGTCAGTCGTTTTTGTTCTGGTCCTCGACTGACACCGAGTCTAGTACTTGTGGAATAACGGTTTAAGTCTGAATTTTACTTCTTTCATCCCTTTTGGTGATCTGGTACGTCCATACTGGATAGTTTAGGGAATACTAATATGACACCTTCACTCTTTATCTAAATTCCCTAATCTAGACTATCTCTCTCGGATACCTACCTCTTGATACCTGCCTCCAAGTACTGTAACATGTCCTCCGTCGCTAGTTCTGGTAGGGGTTCTTTTTCTGGACGTTTTTCCGTTTTGCCAACAGACTCCTCCGGAATATTTATCGACACTTTTCTTCTCTTCGTTTTCCGTTTCCTCTTTTCCTTTCTATATGGGTAAATGTACGTCTCAAGGTTTCTTATCGTTCCTCTCTATTCTTCCGGAAGGAATCACTAGTCACGTTTCTTTATATCCTTTTGTTATCTTTCCCTTTCTGATCTTTAGCGAAGTTCTTTTAATCTCTATGGTTCCCTTGTAAAGTACGTTTCTACCCATGTTATTTCCTGTCTTTATCATACCTGGACTATCTTTGTCTTCTGTAATTCTTCTCCACCGTTCTTATGTGTCTTCTTGATATGTTTTTACTAGAAGTACTGGGTCTATTAGTGTTACCACACTAGTCAGTGGATCTTGGTCTTTAGGACCTTACGCTTCAGTTCACCCGAAATCCTTGGTAGTGATACTTGTTTCGATCATCTCCACTACCCTAAGGTCAACTCGATAAAGTTTAGGATTTTTTACTACGACACTTTCACGACGTCAGTTATATGGTCGTTTAAACCTTTTGAGTCGTCACCGGTGTCCTGGCCCTTTCAGTCAAAAGTAAGGTCAAGGTTTCTTTCCTTTACGGTTTCTTACGAGTTTGATGGTGTGTTAACGTGAGTAGAGTGTACGATCATTTCATTACGAGTTTTAAGAGGTTCGGTCCGAAGTCGTTATGCAAATGGTACTTGAAGGTCTACAAGGTCGACCAAAATCTTTTTCGTCTCCTTGGTCTCTAGTTTAACGGTTGTAGACGACCTAGTAGCTTTTTCGTTCTCTCAAGGTCTATTTGTAGGTAAAGACGAATTAACTGATACGGTTTCGGAAACTGACATACCTAGTGTTATTTGACACCTTTTAAGACTTTCTCTAGCCTTATGGTCTGGTGCACTGGACGGAGAACTCTTTAGACATACATCCAGTCCTTCGTTGTCAATCTTGACCTGTACCTTGTTGTCTACCCAAGGTTTAGTCCTTTCCTCATGTAGTTCCGACATATAACAGTGGGACGAATAAATTGAATGTATGTCTCATGTAGTACTCTTTGTGACCCGACCTTCTTCGTGTTCGACCTTAGTTCTAACGACCTCTTTATAGTTATTGCAGTCTATTAGTCTACTGTGGTGGGAATACCGTCTTTCACTTCTTCTTGACTTCTCGGAAAGCTACTTNTCTTTAGACATACATCCAGTCCTTCGTTGTCAATCTTGACCTGTACCTTGTTGTCTACCCAAGGTTTAGTCCTTTCCTCATGTAGTTCCGACATATAACAGTGGGACGAATAAATTGAATGTATGTCTCATGTAGTACTCTTTGTGACCCGACCTTCTTCGTGTTCGACCTTAGTTCTAACGATCTCTTTATAGTTATTGCAGTCTATTAGTCTACTGTGGTGGGAATACCGTCTTTCACTTCTTCTTGACTTCTCGGAAAGCTACTTTCACTTTGTCCTCTCACTTTTTCAACCGAATTTCGAGTTGTAAGTCTTTTGCTTCTAGTACCGTAGTCCAGGGTAGTGAAGTACCCTTTATCTACCCCTTTCTCACCTTTGTCTGAAACAAAAAAACCCGAGGTTTTAGTGACGTCTACCACTAACGTCGGTACTTTAATTTTCTACGAATGAGGAACCTTCTTTTCAATGTTGGTTGGATCTATCGTATAAGTTTTCGTTTCTGTAATGAAACGGTTGTTTCCAGACAGATCACTTTCGATACCAAAAAGGTCATTCAGTACGCACCTACACTCTCAACCTGATATTTCTTTCGACTCGCGGTTTCTTAACTACGAAAACTTGGTACCACAATCTTTTCTGATAACTCTCAGGGAAGAAGACGTTCCTCTAGATCGGGTAAATAGGATTTACTTTATTAGGACTTATAAGTAACTTTCCTGACTATGACTTCGACTTCGAGGTTATGAAAATGGTGCACTACACTTCTTGACTGAGTAACCTTTTCTGGGACTACGACCCTTTCTAACTTCCACCTTCCTCTTCCCCTGCTGTCTCCTACTCTACCAACCTACCGTAGTGGCTGAGTTACCTGTACTCAAACTCATTTGAGGTCCTCAAACACTACCTGTCCCTACGGACCGCAGGACGTCAGACATCCCAACGTTTCTCAGTCTGTGTTGACTCGCTGAGTTGACTTGACTTGGCTAGTTAATTAATCTACTAGTATACTCTCATCCTCGATTTGGTCAAAATAGACCTAACTCATATAGTGGTTTAATGACGAAAAAAAACAAACAAAAGTCAAAGTGATTACCACACCACTGTCACCTCGAAGGGACCACCGACGCTATCATTTCTTCGACGGACGTTACGTCCTCTGGACCCAAGTTAGGGACCCAGTCCTTTTAGGGAACCGTTTCCCGTACTGATGAATATCAAACGTTGTCGTCCAACGTCCCTAAAGACTTTCCCCTTTACTATACACCCCATATGACGTCCAGGAATGTTTCCTTACGACCTTTTCAACGGTTAATAAACAACTGAACCCGAAAATAAGAAAGTCTGAATTCCGGTTGTCTTTGGAGTCAGTAGAATAAAAAAGAAGCCTCATGGTCGTCGGTTGATAAACAAACCGTCATTACTATATAACATTTCAGATCCTGATGGAGAGGATCGTGAATCCATACAACACTTAAGCACTGACGAAACAAGGGACCTATCTTGGAACGGTGAGTTTTACACCAAACGCCTACCTTCTCACCCCACTGTAATAGACCCTTGACTCTATACGTCTTAAAATTCGGACAGACGGAGGACTAAGATGATACAATTAAGTACAGTAGGTTCTTCGTGTGTGGTTCTACCCTAAACTGTAGAATTCTCTACACAATCCCTTCTGCGGTCTCTCTTTTTACTCTTCATCCAGACTGGACACACTTCCTTTCTCGATTCCCTCCTAATACATCCTAGATTCTCACATCGTGTCATGATTCGTTAAAAGACCGTTCTGTCCCTCTCAGGAGGTCGGTCACAATGTACAGAACTTCAAGGTAGAGAGTGTCCTTACTCAGACGGAATGATAACGACGACGGAGGTCAGTAAATGACTCTCGGGACATACCTTTCGAGACGAAGTCACCTTCACCCCAAAGTCTCGTGTCGTGACTCCGGAAGAAAGTTAATGTCAGTATCGTCGGTCTCTAGAGTCACCTGTAAAGGGACCGGTACTGTGGAAGAGTTAGTCCACGTAGTCGTTTTAGAGGTCCACTATACACGTACAATTTGAAACTCTTCGTGATAAGATCTTATGATTAAACTGTGAAACTCCTAGAATGGGTGTCAGTTATTTTAACAAATACTAACCGTATCGTAGAGGAGTTTTTACGTTAAGAAACCCCTATCATAAAAAGTGTCAAGTAAACTTGTCTCAACGACAAGTTTCACTCTTGATCTCGTCTATTAAACAACAATTAAACATTGTTTACACACTTCGGTTAAACCCCGGTTTCGTCTTATAGGTTCTACGAAACGGACGAAGGACTTCCCTCGATCTATGCTAAATGAAGGAGACCGGAAAATCTCAAGTTCCAAGAACATTGTTTCTTAATATATAAAGACGAAGACAACAGAAAAATGGTGAACCATTCTATATTTATACTAAGATTACCACTGACGACCTTTATTTGACAATCCTTTTGGAATAGCTCAACGGAGACGACTATGTCCCGAATCATAAACTCCCCGAGCGAAGTTGGTATGATTAAATGTATTTGAAAAAAAAAAAAATGTTAAACGTAATGATTAAATGTACTTTTTAGTTCTCATGAAAAATTTAGGGATTAATTTCTATTTTATGAAAATGATATGAGTTATCATAAAAACCACTAGAACCTTAAGTCACATTAAAAATATAGTAATAAATAATTAATCATCATCCGACAACGGGGTTCCCGGTGTCGTGACTTCTGGACCGATATTTATTTCAATCTGATGAGACTTAGAACCCGTCTCTTTCAAGGAGATTTCTGTCTGTCGGTGTCCACAAGGGATTTTATCTTAAATGGATCTTTAACTCAATTTACACATTCAGATCCACATTCTTGGAGACCAGGTGATAAATAGTCGTTTGTGAACAGTTTACATTAGATACAAAGTCCGTGACATATTAATGTAGTCTCTGGACCTTTAGTCATTCTGAATCAGGAACTGGAACTTATTAAGTGTCTCATGGGATCACTGTTTTTATATGGACTTTTGTTAATTAATGTCGTATCTATAAACGACAACAACTCGCACCTCTCTCCCTTAGCCGGTTCGTCGACCCCTCGGCCGTCTGTGTCTTGCCACGTTCACACAGTGTACTCTGTGACCATTCTCGACAGAGACAGGTGGTCCGGACAGCCCTTATAGATTTAAGACTCGTCTAGCAGACTCGATAGATGTGGAGTTGACTAATGGTAGGGAGAGTGTTTCACCCCGAAGGTACACCGAGTCGACCATTTCTGAGGTGGACGTTACGTCCTCTGGACCCAAGCTAGGAACCCAACCCTTCTAGGGGCTCTCTTCCCTTTCCGATGGGTGAGGTCACAAGACCGGGCCCCTTAAGGTACCTGATATGTCTTTCAACCTGTACTGACTCACCGAAAGTGAAAAGTCATTTATTTTTAGGACAAAGAAATATACATAAGTATCTTAACACTGACCATGGGGATCAGTATGTCAGAAAAGTCTGTTTTTGGACTCTCCGAAGGAGTGCAGGAAGAGGAAATGAGGGGCACCGGTTGTAATTAGTCCTTGAGAGTCAAATTAGAAGTCTCGGAGAAGAGACAAGGAGGGAAGACTCGTGACGGTTGTGACGACGGAGTCTGTTCGAGAATTTGAACTTGTAGACGTTATCAGAAGGGTGACCAATCAGAGGGGGTAGAAGTCTGTACTGGAGAAAGTTTAGGTAAGAGGGGTATAGTCAAATTTTGTCCTCACCGGGAAGAAGGACATCCTTTTCCGGAGTTGAGGAATTCCTCAATCCATATCCAACTCTCTAGTTTTGTTCTAGAATTACTGGGTGCATGGGTGTCACCACACCAATGAGTGGATCTCGGTCTGTAGGACCTCACACTTTAGTTTACCCGGAACTCTTCGTAGTGATACTTTTTTCGATCACCTCCACTACCTTAAGGTCGCCCCGATAAAGTTTAGGATTTTCTACTACGACACGTTCACGACGGGAGTTATACGGTCGTTTAAACCTTTTGAGTGGTCACCGGTGTCCTGACCCTTTCCAGTCAAAAGTAAGGTTAGGGTTTCTTTCTATTACGGTTTCTTACGAGTTTGATGGAGTGTTAACGTGAGTAGAGTGTGTGATCATTTCATTACGAGTTTTAAGAGGTTCGGTCCGAAGTCGTTATGTACTTGGTACTTGAAGGTCTACAAGTTTGACCAAAATTTTTCCGTCTCCTTGGTCTCTAGTTTAACGGTTGTAGACGACATAGTCCCTTTTTCGTTCTCTCAAGGTCTTTTTTGTAGATGAAGACGAAGTAACTAATGTGGTTTTGGAAATTGATTTGACACCTTTTAAGACTTTCTCTACCCTTATGGTCTGGTGGACTGGACGGAGAACTCTTTAGACATACGTCCAGTCCTTCGTGTTAATCTTGACCTGTACCTTGTTGTCTGACCAAGGTTTATCCTTTTCCTCATGCAGTTCCGACATATACCAGTGAGACGAATAAATTGAATATGCGTCTCATGAGAACGGACCTTTCAGGGTTCCTACCTCCTCGGACCATCCGACGTCAGGTACCCCAGTGATTCTCAGCCTGTGCTGATGTTGAAGTGAAAGTGAAAAGTAAAAGTACATAACCTCTTCTTTTACCGTTGGGTGAGGTCACAAGAACGGACCTCTTAGCGTCCCTGTCCCCTCGGACCACCCGACGGCAGATACCCCAGTGTACCTCAGCCTGTGTTGACTTCGCTGAATCGTCGTCGTCGTCGTCTTATGTAGTATTCTTTGTGACCCGACCTACTTCGCGTTCGACCTTAGTTCTAACGACCTCTTTATAGTCATTGAAGTCTATACGACTACTGTGGTAGGAATACCTTCTTTCGTTTCTTGACTTCTTAGAGAACTACTTTCATTTTCTCCTCTCACTTTTTCAACCGAATTTCGAGTTGTAAGTCTTTTGATTCTAGTACCGTAGATCAGGGTAGTGAAGCACCGTTTGTCTACCTCTTTGTCACCTTTGTCACCGTCTGAAATAAGAACTCCCGAGATTTTAGTGACGTCTACCACTGAAGTCGGTACTTTAAATTTCTGCAAACGAGAAACCTTCCTTTCGATACTGGTTGAATCTGTCATATAATTTTTCGTCTCCGTAATGAAACGGTTGTTTCCAGTCAGATCAGTTTCGATACCAAAAAGGTCATCAATACAAACCTACACTCTCAACCTGATATTTCTTTCGACTCGCGGCTTCTTACCACGAAAAGTCGACACCACAACCTCTTTTGAGAACTCTCAGGGAACCTGACGTTCCTCTAGGTTGGTCATGTAGGATTTCTAGTCAGGACTCACAAGTAACCTTTCTGATTACAACTTCGACTTTGAGGTTATGAAACCGGTGGACTACACTTCTCGACTGAGTGACCTTTTCTGGGACTAGGACCCTTTCTAACTTCCGCCCTCCTCTTCCCCTACTGTCTCCTACTCTACCAACCTACCGTAGTGACTGAGCTACCTGTACTCAACCTCATTTGAAGTCCTCAAACACTACCTGTCGTTACGGACCAAACGACGTCAGGTGTACCAGTCAGTCTATACTGACTCACTGACTTGACTTGATCATTAAACTTGGGTTTAAGTTTGTCATGTAAGAAGACGGAGGTTGTAGTTTTCTGTTAAGGAGTTAGACATAAAGAAGAAATTTGAGACACAAGTCAAAAATTAAGTATACATGAATATTCTGTATGACTTAAATGTATATAAGACTGTCACAGGACGTTAGAGGGAGTATAGTGGAGGTGGTCGTTGAGAGTTTGGTCGTCGGGTATATGAAGTTTTTGGTCACCCATGTCAATAGTGAGTCAAGTCAAGTCAACGAGTCAGACCAGGTTGAGAAGTACTGGGGTACCTGACGTCGTACGGTCCAAAGGGACAGGTAGTGGTTGAGGGTCTCGAACGAGTTTGAGTACAGGAAGCTCACCCACTACGGTAGATTGGTAGAATAGGAGACAACAAGGGAAGAGGAAGACGGAAGTCAGAAAGGGTCGTAGTCCCAGAAAAAGTTGGTCAGTAGAGATGTCAATTGGAGTCTATTGATGTCACCACCAATAGAGATGGTGACAATGATAAAGGACTCCAAAATGACGTTTGAGAGATGACAAGTAGACACCTAGTACACAGAAGGGAAAACATACACACAAGTCACGGTCAAAGAGAAAAAAAGTTTGATAAGGAGTTACTTGGATTTACAAGTGTGTATGATCTTGGCTAACGAATAACAGTGACATTCCCATATGTCCTTGTTTTAGTACTCAGAAGTTTAAAATCCATACTCCTTGCACACCAAACTCTCTGTCAGGCAAGATTTCCTCTAGTCAGGGCCCACAAGAAACCTTCCTTACTACGATTTCGACTTTGACGTCATGAAACCGGTCGAGTACGCTTCTCAACTGAGTAACCTTTTCTGAGACTACGACCCTCCCTAACCCCCGTCCTCCTCTTCCCCTGCTGTCTCCTACTCTACCTACCTACCGTAGTGACTGAGTTATCTGCACTCAAACCCACTTGAGGCCCACAACCACTACCTGTCCCTCCTGACCGCACGACGTTAAGTACCCCAGCGTTTCTCAACCTGTGCTGACTCGCTGACTTGACTTGATTCGACTTGACTTCAACATAAACCCTTCAACTCAATGATACATAGGTCTTTTGTTTTTTTTTAAATTGTCTTGTTAAAATCTAATGTTCTCAATTATTTAAAGAGGAATAAGGGACTAGTAATCGTAACACGAGTTTAAGATTGTCGTAACTAGTATTCTGGATTAAACAAACGGAAGACTAACAATCAGAGACCTGCTGTTCCTTTCATGACCAGTAGAAATAAATGGACCGTGTATGAGACACATGATAATAGGATGGTACTCATGGGTGGTAGTTCGTCACATAACTGAAACACGGTCCGTGACAATTCGTGAAATGTCCATGTCATAACTCAGTCAATTGGGGGAGTTATTAGGCTACTGTCTCTCAGTCAAAAATGTAGATATGATGTTCAAAGATGTAGATATGATGTCAACTCCTTTGAATCAGTGACTCTCCGGTTCACTGAACGGGATCTGTCGATCATTCACCATCTCGGTCCTAAACTTAGGTTCGTCAAACCGAGAGTTCGTAATCATCGTGAGAGTTGGATACAACAAGACAACGTAGACTGAGACGCTGGGGTACCTGACGTCGTGCAGATCCAAAGGGACAGGAAGTGGTAGAGGACCTCGAACGACTTTGAGTACAGGTAACTCAGCCACTACGGTAGGTTAGTAGAGTAGGAGCGAGTAGGGGAAGACGAGGACGGGAGACAGAAAGGGTCGTAGTCCCAGAAAAGATCACACAACCGAAAAAGATACTAGGTTGCCTACAACTGTTAAACTAGAGACCAAGGAGACGGAAAAGATTTAGGTCGAACTTGTAGACCTTCAAGAACCAAGTGCATGACAACTTCTCATCGAACCTCTTAAAACTCGTACTGTAACGATCGTACACTTTATTCACGTTGACACGTCAGCAAACTTGTACGGAACCGTAACGGAAAGAAACCCTAACCTTACTTTTGACTGGAAAGGGTCAGGACACCGGTGACCACTCAAAAGGTTTAAACGACCGTATAACTCCCGTCGTGAACGTGTCGTAGTAGAAAATCCTAAACTTTATCGGGGCGACCTTAAGGTAGTGGAGGTGATCGAAACAAGTATCACTACGAAGAGTTCCGGGTAAACTAAAGTGTGAGGTCCTACAGACCGAGATCCACTCATTGGTGTGGTGACACCCATGCACCCAGTAATTCTAGAACAAAACTAGAGAGTTGGATATGGATTGAGGAATTCCTCAAATCCGCAAAAGGATGTCCTTCTTCCCGGTGAGGACAAAATTTGACTATACCCCTCTTACCTAACCTTTCTCCAGTACAGACTTCTACCCCCTCTGATTGGTCACCCTTCTGATAACGTCTACAAGTTCAAATTCTCGAACAGACTCCGTCGTCACAACCGTCACGAGTCTTCCCTCCTTGTCTCTTCTCCGAGACTTCTAATTTGACTCTCAAGGACTAATTACAACCGGTGCCCCTCATTTCCTCTTCCTGCACTCCTTCGGAGAGTCCAAAAACAGACTTTTCTGACATACTGATCCCCATGGTCAGTGTTAAGATACTTATGTACATGTCAAGAAGACACAGAAGAACGGTGAAGAAAAATTATAGAAGACGAAGGCAATCAATCCATGTATGGTAAAAACAGGAAATAACACGGGCAGAAACGTACTTTCCGGAAGGGACCACCGAGTCTCCAATTTCACAGACGGACGTTACGTCCTCTGGACCCAAGTTAGGGACCCAGCCCTTCTAGGGGACCTCTTCCTTTACCGTTGGGTGAGGTCGTAAAAACGGACCTCTTGGGGTACCTGCCTCCTCGGACCACCCGATGTCAGGTGTCCCAGCGTCTCAGCCTGTGTTGACTGACTGAAGTGAAAATGAGAGTGAAAGTGAAACGTACATTACAAGGGAATCATAGAGATTATAAGAACTTCCCTAGAGATCAGAAAGGGTAAGATAACAAAAAGAGATAAAGAAACGTGACTAGTGACTCCTTCCGAAAGAATAGAGAGGAACGATAAGAAACCTTGAGACGTAAGTTTACCCATATAGAAAGGAAAAGAGGAACCGAAAAGTGAACAGAAGAAAAGTGTCGATAAACATTCTGAATCTGGATTGTGACACTAAACCCCTTTAATAAATTAAAAAATTCAGAGTCAAGAGTAGACTTTCTACCCCCAACACTATTATGATTAGGTTGTTCCTTCAATCCTAAGTCTTCCAAGAGATTTGTGAAACGACCATTAAATGTTTATCGTTTGTAGATCATTCTAATCAAGAACGACAACCACCACTAATAATTATATAACAAAGAAAAGAAGTCAGTTCTATTCACTTAAATGTCTATAAAGTCAGTTTAAATCCTCTTCTCGAAGAAGAATCTACCGTCCAATAACGGATGAATCTTATACGACGGAAAACAATAGAAAAAGATCCCTTGCATTTTATAACATGTCAAAGTATTCATATAGGGATAGAGAAAGGAGTGGATAAAAAGTACACGTCCACATTCAAGGATGTCTTAAATAGTACATTGACTTTTTATATAAGATGTTGATTCCTCGATATCTCAAGGTCTTTAGGAACTATAGTAATGGACTAAATACTTACATTATTAACCATTGTACGGTTAAAATGATTATTACGAAAATTTCACGACTTTGCAAAAAGTATAAGAGGGATAACAGTACACATGGGACAAAAGAGAAAGAACTATAAATTATTAAAATATATTGATTCTATTTGTTAAACTAAATCGTAGGAGATAATACTCACTACACAATCTCCTGTAAGGAATGCCCTGTGAAAGGGCTTCGAGTGAATTTGAGGAGACAGAGTACGAGGGTATTCGGGACATGTAAGGGATGAAGGGAGGGAGGGACGGAGAAGAGAGAGGGAGGGATAGAGGGGTAGAGAGAGAAAGGGGAAGAGAGAGAGATAGGAAAATTGAAAAGACGGGAAATCGGAACTATCATTCTTATCATAGTACGTCGTAGTTTGTCCTTTGCCGGTCGTGAGTCATCTATGAGTCGATGCAAAACAACTCACTCACTTACTTACGACGGGAGAATGTAGTAAATAGGTCAAGACTCTGGCCCCAGTCGTCACATGGTCATTGAATAAGTTAATCAATAAGTAAAATTTTCCGGAGATCCTTATATTTTTTATTCATTTTAAATTGCATTTTAATTTATCATTGGATTAAGGTCTCCGACGACAGACACTTTATCGACAGAAAGATTTCAAAAGACGGGAAGAAGTTTACGGTTTACGCAAGGTGATCAATGGACCAACGATTGATGGGCCATCACACGGATGTCACGGTCCAAGTCAGATCTTCTGACTTCTCTTTAGCACTATTTTGACAGAGATTAAGTTCCGGAAATTAAGTCTCGACGTCTAGAATTTCGGAGTTGAGAATTTCTAAGACATCCACTACAATCCCTTTCCTTATCACATCTGTACTTTTTCAAAGTAATCACTAACTCGTAAGTAGAGAAACAAGTGTTCTTGAACTTAATACTATGTGTTGACACATTATTCGTTTACTATCTGTATTTAGTTTAGTGTTTAACGGTGGACCCGGTGGGTCGTGTACGACACAGTTGGGTTACACTCTGAATGGAAGAAGAGTGTACTGTTTATCTCTGTCCTTTTTCAAACGTCCACGTTGTTCTTCGTCGATTTTTCTAACAGGAGCGTAGTGGACATCGGAGTCATATATGGTAAATGGGAGGTCACAGTACTGAGAACCGGTATCCAGTGTAAACTCTGAATCTTGGAATTGGGTCGCACGACGTCGGAGGGGGGACGGGGACCAAGGGGATCTCAACGACGGTAACCGGTGACAGGTTCTTACTCCAACGTGTCGACAGGAATGTTTACTCAAAGGGGGTAAGTTCGGTCGTTTACCCCTCAAACTCGACGAAACATTATGAGAAACGGAGACCCAACGTCTTCGATAAATTCTACATTATTTCATAGAACGAGAGACCATGACACATAAAAGAAAAACTTTAATACATTTGTAGAAATCCTAGGAAAATTACGTCCTCCGCTCTTTAGTAGGAAGATTTCCCTCAACTAAAGTCGAAAAAAGGAGAAAAACAGAGAAGGTCTGTGATTCCTAATATAGGACCTCGGCGAAAGAGACGGTCTTTCAGGTCCACCGTGGTGGTCGAATCTTCCAAGAGGTAGACACGGAACATAAAAGACACTTCTTGTAAAAGGACACCAACTTGTTCTGTTTGAAGACTTCGTGTACTAATAACTTGTATTCTAACAGTATCGACTACAGTTCAACCAACGACTAAAGGTTTCCATTTAAAACAAAAGTAGGTATCTTCTTAATCCAAATGACAAATTATCACCTTTCCATATTGAATTAATAAGGACATCTTTATACTTTTAAGTATGAGAAAAAGTCCAAAGTTGAATCGGAAAAAAGTTGAAACTCGAATAAACATAAGAACTCGTTCAAAATAAAGTTTTACAATGTATGACAACATAAAGGTGTTTAAGACCTTCGTCTAGTTGAAAGATTTCTCAACTATTATGAGGGAAATGGTGTAGAGTACTTTAAAAACCGTAACAACCAGAGATAGTCTAATTACAGGAAAAATATAAAGTCCTATGTGTGTAAGAGGTCGATTCACTCAAGAAGGACTGTCGGGTCTTATTTGAACCATTTTTTTTTTTTTTAAAAAAATTCGGTGGGTTTCCCTCCAAACCCCCTTTCTCCTAGAACCTAGAATTCACAATACTATTTCAACTTTTAGTCTTTTTCTGACTCAGAAACTTGTTGAGTCTCCCCATATTCCCCATCTTTTCCTCTGTCGTCGATTCTAGTCACTGACTCCACGAGTCTCCTTTTCCCACTCCTTCTACTTCTCTTCTATCCACACTCACCAACTCATTGACGGTTGTGACCTGTACCACTCTGTACATCCTTGGATTGGCCATATCGGCCTAGGACTTCCCTCGACCTGAACGATTAAGATCTGACTAAGAGTCTTCACTAACAGATTCTCTGTACGGAAGAGAATTCGTCCACATTACCTCATCAATACATATCCAGTAATAATGAACTTTTGTGGTACGTTTGTTATATCACCATCAATTGATCGAATCATATCAATGACTTTCGTGTGTAAAACCACATAGACCATTTCAGGGTAAAACTCTACAAAACGTAACTAAAGGGATGTCTTGTAATCTCATCGGGTCTATAACATCATAGGAACGTAGATTTAAGACATAGACGGTCTGATGTAAAAGAATCGTTCGCTGAAGAAAGAATCCTACCCAAAACGTTTCTCGTTCGACGTAATAATTCTCACCTGACACTTTGGGTCATCCGGATCCTAACTTACGTCTGAGTCACTGAAAGAATGGTATACTGAGGGTCGTTCGACGAATGAAGAGATTCGTAGTTAAAAGAATAGATATTCTACCCCCATTGTGGTCGGGAGTATTCTAACAACTCGAAATATATTTTTGTCCCATACACATCGTGGTTGATCATAGACTATAGAAAGTATGGGTTATTTGTCGGTTTAAAAATTAATATAAAACTAATGTTTTCTATAAGCTTCAGAATCAAAAGACGTCGATCTCGAATTCAAAAGTTATCCGTAAACAACGACTGGACTTCTAGATTAATACCAAACATTTTAAACAAAACTCTTTATAAGTAAAGTCTAAGATTCATGAGATTTGAAGATCTCATTGTCAAACAAAAAATTCCTGTTTATTGGTGTCACGGGTGTCCCCATTATAATCGATAAGAAATCGGAAAACAGGAAGAGTTGACACATCGTGGATAAGACTTACAGACGACACACGGAGGACACACCACCGACGAAAATAGGTGAATCGTAACGGTGAGTCGTAAACTCATCTGAACCCCGACATACGAATCCCCCGTATCTTTCATTTTACTTGTTATATACAGTGGTTGAGGATCTTACTCCCAAAAAAAACCGGGGTGGTACTTTGTGAACACCCTTAGAATCAAGGGACTGATCTCCAGTTTGGACCCGGGGAACGTCACCCTCGTATGTCAGGATTGGTGATTTGGTCGTTCCTTAAAGGATCTTATTTGACTAAAAATGTCCAAAGTCACCTCTTTGACACGAAGAGTAAGAGTAGGTAACAAGAAACAAAAGTTAATTTTATAAACATACACATACATACATACATATGTGCACACACATATACACACAAAACCCTCAAAAGAGAATGTACTATGTTTCAATGTACATCAGTCTAGACAACTAAAACGAAATCTGTGAAGAATTCGATCTCTCGAAACTTAACAAATGTATAAGTTTATTGGTAACTATCAGTATAGTCGATTCAATACGAAAAGATTTAAAACATAGTGAACCGAAAAGAAACTACATTTTGATATAAAGAAATGAGAAAAAACACTATATTTCCGTTTAAAAGGGAGTCTTTAACGTCCTTTTACACTACTAGTTGGTCACTATTAACTTATTACAACTTAAAAAGAAAGAAAAGATTTTAGACATTCCTTACAGACTTAGTCTCAAACATAAAATAGCAAACATGAATACATTCTATCGACTCACCGATATAAACAAGATTATTCAGAGAGAAAAATAGTAACAACAGTTAGAGTAGTCATACACCCGTCCTTTTAGTTTAATAAACGATCCAGAGTCCCGAATTCTCAACTAGTTTACAATTCTAGTTAGTGTAAGATTTACGTTGGTACATTATTTTACCTACGAAATTAACTTTTTCTACAAACAGACTATCTTCACGAAAGATTTATTTTACACATCAATCACACATGAAATTTAAACCTTTAGATCTAAAAGGAACAGTTGACAGGATTAATTTAATCAAAGTAAGAGTCTTTCATTTTTGTACTAATTAAGTTTAACTGGTCCTTACACATACTTATTTGAAATTATGGAAAATTTCATAAGTTAGAGGAAATTCATAATGGACGGACGACAAATTCATTTGATTTTTAAGGAGAGGTTTTGTCATGTTCGTAACTGACGATACTAGTCTTAATTTGACCTTAGAAGAGTCGTAATATACTGAAAAAGAGTTGTCAATGACTCCCTTCCTTCCCTGTCACTCTTCAAGTTAACCGTATTTAATTAAGTGAGTCTTGACGAAATATCCAACTTATTAATAATATACATTATTAATAATATATACGAAGGATCTCTTCTCAACAACGAAGACTCATGTTATTCATTATTTCTACTATTTATCATCTATTCTCTACGTGAATGGAGTAGGAAACATTCTTTATTCGAGATTTCAAAGTACACCTTATATAAATTGTAAAAGGAATAACCTTGTTTCATTGGCATTTTGAAAGGTTCTCGTTTATTTGTTTTAGAGAGGAAACTAGGTAAATAATTGTATCGATAAATATATTCGATAAACGATCGAAATACGTCATCTATTTTAAAAAGGTCTTCTTTTTACAATTGAGGATTAAGAAACGAGGAAAGATATAATCTAAGGTGAGTAAGGTACGATGAATTAATCGTCGATATAGAGTTTAGAAGTACGAAGACAGTCATAGTGTGGTCAATGTTACCCCTCAACCTGTCCCTTCTGCTATAATGATGTTTCTAAAGACCAACCTGCACTAATTTTAAGAAACTTTCTTTCATAAACGACTACTGGTTTATTAATGAAAATACTGAAAAATTATTTTATACTTTACGACACTATTGATAGGAGGTTTATTTCCCAAGTATGGTGTATAATAAAGAACCGAAAGAAATACATAACCCACCGACGTTGACATCGAAATTCATTTGATTTCTTCATCCCTTTTTTACTTCTTCATGATTTACTAAAGAATTGTACCTTGTTATTCAAAATCACCCATCCTTTTACGGTCTTTACGTACACAACTTGTAGACGATAGAAATTCTGTAGAGAGCCAACTTATGTTAAATAGACTTACAAACATGGTTGGTGTCCTTTTACCTATATAACTGTGAAGGATTAACATACCATTTGATTTTCATGATAATACACTATTGACACTACGTAGAATTTAGATCTGAATCCAGTTTTAAAACAAAATCAAGTCTAGATAAGTAAATCATATGGTATTCCATACTATTACATAAATTGTATACACCATCAATGCTATTATAAAGCGAAAACATCGTACTAACAAAAGTAAACTACAACCACAGTGGGTTGGAAACCAGTCCTCCTCTGCTGAGTTTACTGTTGAAACACAGATAACCTGACTGGAGAATGGACGTAATAAGAGAAACGGAGTCTTTGACGGATTGCTGTAGAGTCTCTACAAGGATCTCTACCACAGATTTTTTGTAGAAAAGATCTTAAGTATTGATGAACAAGTACCTCACTATTTTATTGAAAATTACTTACATTTCCGGAGATCTGACACTCGTATATTGTTGTAAAAGAGAGGGAAGTGGGGTACCCTTCGGAATTGTTAAACTCCTCGTATCGACTCCAAGACAGTCTGTCCGAGAGCGGTACTAAAATTCAGTCGACAATCAATAGTACGGGGAGCACGGATGGTGTAACTCCATTTGTCACTATGTTTTGTGTATACACTGTGCTTGGAAGAGAATTTTCTGGTACCTCTTATCCTCACTTGCACCTTCGGGAACCTCTGAGCCTCGGTAACTAAAAACCTTAGTCCTGAAGTCTTCTTAATCACGGTGACATCCCAGAGAGAGTCCCAGAAGGGACCACCGAGTCACCCATTTCTTAGACGGACGTCACGTTCTCTGGACCCAAGTCAGGGACCCAAGCCTTCTAGGCGACCTCTTCCTTTACCGTCGAGTGAGGTCATAAGAACGGACCTCATAGAGAACCGGTCTCCTCGGACCACCCGATGTCAGGTACCCCAACGTTCCTCAGTCTGTGCCGACTCACTGAAAGTGAAGTAAAGTCTCAGAGAGAACGGATCAGTTCGTCAAGGTTAAGGCGTCGGGGTTTGTCGGCTACAGTCGAAAGTTATGGATGTGTCCTCCAATCCTCGTCAAGTCTAATTCTCGACGAAAATCCATCATATGAAAAGTCTTTCCCTTCTGGAAGGGAGAGGGACGTCAGAAGTAAAGACATGAAACCAAAACGGGACAGTTTTTGACAAAAGGTACCCGAGATTCCTTCAACTCAGAGAGGTACAAGAGACTCCTTCGAGAAGTTGATAGGAAATGTTGATAATTATATTAGGATTTCCGAAAGAGGACGAAGAAAGAACAAGACTCCAAGAATACATCTAACCGGGAGTTCACTGTGCTCTCTGTACTACAACATCTTCTGAATTCTAAACCTCTGTTGTCTAGGGTTAAACTTTCCAGTGCTAACACACTGGAACCCGTCCGTCCAAGAGTCATTGTCGTCGACGAGTATCAAGAGTAGGAGACTAGTGAGACGAGAAGGGGGTGGAATCCGTGGACACACACGGAAGACTGTGATGATTATGTCGACAACATTGAACGAGTAATGTGCAAACTACTTTGCAAAAGTAACAAAAACAACAACAAAACCTACGGTCCTAAACAAACCTTTTTGTTTAAGAAATAATGAGATCAAAATTGATTTATACAATAAAAAGGAATATTATTATCGACGGTAAATAACTTGTGGGTCTTACCACCCACGACGAAATGTACATAGTAGGATAAATTAATAGTTGTTGGGTAAAACGTTTACTCATTCGGTTCAAAGTCTTCAAAATTTTTTGGAAAGTTAAGTCTAAGTATAGAGATTTCCGTTTCCGGGACGAAGAGATAAGTGACGACGGACACCCCGACCACATTAGTCAATTACTTTGTAGTTGACACTCCCAAACTGATATCCAAATTAAACTTTTCGATTTGATGAAGATCGAGTGCTAAACACGTCCATTCTCTGAGAATGACACAACTGAGACAATGTCTTAACCAGTTACTGTCAAGTGTCCTGTCAGAGTAGTGATCATAGACGAGAATAGACCAGTAGACGAAGTACGTCAATAGTAACGGAAAATTGTTTGACATCCGATTACCCGACCACTGATAAGCCAAAAGGGGTTTCCTATAGTGGGTGAAGTCCCCTTATTATTAGTTCTCACTACTTGGAGAGGAACTACATAAGATCACCATCGGTTCTCCCTCGAGGTCTATTTTACACTGAGAAGACAAAAAAATTCAGTCAATAGAGTCGTGGACCAGGACATACTTAAACTAATCAGTACTTTTATCTACAGACATATAAAGTTAAACCTTCTTACTAGATAGAAGATAAGGACTGTAGAGATTACCTGTAAGAGAACACCACGAAGTAGGTACAGTGGTGAGACGTTGTCTTTTATACGATTACCTTCTTATTCTTTTCACAGACCCTTACAGTAAAAATAAGAGAATTAAGAAGAGAACGGAAAATAAAGAGAAAGGGGACCTCTCCCCTTTCTTTCGTTGATCACCCTTTACCTTTCCTCCTCTTACTCTCATTGACACATCCTATTGACCCTTCACCTTCCAACGACTTCGACCGGTCCTACCGTTTCCTTTATTGTTCAGTTGGAAAATATCCTCGAAAAGGAGAAAGACATATGAAACTACCTAGACTTTACGAAAGACGAGACTATGAAGATTACACCTTCGGTCATTCGATCGGTATCTCAACATCAAGTAATAAATATGATAAATACCAAACTCCCACTCGACCTCAGATTCTATGTAGTAAAAGTCTAGAGAATTTTATTCCAGATCGTGACATAATATTCCTTTCCCAAGAGGGGGAAGAATGGGTAGGTCCAACTGTCGTACCAATATGTACTCTTCTTACTTGATTTCGTACACCGAGGTAACAATGTGTAATAAGAAAATGAAGAAAATGTACATATAAGATATGTACCACAACAGTAGGTAAATATAAAATATATTCGAGTACAGTACCAAGAGAGAAAGAGAGTCTGGAGAGAGGGTCGTGTAAAAAAAAGGATTATACATTACATACAGGAAAGATATCCCCTGACATCCAAACCCTTTAATTCCTCTCTTATTTTTTCTCGACTACATGACCTCCAACCTCCGATGAATCTCTTGGAATCTCCTTAGAACTCTATGAGAAGACAGAGAAATTTTGTAAATCGCACCTGGACGATATACGTCTTGTGACGAACCACGACATAGTCCGGTAAATTTACATAAGAAAGACACA
Source organism: Capra ibex (assembly GCA_006410555.1). Taxonomy (NCBI): domain Eukaryota; kingdom Metazoa; phylum Chordata; class Mammalia; order Artiodactyla; family Bovidae; genus Capra; species Capra ibex. Next base: position 56,021,786 of record SJYO01052474.1, read on the forward strand.
TGAAATAGACAAAGTGATTCAAGGTAGAGAAAGAGTCCAAAACCAAGGAACAACATTCCAAGAAAAAAATAGGTAGCTGGTACATAAGACTAGTCAACAGATGATATATCAGTTGGAAAGGTAGAGGAAAGAGGAGGTACTTCCTCTAGTGTAAGAGAAGAAACATATTAAACTATTTACTCTAACGTCAACAGACACATTTAGAAAAATCCATTTACCTTTCTACTTGTCAATCAACTTAGGACAGTAGAAAGAGGGAGAAAGTAGTTTACTGTGTCCAGACTCATAATACGAAACGAAAATTTAAATCGGTCACAGGAAGATTGAGTCGAGTAATCTATGTCCTTAACATTCGAACCGATAAAAAGATTTTCGATTTAGAGGGAGGAAAGTCTATGTCGTACCCGTTATACCTTAACAAGATAGAACAATATATCTATAACTTAAATCTGTCCGGAAAACAACGTAACAACAGTACTAGAGAAGAAAACTACATATTCCATTTGTGGATTGAAAGTCAAATAACCTTTTGCACACTACTTCGGAAAAATTAGTAACAACGTAAAATTTAAGTGTATTTGTATCTACACTAAAAGTTTTTTTGAAGTAATAATGTATTTTTATTAAGTAAAATCAAAAGGACATATAGACAAATAACTTAAACGTCTACCATTTTACATTAGTAAAAGTACGGGAATGTCCCATTACAATAAAGTAATTTATTAAGTACCAAGATATCACGAGACGACGGAAAGATAAACGTTTAAAAGATCGTAAAAAGTCAGTTGTAAACTAAACAACGAAATTCTTTTAATTTACAAGAATATTTTAGGACAGTAAGAGTTCATTCATCAAGTAACGCAGAAGAGTGACAAGAAAGAAATACTAACAAGATTCCATGTAAAATATAACCTCCTTTTCCAAGTGACTTGTCGGGTAATGTCTAAAAACATCACACTATTCTTAGTTAAGACGTCGAGGTAGACCATTCACATGTAGAACTGATGGTAGAAAGGGGACGTTAGGTTTTTAAGTTTACTTATTAGAAAGAAATCAACATTAAGAGATTTTATTATCGATTTTAATTTAACAAGACAAATATAAAAGATTATTGAAGTTACTTCGATTTTATCTTGATATATGGTCTTCTCTAAAAAAATTCTTTATTTTTTTACAAAAATTCATTTTTTATTGTAAAGAGTAAATAAAAAGAGTATAGAGTTGTCTTCTTGTTCTGTTAATAAAGAACAATACACTACAAAATGGCCTTCTATCTTAAGAATCTCTTCTTGAAGTTTTCGTCTCTGACCATTCATCATTCTTAATAAAATTTGTTACTTGTCATACAACTTTATGTCTTAGTAAAAACAATAACAAGAAAGACAAAAATAAGACCTTTGAAAGTTTGTATGTGTTTTGTCTTCTATTACGTACTTCTAGAATTTTGTCTTTTTCATGTGTGAACTAACTTCTAATTTCGTAAAGTACAATTTTTACGTCTCTTTTAAAAACCGAAACAAAACGAAGGACCTAATAGAGACTTTATTGTTGTCTCGAATGTGTAAAATCACATTAAAATCAACGGACTGTGTACGATCCCAAGTCGTCAACACCTTTTTACGGGAGTCGATTTTAACTCAACTTAACTAATTGAAAAAAAGAGGGTGACCTTACACGATACGTTCTCGTGAAGAAAATAAGGAGAAATACTTAATTCGTATATCAAACTACCATTATGGGAAAGAGTAAAAGTTGGAATTGTTATTCATGTGGTTAAACTTTTAGAGTCATAGAAAAGTTTTCTATTGTCGCATATGTCAACACTTTTAAAAGTAAAAGTTTTCAACTTATCTTTAACCAATTATAAAACTTCAATGATTAAAATAAATTTTCATAGGTTAAAAGGTAATAAACAGTTATTTAGAGTTGATAATGAACTTTTACTGACCGAGAAAAGAAAAGAAGAAAATCATAAATGACTTCACATGGGACATAGAAACCTGAACCGATCTATACAACATTCTCTTTCAATACTAAAGTCATAAAGACGATTTAGGAGTTCTCTAGATTCTCCTTTTATTAAAGACAGATGATTTCAGTATTCTAAACTCTTTCAGGGGACTTCGTGTAATATAAAACATTTGTAGGGTCGGCAAATAAAGAGGGTATCCGTCTCTACCATAACAACCCATAACTAGATATACATTCTTTTTAATACGAAAGGGACATCGTTGTTTGGGTTACTTCTTTCTCCTGAAGAGAGGAAAGGAATAACATTATATATTCTTTAGACGTCTTAGTCCTATTTAAACGATAGTAAAATATTTAAAACAAACCATCACGAATAAGTGCTAAAAAATAAAGGTACTTAAAAAAGTGAGAATATCACCAGAATTATCTCTTATTAGTCGATAGTATTAGGATCATGTGGATATCCAAAAAAAATATTCTTGAATTTGTCATGATGAAGCCGCCAATGAGTCATGTGTCTTAGAAATGACATACGGACATCTATCTAAGTTCAAAGGTCTTTATACACGTAGATATTTTAACTCTATTGGAAAATTCTAAGACTCTGGTCGAAAGTCGTATACCCGAGAAAGGAATGTGGTGGTTCGTTAAGAGACTGTGGTCGACCTATAAGACAACTATGTCGTGTTGAGTTAGGACTGTAACAGATAGGTTTCTGTCGTAGTTTACGGTGTCCAATTCCCGAGTCTGGACGTTCTGACTGTAGGTGAAGTATACAACAAGACAGGAAGTCAACTACGAAACGTTGGGGTACCTGACGTCGTGTGGTCCGAAGGGACAGGAAGTGGCAGAGGGGCTCGAACGAGTTTGAGTATAGGTAACTTAGCCACTACGGTAGGTTGTAGAGTAGGAGACCGCGGGGGAAGAGGAAGACGGAAGATAGAAAGGGTCGTAGTCCCAGAGAAGGTTTCTTAGTCGAGAAGTGTAGTCCACCGGTTTCATAACCTCGAAGTCGACGTCGTAGTCAGGAAGGTTACTTATAAGTCCCAACTAAAGGAAGTCCTAACTGACCAAACTAGAGGAACGACAGGTTTCCTGAGATATCAGAAGAGGTTATGGTGTCAAATTTTCATAGTTAAGAAGTCACGAGTCGAAAGAAATACCAGGTTGAGAGTGTAGGTATGTATTGACGACCTTTTTGGCATCGGAACTGATCTACCTGGAAACAACCGTTTCCTTACAGAGACGAACAAATTATACAAGAGATCCAAACAGTATCGAAAAGAAGGTCCTTCGTTCATAGAAAATTAAAGTACCGACGTCAGTGATAGACGTCACTAAAACCTCGGGTTCTTTTATTTTAGACAGTGACAACGGTAACAAAGGGGTAGACAAGCGACACTTCACTACCCTGGTCTACGGTACTAGAAGTCAAAAATTTACAACTCAAAATTCGGTCGAAAAAGTGAGAGGAGAAAGTGAAAGTAGTCGTCCGAGAAATCAAGAAGAAACAAAAGACGGTATTCTCAATACAGTAGACGTATAGACTCTAAAAGACCATAAAGAGGACCGTCAGAACTAAGGTCGACACAAAGTAGGTCGGGTTGTAAAGAGTACTACATGAGACGTAAATTCAATTTATTCGTTCCACTGTTATATGTCGGAACTGCATGAGGAAAAGGATAAACCCTGGTCAGACAACAAGGTACAGACTAAGATTTGAACTGGACATATGTTCAAAGAGTCCTCCGTCTAGTCCACCAGACCATAAGGGTAGAGAACTTCTTAAAAGGTGTCAAATAACACTAGGTGTGTCAGTTTCCGAAATCGTATCAGTCACTTCGTCTTCATCTACAAAAAGACCTTAAGACAACGAAAAAGATACTATGTTGTCTATGACCTTTAAACTGGAGACGAAGGAGAGAGACGGAAAAGAGTTAGGTCGAACTTGTAGATCCTCAAGAGTCAAGTGTATGACAACTTCGGATCGAACCTCTTAAAACTCGTAAGGAAACGATCGTACACTTTACTGATATTAACATGTCACCAAACTTGTAAGAAATAAATAGATGAAGTATATGGTAAGTGTTTAGCTCCAACAAGGGACATGAAGACTGGTTGACCGATATTTGGAGATATTTTACCGAGAGTGGTGGTGGGTGGAAGGAACCAAAACCAAGTGTCTTGAGTCCCTCGATCAAATAAGTGATCCAATGACCATTACTATGTTTCGTACGATTACTTACACCTGACTGTAGGTCTACTTTTCTATGAATCCCACTCTATGGTTTCTTCGAGACAGGGGTACTTTAGACTTCGGGTGGTTCCGTCGTACAGGTCCACCGAGTCACCATTTCTTAGACGGACGTCAAGACCTCAACACTCAAGTTAGGGACCCAGTCCTTCTAGGGGACCTCTTTTACCGTTGAGTACGGACATAAGACCGGTCCTTTTAGAGTACCTGTCTCCTCGGACTATCCGATGTCAGGAACACCACCGTTTTATGACCTGTACTGACTCGCTGGCTCGTACGTGTGCACGTTCCGTCGTACATCTGTACAAGACTAAGTAGTCGGACCTCCGAGAGACTTGGTACAGGAAAACCCAAAAATACCATCTGAAGGGTCCATCACGAACCCAAAAATATTTTTGGAGTAATTTATGATCCACACTAACTAATTTAGTAACCGGTAACTCCTGATACTTCAAGGTTGGAAGTTTTAGTGTACCATCCGGAAGTAGGAATTCAACGGATACACGAGAGGTTTTCAGTCAAGTAATTGTATTGTTCTTTGTGATACCGAGAATTGTGCTTTAAGGGTCGTAAAATCCTCGATTGACGGTCTTTACCTCTGATTTCGGTTTATGTATAAAGAATACTGTTTACTGCTGTAGGGAAGAAAAATCGTTGAAATATGAGACTGTTTCACCATTTAAACTACTTTCACTCGTAATACCGTCGAATTTTCTTTTTTTACTACTTCAGGCAAGTATGTATGAACGTATAAGTGACTTAAGGTCGGATTGATCTACAAATATGTTCCACATTAAGTACAGTATTCTCTCACATCTTAGATCTCTTTATTTCCATTTACACAATAGAGTCCTTACCTCTATTACTATCTTGTATCCCGAACACTTCTAATTCACTCTATTATGTACATTATATGAATGATGTCATCGACAATCCATCTTTCACGAGTCATTTACAACGGATATCATGTTTATTGTTATTATAACCGTGAAGGGACCTCGAGGTCACCAATTCTGAAGTACGAGGGATACGTCCCCCGTACCCAAACTAGGGACCACCCCCTTGATTCCAGGGTGTACGGAGTGTCCCAGTCACACCGGTTTTTTTCTTTTTATATGTTATTATAACACAGAATTGTCACTCTAACTAAACCCACAAACTTCTCGACATCTTTTTCTTCCTTTTACGTACACCTAGATATGACAACAACAAGTTAGCGAGGTAGTACAGACTGAGAAACGTTGGGGTACCTGGCGTTATGTAGTCCGAAGGCACAGGAAGTGACAGAGGACCTCAAACGAGTCTGAGTACAGGTAACTCAGTCACTACGGTAGGTTGGTAGAGTATGACAACGGGGGAAAAGGAAGATGATAGTCAGAAAGGGTCGTAGTCCCAGAAAAGTCACTCAACTGAGAAACGTAGTCCACCGGTTTTATAACCTTGAAGTAAAAGTCGTAGTTAGGAAGGTTATTTATAAGTCACAACTAAAGGAAATCCTAACTGACCAAACTAGGGGAACGACTGGTTCCCTAAGAGTTCTCATATGAGATCGTGGTGTCGAACTTTCGTAGTCAAGAAACCGCGAGTTGGAAAAGATACCAGATCGAGAGTGTAGGCACACACTGATGACCTTTTTGGTATCGAACTGATATATCTGGAAACAACCGTTTCACTACAGAGACGAAAAATTATGAGAAAGATCCAAACAGTATTGAAAAGAAGGTTCCTCGTTCACAGAAAATTAAGGTACCGATGTCAATGGTAGACGTCACTAAAACCTCGGGTTCTTTTATTTCAGACAGTGAAACCCTTGACCGTTACTGTTGTCCTACAGAAAATCTATATTGTTCGAGATGTTTAGTCATTGTCTGTAAAGGTGTTTCTTTGGGTTTACTAGTTTACTTTTGAAAGTTGGTTTCGTTATTATGTGGAAAAAGGAAGATAGTTCAATTGTTCTAAACTCTTCTCATTGTCATTTACCACCATTCCTACAATTTTCTGTTCGTGAAAAAGTTGGTGAAATTTATCACACGTAACCATATGATATGGACTTTCCGTGACTTTACATCAAAAAACAAAAAACCCAAAAAAAAATGAAATAAAATGAAATGTTATGACATAACCAAAACGGTATGGAGTCGTACTTAGACGGTGTGCACATGTGCACAAGGGTTAGGCCTTGGGGGGGGGGTGGAGGGAGGGGTATGGTAGAGAGACCCAGTAGGGTCCGTGGTCGGGGTTCGTAGGACATAGGACGTAGCTTGGATCTGACCTTTGAGCAAAGATCATACTATAATATGTACAAAGTTACGGTAAGAGGGTTTAGTAGGGTGGGAGAGGGAGGGGGTGTCTCAGGTTTTCTGACATTATATGTAGACATAGAGAAAACGACAGAACGTATGTCCCAATAGCAAATTTGGGTAATTGAACGAAATACCATTACCCATATATTAGGTAAGACATAAACTTACTAGAGTTGAGTTACAGTCATCCCAGAGTTCAGGCACTCTCTTCTGGGAGTTTGGTCTCACCGTAAACGGGACTAAACGTAATCACTACTGAACGTAACCATAGCAAGTAGAAACGAGAGAGTAAACCTTGTGATTTCTTTCCTAAATCACATTTATGGAAACATACTAAACGAGAATCAAGTTTTACCGAAACATTAAAGAAACTCCGTCCTTAATACAGAACATAAATCTATAGGAAGTCATCATGAGTCAAGTCAAGTCAAGTCAAGTCAGCGAGTCAGTACAGACTGAGAAACGCTGGGGTACTTAGCGTCGTGTGGTCCGGAGGGACAGGTAGTGGTTGAGGGCCTCAAGTGAGTCTGAGTGCAGGTAGCTCAGGCACTACGGTAGGTCGGTAGAGTAGGAGACAGCAGGGGAAGAGGAGGACGGGGATTAGGGAGGGTCGTAGTCTCAGAAAAGGTTACTCAGTTGAGAAGCGTACTCCACCGGTTTCATGACCTCAAAGTCGAAATCGTAGTAAGGAAGGTTTCTTATGGGTCCTGACTGGAGGAAACCTTACCTGACCAACCTAGAGGAACGTCAGGTTCCCTGAGATTTCTCAGAAGAGGTTGTGGTGTCAAGTTTTCGTAGTCAAGAAGCCGCGAGTCGAAAGAAGTGTCAGGTCGAGAGTGTAGGTATGTACTGGTGACCTTCTTGGTATCGGAACTAATCTGCATGGAAACAACTGTTTCATTACAGAGAAGAAAAGTTATATGATAGATCCAACCAGTAAGGAAGGTTCCTTATTCGCAGAAAATTGAAGTACCGACGTCAGTGGTAGACGTCACTAAAACCTCGGGTTTTTTTATTTCAGACTGTGACAAAGGTGATAAAGGGGTAGATAAAGGGTACTTCACTACACTACCCTGGTCTACGGTACTAGAAAAGACTTACAACTCGAAATTCTGTTGAAAAAGTGAGAGGAGAAAGTGAAAGTAGTTCTCCGAAAAATCAAGGAGAAGTGAAAGACGGTATTCTCACCACAGTAGACGTATACACTCCAATAACTATAAAGAGGGTCGTTAGAACTAAGGTCGAACACGAAGAAGGTCGGTCTCAAAGAGTATTACATGAGACGTATACTCAATTTATTCGTCCCACTGTTATATGTCGGAACTGCATGAGGAAAAGGATAAACCTTGGTCAGACAACAAGGTACAGGTTAAGATTGAAAACGAAGGACTGGACATATCCAAAGAGTTCTCCGTCCATTCCACCAGACCATAAGGGTAGAGAAAGTCTTAAAAGGTGTCAAATAACACTAGGTGCGTCAGTTTCCGAAACCGTATCAGTTATTTCGTCTTTATCTACAAAAAGACCTTGAGAGAACGAAAAAGGCACTAGGCCGCCTACAACCGTTAAACTAGAGACCAAGGAGACGGAAAAGATTTTGGTCGAACTTGTAGACCTTCAAGTGCCAAGTGCATAACGACTTAGGACCCAACCTCTTAAAACTCGTAATGAAATGATCGCACACTCTACTCACGTTAACACGTCATCAAACTCGATTCAAGTACATAAAAAATATTTAAAGTAAATTTTTTTTAACAAAGACTTGTTCATTGTCTCCATATATCTCAGATTTACTAGGCGAAAAAAGGTAAACGAAGAACTGGAGTGACCAAGGAACACTGTAAATATTCTAAACAGACACAAGGATCCAAACCAAAACAAAAAAAAATTCTCGAACTGAGGATGAACTGTGAATAAACTTGAAAAAGTACACGTGAGACTTCCCTCTTACTGTCTTAATCCTTTCTAAGAACTCCCAAACTTATCGAACATGGGGAAGTAGGGAAATCGAAGGAAGAAATTTTTATAAGGGAATTAGAGCAGTAAGATAGAATTAGAGAAGGTCCTTAGGAAAGGGGAGAAAACAAAATTTATCCATTCAAAAGGTTCCAGGGACTTACGTACGAATATTTATGGTACGATACCATAAATATTCGATACGACTACCGAATTTAAAACTACGACGGTGTCTTTATCCGTCAGTCTCAGTTATAGGTAACTAACCCAAGTAGAGGTCGAAAGAACGACCAAATGGAGATTTACGGTTAGGATTAAAGGTTATACAACTTAAAAAGGTATACTTAGTTACCGTGGAATTAAAATTACACGGACTTTGACTGAAACACAAAAAGACTTGGTCTTAAACGTCAAACCAACAAAAGGAGAAGAATGTATTATCGTGGTGGTAAAGGGACCAGTGAGTCAAACCTTTAAAGACTTTAATAGAAATTGAGCAAACGTATGGAGTCAGTAAACAGTTCAGGACAGTCAAGGTTGAGAGTCAGGACATAGGTATGAAAAGAAACACGAGGACCACGGAAAATACAATGGAACATTTACCTTAGTGGAGAGATTAGTTAACCGTAACGGAAATCTTCAAATTATAATTTTGTGCATCATCTAGTGAGATAGGAGGATTTTGAACGTCACCAGAAAAAGTGGATGTATAAGAATTCGAAAAGACCCGAGTTTGATGTAAAGGTCATAGAAAGAGGTTAAAAAAAAAAGAAAGTGAATGGGTCCCAGGTCAAATAAGTAAGTAAATAAATTATAAATAGAACGTGGTTTGCGACAAGGTTTACGACAACTATATCGTCACCCACTCTATTCGGTGTCGGGGATGAGAAAACCTCTGACGTGAGATTCCTTTTGTGAAGCATAGAGTGTCAATGAACGTACAATCCACGAAAGTCCTTATACGAAGTAGTCAGTCCTTACGGTTGGGGTGCACACATTTATTGTATGGGGAGTTCTGTAACGAGTTTATGGTGTGAAAGGTGTTTTTGAAGGACTACGACGGTCTGTCTTAATTATTGGAAAAGATTTGAGATAATTATTGTCATAAATTGAACCGAAAAGTTAATGTCAATAAATTTTTGGAAAGAAGGGATGACCTAATCTACGGAGAAATTACCAACTCTGACAGTCCAAGTCAAAACATAAAAGAGACTCGGAACAAGTATTTCATAATTGAATTTAAACTAGGAGTTCATAACCACACCATAAAGATATCATGGTATATCAGTCTAGAGGACCTAATTTCCTTCTCTCTATTTTATAGACTCCGTCTTTATGAATTAGTACCGTATGTGAAAAGTGAATTCGTATTTTTTTTTATTATGATCATAAAAATGTAAACGGGTGTCATCTTCTATTTACTGTGAGTATTCAAGAGTCCCGTTCTATATTGAAAATTAATTTAACCCTACTCCCCTTTGTAGGTAAATCGACGTAGTTTCACCCAAAAAAACACACACATACAGTGATAATATTTACAGTCGGACTCTCCAGTAAGGACTGTTGATATTTATAAAATACTTTTTAAATTAGATATATTGTTAAACAAGGAGACCTCTCTTTACCAAAAAACAACACCAACAAAAATTACGATGAAGTATATAGGGTGAGGGGATGGGGTATCATTTTGTCGTTTTACTTTAATATATAGGGGTGATTTTAAAAAGAGGGAACACGGTGAAAAGAAATATCTAAAGTCTTTAAAAATTATTTCCTAGTTTAATAATATAGTCACTGAAATTTTATTTTATATAAATATAGAAAGAACGTATTAAGGATCGAAACATCGTATTTAAAATATTAACGTAGATCTCATTGAAAGGGTTTATACTCTACAAAGGGTAACTAATATTGTAATAATAATTGTTACGTTGTCTCTACTTCAATCGAACTCACTGGAAACTCACTATAATTGGAAGTAAAATCAATTACAAAAGTAAATCCTTTGTTTATATACGTGTCGGACTTTGTTATGATTTGACTTAGGATTTCAAATGGTGAAACTTGAAGTTGTTCTTGAATTTTAAATGTACCGTTAAACATATATGTAACCGAGATACTCTAGTGATTCCGTTATGGTAACAGAGACAAATCTACCTTTTTGTTCAAACTTCTATGCTCCTCTACACGAGTACCGGAGTCAAGACAAGACATAATTCATCTTTACTTTCTCGAGTTCGAGGACAATAGGTTACGGTTCGTGGTAAGAAATGGTCCTAGGAAATAGTTTAACCTTGAAGGAAGATATTCGTTTACATTGTAAAAGTTTTATCTGTCAAAAATCTTAATTATTTTTACCTACTTGTCCCTTTATTTATCACCATAAGACAAAGGTAACGATTCAAAAAAAAAAAAAAAGTAGATTAACGAAAAATAGAATCCAGTCACCATTTATCTTTCAGATTAGAGAAAGTCGCATTCGATGAATACCGGAAGGGGGTACCGGGTCGTCATTTCTTAGACGGACGTTACGTCCTCTGAGTTCAAGTCAGGGATCCAGTCCTTCTAGGGACCTCCTTCGGTACCGTTAGGTGACATTATAAGAATGGACCTCTAAGGGTACCTGTCTCCTCGGACTACCCGATGTCCGGTTTTCCAGCTTTTCTCAGTCTGTGCTGACTTCACTGACTCGTGCTCGTGTTTCGGTGAATATAAAAGAAAATTTTGAACTTCTGTTAAACAAAAAGTTTAAAGAAGATAGAAATATCTTTATATCCAATATGGACTGAGATTCAAATCGGTCATTCTATGAAAGAATCCATCTATTACGATATGACTAAGTACGACTATCGGAGAGAGAAGAAATCACATTTTTCGTTCATTCATAAAGTGTCAGAGGTATCGTGGAAAGTTAAAAAATTTCAGACAGAAAAGAACGGATCCATCCTATCTCAGGGACTATAGAAATTATGTTTATCTTTAATTCTTTGAAGGGACCGTCAGGTCACCGATACTGAAGTGGAAGGTTACGTCTCCCAGACCCAAGTAAGGGATCAATCCGTCGATTCTAGGGTATATGGAGTACCGGTTTTTAGGTCTTTTATTTTGTCTTTGTTATAACATTTTTTAATTAATTTTTAGAAAATTTGTTTTCAAAGTAATTCTTTACATCCATTAGGTTCATCATATATGTTATTCTTTATTTCAGAACTTAAAAATTCGTTAAATTAATTAATTCTTTTTTTAACCCGAAAAGATCCAGAGCACACAAATTGAGAACGTTAAAAAACAAGACATCAAGTTGAAGAGAAAAAAAGTAACACTACTAGATAAGGTACATTTACCAATTTCGACATATTAAAAAAAAGAGAAGATCAATCAAAAAATTTCTACAAGAGTGATAGGACAGAGAAGGAATGAGAAGTTTTCGGTGGAGTACCTCTAAGTTTCATCCTCTTTTTATGACTGTCACACAGGACACATCGTTTGTCTACCAATAACGGAAGTAGAAACGTCAAAGTTTTTCCCACCCTCCATGACTATAGAAAGTTTTTCCACTCTATAATCAGTCTAGTCTAGAGTACCTAAACCCCCTCACACATAGTAGTAGGTCAATTTTTTAAAGAGGGATCGAAAAAACAAAATGACAGAAGTAAATTAGTAACTGTACGTAAAAGAATAAGTAAATTCTGTAGAACTATAACGGTATTTGAATTGAAAAGTGGTGGAGTTTTATGTCTCTTGTGACCTAAAAATGTAAATTCTTTGACATAACATAGAAACTATTAGGAACAAAATTACGACAATAAGGACGGAGATGGACGTCTCTACACAAAAATTCATATAACGTACTCAATGTAACGATTGTATTTAAGATTACGAATGTAGTAGTCTAAGACCGTCCGTCCAATCAGAAAGGGACCCAATAGATCGTTAAAAACTGTGAATTCTCTCGTTAAGAAACCCTTTTTCATCGAAAAATGAACTGGGGTCCAGTCTTTCAAAGATTTTATAAATTCAATGTCCGTCTAAGACAGGACTTTCACCAACTTTGTCCTGTAGTTATAGTATATATTTTAAACAGGTACAAAGGTAAAATGAAACAATGCATGAACAGGGGATTAGGAATATAATAATTACAATAACTCGAAAAATATGAAATTAAAAGAGTAAAACTCACAATCTATTTTATTTCCCATACTATCCTTTTTTTATTCGAAAATGACATTGAGAAACTCATAAGTGCACAGGTTAAGTGTATTGAGATCATAATTTTGAACGACTATGAAAGTTTAAATAAATTTTATTTTTAGGTCGGAGGAATGGTTCTAGAGTTTCCCACCATGGACAAAGGGAGTGGGTGAGAGAAACGATTGACACAGGGTAGTGTGACCGGTACAGAGACAAGGAGTCTATGTCCTTCGAGGTCGGTCGTGGTGAAAGATAAATAAGATGAACCTTACGAGAAGGGATTTTAGAGTACCGAAAAGACTTCCCTTTCCTTCTCTAAAACCTCTACCAACATAGACTCTATTCGGAACTTTTACCTAGATATCCGATTACTTACGGAAACCTTACGAAGACCTTATATTTCTATAAATCTCATTAAGTTTACCCACTGACCTCATTAAATTCTTTTTAACGGAAGACACCTCGGAACTAAATCGATGGTCAATGTCACACCTATGAGTTTTGAATGCAACTGACCAATTAAATGATTTCAGAGAAAAGTCACCCATCCTTTTTAAATTTGGATAAGACTTAAACTCTAATACTTGTTCTTCTTCAGTGTCCAACGTTACGGGTCACATTTTGGTTTACAAATCGATTGAAAACTCTTTAGAACCGACTTATTTACCGTACACAAAATCGGTCTATTTCACAGGTACAGTGGACAAAAGTTGGTTTTTTATCTGGACAGGTACAATAAAAGTCTAGGAAATGAGACCAATCATGCCCCCTACTTCTTATCCTTCATCCGTCGTCTGAAGAAACTAACGAAAGAAATAATGGTCGTTACCGACTGCGTGGTAAGAAGTATGGGACTACAGACAAGGGGTTTCGTCACGGTCAGGTCTTAGGGGTCACGACACGAACCTTCATCGTTTACAAGGGTGAGAATAAATTCTCGTTTCCGAGGAGTCCCAAGGTATACACATAGTCCCCGAAACCATACGGAGACCCAAAACCATAACCTTTGTTCAATGAAGTCTTCTTTCGATCACTAAGTAAACATAGTTGTCATGTCTGGAAAAAGACGTAACGGATTTTTCTTAAAAATAATCAAAAGAAAATTCGGAGGTAAAACAACTGGCAGATGACGAAGTAAAAAAATAGGACTTGAAATTAGTCATCGACTTTCGTATTTGTTTAAGATTTGACAAGGTCCTAAATAAGAAGAAGTCCCACAGAGGAGGAGTTTCTAAGGGTTTGTGAGTACAAAATAGGTAAAAAGAACATTCCTAGAAAGTATTAGGGTCGTACATTCGTTTTCACTTATATGACACCTGGAAATGACCAAGGACCTAAATCGGTCCACACGTCTTACCCGACTCCGACCACGACGCCTAGAGGAGGTAGACGGAAGAAAGGGACGATAGGGTAGTCGAAGACCGATCTGGACGGGGTTCAAATTTTTCTGTCTGGAAGTAGACACATTTAAAATTCGTAACATTCAAAAAATTAAAATAAAAATTTAGGAAAATATGGTTTTATGTACGGATATTGAAAGAACTTGTAAGATTCTTTTTACGTGACAGTCTGAACGAAATTTTGAAGATTCAATCCTAGAAGGTCCAGACTGAAATATAGGTCGAGAATATGGTGTTTTGTGAGAACATGTCAGTCTTTCTTGAGTCATTATGAGATCAAAATGAAGAATCATAGGGACGGGGATAGGGGGTCGTCACGTCTGGAGACGAAACATAGTCACACCATGGCACCAGGGAGGGGGTCGGTCGTCGATTTCTTGACTGTCTTTGATCGTTCCAGGGTCCTTCGTTTGTCTAAGCTTTTGTTTCCGGTCTTCGTCTCAAAATTATTTCATAAGTCTGTCATTAAACTTATCTCGTAAATACACTGTTTTTGTCTTGACACAATTCGTTGTCCCTTGACTTGTAATAAAAAGCATGTTTCAATTTTCGTGTAACATAAAAGAAGGACTGACGAACGGGTCAGGAGTAGAGAAGCTCTCTCTGTTCGAAGTAGATTTAATAAAGTAGACTAACTACTAACAGTAAATCTTGAAATAACAATGAAGACAAAGTCCATAAGGAAACTTTTTTCACATACCTAAGTAATTTATAAGATTATATAACAGATATCTAATATTCCATTTTAGTTCGTACAAAAGACGTCTATGAAAAATTCAACTGAACAGAAATATGAATCTTTACAGAGAATTATCATCGAAGGAACCACTGAGTCTACCATTTCTTAGACGGACGTTACGTCTTCTGGGCACAAACTAGGGACCCAACCCTTTTAGGGGACCTCTTCCTTTACTGTTGGGTGAGGCATAAAAACGGACCTCTTAAGGTACCTGTCTCCTCGGACCGTCCGATATCAGCTACCCCCGTGTTTCTCAGCTTGTACTGACTCACTGATAGTGTGGTACCTTCCCGGTGACAAGTACACAGAAAAGAGATGACGGCCAGAAAGAGGGCTCTAGAACCTCCTTCGGACACCTTTTCTCGACCTAAGGGAACACAGGTCCTGAGGGTCCCGAGAAATTTTAAAGTCGAGAAAAGAAGAAAGAACGGGAAAAGTAGAGAACGAGACGGTTTCCACTTTATCAAGGACATAGGGACGGAGAGAAATCTCTCAAACAGTGGAAAACCTTAAGTCAAACCAACGGAAAACTGAAGTCGAAAGAACCTCAGTTTTATTCAACACGTCCCTAAAACAAATAAATCCCAAACAGAAAAGGAAAAAAATTTAGGTTGAAAAAGAGTAACATTCCTACAAGAGAACACCGAAAGGAGTAGGATTCGTCTCACTTTAAGAAGGAGGGAGACGAAATAAAATTAATTATAGATCCACTAAGTCAAGTTAAGTCAAGTAAACGAGTCAGTACAGGGTGGGAAACACTGGGGTACCTGACGTCATGTGGTCCGAAGGGACAGGTAGTGATTGAGGGTCTCGGATGAGTTTGAGTACAGGTAGTGGAGTCACCACGGTAGGTTGGTAGAGTAGGAGACAGTAGGGGAAGAGGAGGGCGGAAGTTAGAAAGGGTCGTAGTCCCAGAAAAGGTCACTCAGTCAAGAAGTGTAGTCCACCGGTTTCATAACCTCAAAGTCGAAGTCGTAGTCAGGAAGGTTACTTACAAGTCCTGACTAAAGGAAATCCTATCTGACCAAACTAGAAGAACGTCATTCCCTGAGAGTTGTTGTGTTCAGAAGACGTTGTGGTGTCAAGTTTTCATAGTTAAGATTCACTAATTTACGGTGAAAGCCAATTTCATCGACGAAGAGGAGTAAATTATCTTAAGTCTTTCTATACGTGTGTATACATAAACAGATGATTCTCTCTGTCAACCGGAATGATTGATCAACAGTACTTATTTAAGGTTTTGGATAATAACAAATTATAGATTAGAACCGGAAAACTGTATCAATAGTCACTTAATAATATAATCATTTAATGATACAAATTACATGGAACCATATGCAAAACGACCTTTAAACAGTAACCTCCTACACGATTGTTTAATACAGTGAGTAACCGTCCACAAGAAACCCATGTAAGGATTGTCGGGGGTTGAATGGGGGGGAGGGGTTTTAGTCCCGACCCGTTGACCACTGTGGAAGAAATTTGAAATTAGACACAATTTTTAACACTGGTACTATTTACTCCATGTTGAAACCTCCGATCATCAACCACAATCCCCCCACTCTACCCCTTATTTTTACTAAAAAAATCCCCTGAGAAAATTAGATCACACACAGACAGGGGAACTCAGTAAAAACTGTTTCTCAATTTACTGAAAGGTACAGTTGAGGACAAGTACAAATCCTGAGACGTCGAAAGTATTCTGTCTCAGTTGAGTCTACAGAGGGTCAACGGAAGATTCCGGTCACCGACGTGTAGGTTCAGTCGAATCTTTTCGTTGTTAGTTCGATGAACTGACCTTCCTGTTTCAACTCTTATAATAGTTGGTCATAAATATTTTCGGTACAAGTCCCTTTTTAAAAAATCCCTTCCAGTGTCAAAAAGATCCTTCAGAATTTGACAGCTGGAGGTCAGTCTTCCTTTGTCGATAGATAACATAGGACTACCAAGAATGGGATGGGGAGACGTAGCGAAAGTGATTCAAAGCCCTATACGAAACCGTACTGTCGACCGAAACTTCTTAGTTATACTCTGTGTCAGACAAAACAAACCAGAGAAACAAGATTCATATACCTGAAGTGATATCGAGTCTTCCACTTTCTCCGACGGACACTACGTCTGGTCTCAAGTCAGAGGGCCAACCCTTCAAGGAGACCTCTTCCCTTATCGTTAGGTAAGGTCATAAGAACGGACCCCTTAAGGCACCTGTCTCTTCGGACCACCCGATGTCAGGAACCCTAGTGTTTCTCAGTCTGTGACGACACGTTGATTGTGTGTATGTGTAAGGTTCATATAACGGGTAAGATAGTGTATCATATGAATAATAATTACCGAAGACTGAAGGGTCTCAATCCGGTCTGAAGTGTTCTGATAGTAGAGAGGTTTGTCGTCGGCGTTAACGCCCGAGGGATTCGACGGAAGTGAAGACTGGTCGACCGACGTTTAAGTTCTCCAAGGGTGATACGGGGGAGTCCAAGTAATCAAACGATATTATTGAGTCTTTCGAGTCCTTTCGGATACAAATAATAATGTCTAAAATAACATCTTTATTCAGGTTTAGTCTTGGTCGGTCTCTCTATGTATCCCATTCCAGACCCTCTTGGGGTTTGTGTTTCGAAAGTAGCAGGGGTCCCTACATAACGAGAAGACTATGTAGTCACATATTATTATGTGTGTCATAATATAATGTTGTTATGTGTGAGTCCTTTGGAATGGACTCGAAACCACAGATCTCAAAAACGACTTTGAGGTAATTCAAACTAACTAACTGAGTGACTGGTGTACTAACTTGAGTTTGAGGGTAAGGGGAGGGGAAGGACTTCAGTCCGACTACAGGACACCAAGTTTTGGGATCGGTTGACTAGTGTACAACTAGAAACTTGTACCGTCAGGGGTAGGACCTCAATAGAGTAAATCGCATTTGATAGTCCACTGTAGTTTTCCGGGTGGTCCTCATTGTTTCTGTGAGGTTTGTGAGTTCCTTAAGGTCCCGAAATCTCCAACAGAGGATCCTTGTCCCCTGTTTCGGTCGTTTTAAGAAACAATGTACTTGAGGACAGGTTGACAAAGGGAAAAGATTCTTTCGGTCATCGGTTTTAACTTCGTGGATCTCCAAACTTACACACCTACATGTAAATATAAAGAAAAAAAAAAATTAGAAGTTAAACACACGGGTAGGGTGGGATTAAAAAGAAAGAAGGAAATGATTAAAAAGACGATATAACAAAATATTGGTGAACTTTATGAATACTGTTGTTCTACCTCCACATTTAATTTATTAGGGTCTGTGGAGGCTCTATTAGGTACCAAGATCTTTACCTTTCGTACTCCTTATTCCTCAAGACGTCGGAAAGACACCTCGGAAACCCGGCGACAAGATTGAAACCAACCCTCTAAACACCACAAGAGATACCCTCCTCGCGTTGATCCGGGGACCTGACTCTTAAGGATCGTCCAAGACGGTACGACGACGGAGACTCGACCAACCCTCCCTTGGAATCTTCACACGAGAAAAGAGAGTATCAGTGAACACATCGGTAAGTCTGTCCTTTGATAATGCTTAGATTATACAGTCATAGATACTTTACAAAAACTATAGCATACTTATTGTAGTTGGAATCAAAATGAAGGAATACAATTATGTTCGACAAAGGTAACATAAACAGTAAATTCGTAGTCAAAAAAGAAAGGATATATGTTTATGAATGGATTTAACTGTAAAAGATTTAACGAAGAAGGGTTTAACCGACTAAAAATATTAAAAGTTTGATTGAGTGTTTAAAGTAAAAGATGGACGTACAGTCAGGGGACACTGATACAACGTACGGTAGACGACACAGACGGCAAAGTAATTACAAAGGAGACGAAGTCGAATACTTATTTCTACGTTGTGATATACGACTGGGGAAACAAATTTACCCAGAACTGTAAAATTTGTTTAGTGTGTTTGTATGTCGAACAATAATACCGAGAAACGAATTATGTAGTCGACTACAACATAAGAATGTTGATACCAAGAATAGGTTCGGATAAAACATTACTTTTAAAATAGACTAAAGTAGTCGGTGAAACTCGTCAAGTTTGTCTATTGTAGACACTGTAAGAGAAGTAGGGAGATAAGACATTTAGGTACTTATTTTAGATCATATAGATGGATCATACCCTGAACAAATCTTTTTTTATTTTGGTGTTTTTACTACCGAACTTACACGGTAGTCTCTACAGTATCTTTCGTAGAAACACTACGAAAGATACCTAACAGAGGTTTTTAATATAAAAAGATAAACATTTACTGAAGTTTGTATCGATAGTAATTAGGATTGGTTATGGTTAGTATGGTTTCCTTCTTTTCTTTTTTCCTTCCTTCCCGTCCTCCTTTCCCTTTTTTTCTTTTTTTTTTTCAAGAATAAATCACCGTTGGATGAGGTCATAAGAACGGATCTCTTAAGGTACCTGTCTCCTCGGACCACCCGATGTCAGGTACCCCAGTGTTTCCCAGTCTATGCTGAAACGGACACACATGACTTGACATTGAAGGAGGTTAAAATTTCCTTTTGACCTCTTCCTTTACCGTTGGGTGAGGTCACAAGAACGGACCTTTTAGGGTCCCTGCCCCCTCGGACCACCCGACGGCAGACACCCCAGCGTGTCTCAGCCTGTGCTGACTTCGCTGAATCATCATCATCATCATAAACAGGGTTCACAGAAGGTGAGTCAAAGAAGGAGTGATTATGAAGCAGTCGTCACTAGTTGTACATACGATGTCTTCTTTCTTTAGGAATTTCGAGACATGACAAAGTAGAGTAGTCTGGTTCAATCGTCGTTACCTTTATTCCCACCTCACCGTATCCCCACTACACCGAGAGAACGTGGATCTAAACGATTGGTAAGTTCCCCAGACTCATTCATCTGGAGTAACCTTCGTCTCATGAACGTAAGTTGTCAATGACAGGTATACGAAATCTTCTGGTAATAACTCAACGCTTTTTGAAGGGAAAGGGTCTGTAGTCTCAGTTTCATGGTCCGACAAATCAATAAAACACCAAATGTTAAGTTCCCACCCCCTTAACCTAATTTTTTTTTTTTAACCCACCCCCCACCCCTGAACCTCCGTCTCGTGGATTGTTTGTTTACCTTACACACTTGGATCCTTCCAGAACCACCCTCGACCCCTTCTCTACTTGTCATTTTCTGTATGAACTCCGTCAACTTCTTTAAATTCATAATGGGTCCACAGTCCGTGATGAAACCTTAATAATCACCGCGACACCAACATATACCCTCTTACGGGAATAAAAGTCATCTTCTTACGACTTCGTAAATCCTCACTTCACAACACTTCAGACGTCGAAAGAATGAAAGTTTACCAAGTCGTTTCGTTCTCCACAAATCACGATTTATATATACACAGATACCACATACCCTCCCCTCCTCTCTCTCTCTTCGACACCGTTTTATACTTGTCAATACCTCATATCTATAAGCACTACCTGTCTCCCCGGACCGTACGACGGCAAGTACCCCAGCGTTTCTCAGCCTGTACTGACTCGTTGACTTGACTTGACTAAACCATATGTCTACACGTAACATGATCAGAAAGTTGAAAGGACTAACACTTTCAAAAGTGTTAATTTTTTTATTTTCTCTGTCACTGGCTCAATGGACTGAACTTATCGAAGGTCCAAATGATTGATAAACCACAAGAACTGTATTTACAGTCGTCTCGGTTAAAGTTGTTTATCTATTGACAGAGGAATTAAACGACTTAACTAATGTTCTACTCCTTTCGATAATATCTGTATTATCAATACCTTAATTTTATTAAATAGAAAGTAGAAGTGTACTAAATAAAATACATATTCATTTTAAACTAATTTTCATATAGTCATATATAAACCACAAGGATATAATTCTTTATTATTAAAGGACAAACAAAATATTACATGTCTGCCTGTGAAGTATCTCATACGAAATAATCTCACCTGTTCTCCCTTTCGTACAACGGTAATAAAATAAAGAATTATATAAATTTCTTATTTTGTTTTTGTTAATGTAAGATGAAGTCATATGAATCTAAGGAATTAACAACCTAAATAGTAAGATCAAGTAAAGGTATAGAACTGAACGTAGAGGAATAAAAAGAGTTTTTCAGGAGAATCACTGTTTGTACATTGATACGAAAATTCTATACATGAATAATTTCCCGAAGGGACACAAAACGACTCTCAAAAGTGAAAGTAGAATCCAAGTTTCCTAAACAATTGTTTTATTCAGTGAAAAATTACAATATGATTGTAATTTTCTTTTATCCCTTATCTTTGTTGTCTCCTATATATAGTGGTTTAACCCACAACTGGTTGTAGGTACGAATTCCCCTACGTCGTGCCTTTAGGGCACGATGTCGTGTAGACCTCAGGGTCAACCCCTTCCAAGGGTTCGTCACGCAGACGAGACACACACTCTGAAGTCTTTCAAAACCCAAGGACCAACATTAGAGTCCTACGTTTGACTATTATAGTAGTTAGACACTCGTTTAACGTCGAGAATCAAGTAATATTACGACAAAAGAGATAGGACATTTTGAACTCACAATTCGGACCCCGAACCAACCGGTTTGGGTGAAGTCCCCGAGTTGTCAGGGTTCTAAACAGGGTATAGAATAGATACCACGACGTTCCGAATGTGAGTGTAGTCCCGTCACAGGTATGTCAAATCTTCGTTCCAGTCTCCGGACGACACGAAACAGAGAATTCTGATTTGTTCTGAATAAATAAATTAAAGGGGTTGTAGGACCACTAGTAACACTTCTAGTCACTAGTTACGTTTCTTTATCTCCTTTTGTTATCTTACCCTTTCTGATCTTTAGAGAAGTTCTTTTAATCTCTATGGTTCCCTTGTAAAGTAAGTTTCTACCCGTTTTATTTCCTGTCTTTATAATACCTGGATTGTCTTCGTCTTCTATAATTCTTCTCCACCGTTCTTGTGTGTCTTGATATGTTTTTTCTCGAAGTTCTAGGTTTATTGGTACTGTCACACTAGTGAGTAGATCTCGGTCTGTACGACCTTACACTTCAGTTCACCCGGAAGCCTTCGGAGTGATACTTGTTTCGATCACCTCCACTACCTTAAGGTCAACTCTATAAAGTTTAGGATTTTCTACTACGATACTTTGATGACGTGAGTTATACGGTCGCTTAAACCTTTTGAGTCGTCACCGGTGTCCTGACCTTTTCCAGTCAAAAGTAAGGTCAAGGTTTCTTCTCGTTACGGTTTCTTACGAGTTTGATGTCGTGTTAACGTGAGTAGAGTGTGTCATCGTTTCATTACGAGTTTTAAGAGGTTCGGTTCGAAGTTGTCATACACTTGCGACTTGAAGGTCTATAAGTTCGACCAAAATCTTTTCCGTCTCCTTGGTCTCTAGTTTAACGGTAGTAGGCAACCTAGTAGTTTTTTCGTTCTCTCAAGGTCTTTTTGTAGATGAAGACGAAATAACTGATTCGGTTTCGGAAACTGACACACCTAGTGTTATTTGATACCTTTTAAGACTTTCTCTACCCTTATGGTCTGGTGGACTGGACGGAGGACTCTTTAGAGATACGTCCAGTCCTTCGTTATCAATCTTGACCTATACCTTGTTGTCGGCCCAAGGTTTATCCTTTTCCTCATGTAGTTCCGACGAATAAACAGTGGCACGAATAAATTGAATATACGTCTCATGTAGTACTCTTTGCGACCCGACCTCCTTCGTGTTCGACCTTAGTTCTAACGACTCTCTTTATAGTTATTGGAGTCTATACTTCTACTTTGGTGTGAATCCCGTCTTTCACTTCTTCTTGATTTCTCGGACAACTACTTTCACTTTCTCCTCTCACTTTTTCAATCGAATTTCGAGTTGTAAGTCTTTTGATTCTAGTACCGCAGACCAGGGTAGCGAAGTACCGTTTATCTACCCCTTTGTCACCTTTGTCACAGTCTGAAATAAAAACCCCCCGAGGTTTTAGTGACGTCTACCACTGACGACGGTACTTTAATTTTCTGTGAATGAGGAACCTTCTTTTCGATACTGGTTGGATCTGTCGTATAATTTTTCGTCTTTGTAATGAAACGGTTGTTTGCAGGTAGACCAGTTTCTATACTAAGAAGACCATCAGTACATACCTACACTGTCGACCTGATATTTCTTTCGACTCACGGTTTTTTAACTACGAAAACTTGATACCACAACCTCGTCTAAACTCTCAGGGAACATGACGTTCCTCTAGTTTGACCAGGTAGGATTTCCTTTAGTCAGGACTTATAAGTAACCTTCCTGACTACAACTTAGACTTTGGGGTTATGAAACCGGTGGATTACGCTTCTTGACTCAGTAACCTTTTCTGGGACTACGACCCTTTCTAACTTCCGCCCTCTTCTCCTACTGTCCTACTCTACCAACCTACCGCAGTGGTTGCGTTACCTGTCACTCAAACTCGTTTGAGGTCCTTAACCACTACCTGTCCTTTCGGACTGTACGACGTCAGGCATCCCAGCGTTTCTCAGTCTGTGTTGACTCGCTGACTTGATTGGACTTGTAGGACCACCGAGTCACCATCTCTTAGGCGGATGGTCACGTTCTCTATGGTAAAGCTAGGGACCAGACCCTTCTAGGGTGCACGGCGTCACGTTGTTTCGGACACACGGTGTTGACAATCGGACACGAGATCTCGGGGTCTCGCCGTTGGTGACTCGGGTGCACGACGTTGACGACTTCGGGTGTACGGTATCTCAGGTATAAGGAGTTGTTCTCTTCGTTGGTGTCACTCTTCGGGTACGTGACGTTGATTTCTCATCGCGGGTGAGTGGTGTTGATTTCCTTTCGGGAGCGTCGTCGTTTCTGGGTCGTACCGGTTTTTATTTATTTATTCATTTTTAAACTTCTATTCACAACTCTATATATGAATAATTTTATATATACGACATAGTTCACTTTCGTTAATTAACTTTTTTTCATTTTGAGTAGGAGATTAAAGGAAAGGGTATTGTTATATTTTAAGAGAAACATTGAGACAAAGATTTTTAATAGTGAACACTTAAGAATTTTTTCATGAAATCTTAAAAATTTAATTATTGGTTATTATTTAAGGTAAAAAATCCTATTGAATGTATATGTCATGCGACAATATATATGTCAAGTCAGCGAGTCAGTACAGGTTGAGAAACACTGGGCTACTTAGTGTCGTGTGGTCCGGAGGGACAGGTAGTGGTTGAGGGTGTCAAATAGGTTTGAGTACAGGTAACTCAACCACTACGGTAGGTTCGTAGAGTAAGAGACAGTAGGGGAAGAGGAGGAAGGGAGTTCTGAAGGGTCGTAGTCTCAGAAAAGTTTACTTAGTCGAGAAGTGTAGTCCACTGGTTTCATCACCTCAAAGTCGAAGTTGCAGTCAGGAAGGTTACTTTTGGGTCCTGACTAGAGGAAGTCCTACCTGACCCACCTAGAGGAACGACAGGTTCCCTGAGAGTTCTCAGAAGAGGTTGTGGTGTCAAGTTTTCGTAGTTAAGAAGTCACGAGTCGAAAGAAATATCAGGTTGAGAGTGTGGATATATAATGGTGATCTTTTTGGTATCGGAACTGATAGGCCTGGAAACAACCGTTTCATTACAAAGACGAAAAATTATACGACAGATCCAACCAGTATTAAAAGGAAGGTTCCTCATTCGCAGAAAATAAAGTACCGACTTCAGTAGTAGACGTCACTAAAACCTCGGGGTTTTTTATTCAGTCGGTGATAAAGGTCACAAAGGGGTAGATAAAGGGTACTTCACTATCCTGGTCTACGGTATTAGAAGCAAAAGACTTACAACTCGAAATTCGGCCGGAAAGTGAGAGGGGAAAGTGAAAGTAGTTCTCCGAGAAATCAAGAAGAAGTGAAAGACGGCATTCACACCAAAGTAGACACATAGACTCCAAAAACTATAAAGAGGGGTGTCAGAACTAAGGTCGAACACGACGAAGGTCGGGTCGTAAAGAGTACTACATGAGACGTATATTCAATTTATTCGTACCACTGTCATATGTCGGAACTACATGAGGAAAAGGATAAACCTTGGTCAGACAACAAGGTACAGGTCAAGATTGCCAACGAAGGACTGGACGTATCTCTAAAGAGTTCTCCGTCCAGTCCACGAGACCATAAGGGTAGAGAAAGTCTCAAAAGGTGTCAAATAACACTAGATACGTCAGTTTCCGAAACCGAATCAGTCATTTCGTCGTCGTCTACAAAAGGACCTTGAGAGAACGAAAAAGGTACTAGGTCGCCTACAACCGTTAAACAAGAGACCAAGGAGACGGAAAAGATTTTGGTCGAACTTGTAGACCTTCAAGTACCAAGTACATAACGACTTCGGACCGAACCTCTTAAAACTTGTAACGAAATGATCACACACTCTACTCACGTTAACACGTCATCAAACTCGTAAGAAACCGTACGAAAAGAAGCTCTAACCGTACTTTTGACTGGAACAGGTCAGAACACCGGTGACGACTCAAAAGGTTTAAACGACTGTATAACTTACGTCGTGAAAGTGTCGTAGTAGAAAATCCTAAACTTCATCGAGTTGACCTTAAGGTAATGGAGGTCATCCAAACAAGTATCACTACGAAGGATTCCGGGGGAACTGAAGTGTAAGGTCCTACAGACCGAGATCTACTCACTAGTGTGGTAGTATTAATAGACCCAGCACTTCTAGAAAAAACATGTCAAAAAGACACATAAGAACGGTGGAGAAATATCGGATATACTTTACGATTATCCTTAACCGTATTTTTCACAGTCAGATACTTATTCCCTATTAGTTCACAAAATATTTGAGGAGAGGAAACTCTTAAAATAAAACTAAAAGTTCTCTCGTAAGTCTAAACATCACACAAACAACAACGTGGTTCCCATATTTGAATTAATATAACAAAAAAATTCTGAGACGACATTATTAAACACGTATTTCCTCGAGTACAAGATAATCATCTCTACCAACCTTCGAGTTCCTACGTTTATCTTGTCTCGTCAAAATCGATGAACGGTAATTTTTCACCGAAGAACGAAATAACGGGACAGACAAGGTACGAGGAAGATTAAGTGGTTTCACGTTTAATCCGAGAGGATTCTTCTTAAATGTGTGTCGAAGTCTACAGATGGGAATCCAACATGATTAATCCCAGTTTTGACTATTTTGAATTTAAACCGGTTTCATTTGACATCTACCGAATCATAGTGACACCAAGTTTGAGTCTTTACATAATTCAGACACGACTCAGTTTTGGTCCCTTTATAAGCCATTTTATAAAGAAATCGGTTGAAACCCAATATAATAGTGGTCGGACTCTTTATACTCGGTCTTTCTACTAAAATTATTCACAATTGACCAGAGTATCAGGTTTTTGTCCTCGTCCGGTTCTTCCATAACGAGTCGGAATGACGTGTCATAAATTTTACTAGAAAAAGTTCTCGTAATAGACAACCAAAAAACAACAACGACGATTTTATCAACATTTATATCCCGAGACTCTACACAAACTGCACTTAGACTCATTTGAGGTCCTCAACCACTACCTGTCCCTCCGGACCGCACGACGCTAAGTACCCCAACGTCTCAGTCTGTACTGACTCGCTGACTTGACTTGACTTGACTATGTACAATAGTTCCAAACGAAAAGGAAATTAAACTGAAAATGACAGTGAAAGTCAAAAATACATTCTAAGTGAATTTTTCGTTATTAATTTTATAAGACTATGTAGGTGAAATGAGGGAAACAAAGGAAATGGGAATAGATACGTGGACGATGGTTGTCTTTCGGGATTCGAAGTACTCCATTTTTCACAAGAAAATATAAACCATACACGGATTTCACAACTCATTATAGAGAGGCAGGACATACAGTCTCAAGGTTGTATGACTCAGGTCACGACACTGAAGATCTTAGGGGTAATTCGAAGTGTCGGGGACCTTTGAGGGGATAGTCCGGAGTGTCTCAGAACAGGATATGTTACCAACACCACCACCACCACCAAATCAGTGAGTCAACACAGGTTGGGAAAGCTAGGGCACCTGACATCGGGTGGTCCGAAGAGACAAGTACTTAAAGGGTCCGTCCTATGACCTCACCCAATGACAAAGGAAGAGGTCCCCTAGAAGGGTTGGGGTCCTAGTCTGGGTACAGAGGACGTAACGTCGCCTAGGAAATGGTGCCTCGGTGGTCCCTAATGGGGATATACATATCTCGAGTCATAAACCTGTTTCTATGTTTCTTAGGGTCAGGTCCAAAGAACTCGAGAAGGAGACTTCGAGAGAAGAGAGATCATGAACAGGGTGTTTAAAGAGAACGAAAATTTCATACGACTTACGGTCAGAAAAAAAAAAAAAAAAAAAAGAGGTGGTTGACTCCATCTATATATGGGAAGTAAACCCAAATTGAAGGGACACAACGTTAAACCTTTTATGATGGGTCGTCTTTTGACCGTTACATAATAAAAATGAGTAGGTAGTGTCACGATAATAGGTAAAAGACTTTTGTCTATATTATATACTTCGTTGAAAAAAATATCATCAAATATCCCCTTTCTCTTCAGGTCATAGGTAATAAAAGTAGTACTGACTTTGGTCTTCAACTAACTTAACTAAAAATAGCACCGTCGACGAATTAAAAAAAAGAAGTCACCTAATTATAAAGATTTACAAACTGTTATATCAAGGTCTTCATGGTCACTTTAAATAATTCGAAGATCTATGACGAGGAAAAATCCGATAGGATATTTATAAATATCTTAGTCATTATCTGAAATACTTCAAGGATAAAACTCGAAGTACAATCTTCTCATCGACCTCTCATCATACGTCTACATTTTATTCTTGTCGTATTTTGTGAGGGAAAATTAAAATTTCTCAAAAGTATAGGTAAGTCTTTTATTTCGTTCGTTTTCTCTACTACCATTTCGTTCAATGGTTAATATCCCCTTCACTCCAGTCTACTCGAGGAATCAATGGTCCTCTGGTCATTCACGGGGAGTGACGGGGAAACTATTCTTGTTAGTGATCGACCCCGGACTCCGAACACATATCCTCACACAGTACACAATAATAAGTCAGTGAGTCAGCATAGGGTGTGAAACGCTGGGGTACTTGACGTCGTGCGATCCGAAGGGACAGGAAGTGGTGGAGGGTCTCGAACGAGTTTGAGTACACGTAACTCAACCACTATGGTAGGTTGGTAGAGTGGGACACAGTGGGTGAAGAGGACGGAAGTTAGAAAGGGTTGTAGTCCTAGAAAAGGTTACTCACCCGAGAAGGGTAGTCCACCGGTTTCACAACCGCGAAGTCGAAGTCGTAGTCAGGAAGGTTACTTATAAGTCACAACTAAAGGAAATCCTAACTGAACAAACTAGAGGAAAATCAGGTTCTTTGAGAGTTCTCAGAAGAGGTTGTGGTGTCAAGTTTTCGTAGTTAAGAAGTCGTGAGTCGGAAAAAATACCAGTCAGAACATGCATTCTATCTCCACTTCGTTCCTGACCAATCCGTCCTCTACATGTCTCTCGTCCTCTTGTCGGTAGAACTCACCGGACTGGAATGTGTACACGTCAGACTTAAGAAATGTGTTTAAAGACTAGAATAGGACATTTGTCACGACACTCCATTATAAAAGTAGAATTTTAACTTTTTTGATTCATAATATCTCCAATTTATTTTATAGTTCATGTTCACTCAACATCAACAGTAAGTCAGCGATTCACCACAGGCTGAGGAACGTTGGGGTACCCCACGTCGTGTGGTCCGAAGTTTAGATCAAGATAAATTACACAGTCTCAGACTTGAGATTGATAACATGACATCAAGTCTTGACTGATGTACCGTCTTTACCCTTAGTCGAACCCAGAATTTCTTCTCAATTATAAATATTCTTACTTTGTCGTTTCTCTTTATTTTTAGTGGAGTTCCTTTTCGTTACATATCTTGGTGGAACTGATCTTATCCTACAATGACCACGTATAAAATTTAATATACTTAACCTCTCATTGTTCTATTAACATGTGCTTTTATTAAGATTCTCCAAAAAGATGGACGGTTTCTCTCCTACTTATACCATCTTTTTTCCTAATTTTAGTCCGTCTGGGAGATCCTCTGAATGAGTATCATTAGAGTATTACTGACTGATTTCTGACCTAAGTCCCACTATCGTAACCCTAACCACCTCTCTTCATTGTACTTTCTGTCTAGTTCATTTTTTGTAACTAGTCTTGAACTAATGTTTGATTTGACGCTCAAAGTCTTTCCTCGTGTAAAAATCAAAATCTTCTCTCACTCTAACCCTCTACTGACTATTTCTATCCTCTTTCCTGTTTCAACCCTTTCCTACCATTCTGGCACAACTGAAACAAGGGACGGCCGTAAATTGACATACCTGAACCTCAAATCCATGTTCTTGTCCCTTACGTCTGTAAACTTTATAGTAGTCACAAGTAAATGAAGGAAACACGGAGAGAGGTCAAAGGAGGATTGGTCTGGTACTGTAAAAAGTGATAGATCGATACGTAAATAATGTCTATTGTATTGCATAGACAAAAAGGAAATATCTTTCTTTAAGACCTCGTTGTCGTTGTTCTTGCTTTACTATTGTCGAAAGTACCGTAAACATACAAAACGTTACTCCTCAAGGAGCCTTTGTCCATCGACAACACATACATAAATTTACAATGACAAAAAGTAGACTTTTGAATAGTTTTACGACTGTCACCCACAAAATTAGAATATATCTAATTCAATGCACCTAACCGAGTCAGGGTAAAGTATATAGGTGTCACTAAAAAAAAATTATATGGTTTGTAGTTTCTACCTTACATCAACGAGATTCGTTTCATCCCCTTATTTAAAAAAATTTTCGGTCTTTATCTAAACACAAATTACAACATCCCGAAAAATTTTAGGCAACTGTCCGGTTCTGGTACACGTTGTCTACACGGGAAGACATAATTGAACATTTGAGATTTGGAAGTCGTCGAAAACCACAAAATAAAAATTTGTAATTTTTACTATTTCTAGATTCCCCCTTTTATGCATCCCTTAACCGTTAAGACAGTGGTTGGGGTTGACCGGACTTTGGTTGACTATATGAGACTAAGTCAAGATTTTGATTGGTGTATCTCAATCGTAGTCTGAGGCGACCTTTTCCCTATCTGATGGGTGAGGTCATCGGTAAGAACCGAAGGTAAGAACCGAAGGTAAGAACCGAAGGGAACACCGAGCCGACTATTTCTTAGGCGGACGTTACGTCCTCTGGACCCAAGTTAGGGACCCAACCCTTCTAGGGGACCTCTTCCTTTTCCGATGGGTGAGGTCATAAGACCGGACCTCTTAAGGTACCTGATATGTCAGGTACCCCAGTGTTTCTCAACCTGTGTTGACTCGACGAAAGTGAAGTGAAGTGAAGTGACACCCAAATTCCCGTAGTAGGGGCTGTTCTGACGGGGGAGAAATCTATGGTGTGTTCAAGTCTTTAAGGGAACCTGTCGACGTGAAAACTGGTTGACCGATGTTTAAGTCCCTAAAGGTCGTTATTAAACGAATCCAAGTAATTAAGTGATCTTACTGAGTGTTTTGAGTCTCTTCACAATCGGTATTTTCTATGTCTAGTCCTTGTCAGTCTAATTCTCTGCGTATCTCGACCTAGGCCAACCCGGGATTTGTGTCTTGAAGACACGGAAGAGTTTCTTAGTCTTAGACAGTGGAGGACCGTACAGTCACATAAGTGGTTGGTTCTTAGAAGTGACTTAAAACCATAGGTCTTAAAAATGTACGAAGTAATACACTCGTACGACGACGACGACGACGATTCAGCGAAGTCAGTACAGGTTGAGACACGATGGGGTATCTGTCGTCGGGTGGTCCGAGGACACAGAGACCCTAAGAGGTCCGTTCTTATGACCTCACCCAACGGTAAAGGAAGAGGTTACGCACTTTCACTTTTCGCTTTCACTTCAGCGAGTCAGCACGAGCTGAGAATCGCTGGGGTACCTGACGTCGGATGGTCCGAGGAGGTAGGTACTCTAAAAGGTCCGTTCTCATGACCTCATCCCACGGAAACGGAAGAGGTGTATGAAGTAAATTAATACCTTGAATCAGAGGTCTGGGAGAGAGGAAAAACCTCCAGTCCCACCGAGACCCAGGGATTTGAAACTAGTGAATCAATAAATCAGAAAGACCGTTAGTTGGGGGTAAGACTTTGTAAGATCTTCGGATGGTGTTCAATGAAATAACCGTATTGTTTTTATTAGAATCTCTTTAAGGTTCCCAAAAACTTCAAGTCACGGACCTTGGTTTCTGTTTCTGGTTTGTTTAAAGAAAAATATGTTGTCATGACAAATGTTCACATGTAATTGAATTTATGTTCAGTACTTCAACATTGGAGATCCTTCACCCTTATCAAAATTACTGTTACACCTCACCTGTTAGTAAGACGACGGGTGAACTTCCTTTCGTCAGAAATCAAATTTTTTTTTTGGTTGATTCGTGTCATTGACTGTAACAACAGACTTTTTGTAACTTTTCCTCTCCCATTGATAAACAAACTTAAATCTTTTCCCAAACCTACTTCGTAGTTACAACTTTTGTGGTCAATACTTCTAAACTATGAGTATATCTAGTCAATCGTATCTCCTTTTGGATACGGTTCCGGTCAGTAATACGAAAATTGTGACAGATAAAGTTTCTCTAAATACCCCTACCGTCACTCCTGGTCGAGGGTTAGTTTTTCAAATAGTTCGTGACGATGAAGGAAAATTGTACAATAAAGACTAAATTGTGATTCTGATACTAATTGGGTCGCTCCTCGGCACACTGATAATAATCCTTAGAGATCATAATTTTAAGATGTTTATAAAAACAAAAGATATCGAATTCAAAAACACTATTTACATGTATGACTACACTAAACTTTATATATAAGAATACTAAATATAATTTGAGTCCCTATGTACCCATAGTCCTATATTACTGACTTTCAAACTATCTCTTTCCGTCAGTCGGACAACGTCTCTGTCTTCCAACGAAATAGAACGTGGTATGTTGGCTCACGTACACGCACGTACCCACGAGTGAGAAGAGGCTGAGAAACGTTGGGGTACCTGACGTCGGACGGTCCGAGGAGACAGGTACCTTAAATGGTCCGTTCTTATGATCTCACCCAACGGTAAAGGATGAGGTCCCCTAGAAGGGTTAGGTCCCTAGCTTGGACGCAGAGGACGCAGAAGAGGTAACCATCCGTCTAAGAAATAGTGACGTGGTGAACGGTGTCGAAATTGGTTACTATTTCTATTCGTTACAGAATAAAAATATTTTACAGGGGAAAGGAAGGCGTCGAGAACAAATACTTTTCCAGACAAATATTACTTTCTAGTTGTTATATTGGACTAAGGTCGATACGTGCTATAATCGTTACAAACCCCTAATATAAACACAAGAAGGTCGGACCCGTATTTTTCTTATCTTTTTGTATACCACACCTATTAACAGTTCTTATCTTTTTACTCCTGTAAGAACGATAGGACACAAATACAAATAACATCACAGTAATGACTACTCTACCCTAAATGAATGTGGTAAAACGACAAATGAAATAAATAATTCAAAAATTTTTAAAGAAAGGAAGTAATGACGGAAGACAAAACCACTCGTCTGTAAAAGATCCCGTGGTAAAGTTAAGGGAACAAAGAAAATGGAATAAAAAACTCAATAAAAGATCACCAGATGAGTGATACGTGATATTAAATGATTCCTAATGTTAACTGTAAAATTGAATTTTGTCAACTTGAGTCTAATTATGGTCACATTAAGTTGTTATGTGTTTTTTAAACGAGGTTTTACCTAACGAGGAGGGGGTGAGGAAACACGATAATAACAGGTATTTAATGTACAAATATGTATTATTCAAGTAATTGTAGAAATTTTAAAAACAAAGTACGTCAATAAAAATATAGTCTATACCCTTCTTTTCTAAATATTTGTTTAAGTAAATATGACGGAAAATATAAACTGATACACTGATGGAAATGATCATGAATAAAAAAATTACACATAAACTTAATGATAGATCGTAATAAAATAAAATAGGGTTTCCTAAACAAAATCAAAGAATAACCCGTTCAGGAAATTGTCACTTAAACCAGCCCAAAATAATAGACCCTTACAGAACTAAAGTAGAAGTAAAAAAGAGAACCATACCCAGAAAGATTAAATAAGATGTACTTCAAACAGCCTGAAGAAGTTACAAAGTCAATTACAAAAGGTAGTTTAAACTCCTCAAAAATCGACAACAAAGAAGTTTATAATAAAGACGGGGATAGGAAAAACGAAAACCCCTTAGGATAATATGTATCTGACCATCTACATCATTAGAGACTCCAAGTTAAATTAAAAACCGTAACAAAGAAGAAGACAAGACGTGTGACTTTTTAGATTTAACTGGAAGTTCAAGTAACTATGAAATAAGACGTCAAGTTTAAAAGAAAACCCGGGAAGATCACTTAAAAAGTAAAGTCAATGATATGTAAAGTAGAGGTCTTAAACACACAAAACAACTTAAAGATAGAAAAATAATCATAAGGGTAAAACCATTCCCATAGGAATATGGAAAAAAACTAATAAATCAGTGTCAAAAGAAATCAAGAAACGTGTATAAAAATATTAGATTAAATAGAATACTAGAAACAGACAATACAGGTTGTAAACCCGAATGAGTCTTTATCACTGTCAAAGATAACTGATGAAAGACAAGTATACCAACAGTACTTCCACCAACGATTTCGTCAAACCCCGGTCGATGCACAGATTTGTTCAATCCTTTTTATTTGACACATTACAGTGACATGTATCAGACAGTAACCATATACATGATTATTCAGGGGGTTTTGACAGTGGAAACAAAATACTTGATTTAAACACCGTTTGTGTTTCATATATAAAATGTGTATTCTAAAAAAGACACATTTTAAATGTAATATAATGTATTTAATTTTAAAAGGAAGATATGTACTTGACTAGTTTTTCTACCAGTAACACATACGTTCAATAGTATTGGGAATGTACTTTAATCTATACACTTGACACCTAAGGTCAAAACTAGGTTACTATTCGATTGATTTACAGACACTAGGACCCAATATAAACAAATATATAAAGAGAACTCATCAGCAGAGAAGGAATAATTAACCTTCTCATCCGTTTCGTGTAAATAAATTATCAAATTTCCTGTCTATGAGTCAAGTGGTCATCTCACATTAGGATGAGTCACCGTCTAACACCTTGTTTAAACCTGAGGGAAATTTCTTGACTATATAAAAGTACGTATGATATTGTGTCTGAAGGGACCACCGAGTCACCATTTTTTTATATGGACGGTTAAATCCTCTACGTCGAAGGTAGGGACTCAACCCTTCTAAGGGACCTCTTCCTTTACCGTTGGGTGAGACCATAAGAACAGACCTTTTAGGGTACCTGTCTCCTAGGACCACCCGATGTCAGGTACCTTTATCGTTTCTCAGTCTGCACTGAATCACTGATTTGAAGTATTGCATAATTGAGAAAGTATCGGGTTTACACACAACGGTACAAATTGGAAACAAACAGAAGATTCATCATAACAATAGTAATATTTACGATAGTAATATTTACGATGAGGACTGGACTAAACAAGGATCTACTCAAAATTTATTACATCTAACGAGTTTAAAGAAGGATCTAGACAAGAAAACTTGGTGTACCGGTCTCTTGTACGAAAGTTGTAACCTAACGGTCTGTTGTAACATTTGACGTTACTTAAAGACACATGTAATGTCTTTTTCGAACTGTTCATTCATATAAAAATACTTTGTGTTGGATTTCGATAGAATTAGAACCTGAGGTGACACTTAAAAATTTTTAAATATCAGTGTTCATTAATTTCTTTATCCTAAAAGAGTAAAGAGTACAACCTCCTCAAGTGTAAAACATACCGTCAGGAATAAAACACATCTAGTATAACGGAAAATCAACGGAAGTTTATATTTACAGTATACATCGTTTGTCACATATATGGTGACATTCCATACAATATATCCCATACTTTTTATATGAATGGTCGTATTCTTTCTCTTACAATAATACAGGGAAGGAGTAATCATAGAGGGAAGTCAGCACAGGCTGAGACACGCTGGGGTCTCTACCGTCGGGTGGTCCGAGGGGGTAGGGACCCTAAGGGGTCCGTTCTTGTGACCTCACCCAACGGTAAAGGAAGAGGTTACACACTTTCACTTTTCACTTTCACTTCAGCGAGTCAGCACAGGCTGAGGATCGCTGGCGTACCTGAAGTCGGAAGGTCCGAGCAGGCAGGTACCCTAAAAGGTCCGTTCTCATGACCTCTCATAGAGGGACTCATTGATGACAGGAAGTGAAACCTAAGTATTAAAGATACGAAGAGGGATATTAATAAGATGTGTAAATCATTTCAGTTTAAGGATCTATAATAAGTCGAAATCCACTTTGTATCATAGGACGAACATAAAAAAATTACAATCACAATTAAATGTAAATATATAGCATTGTGAGGTGAAAAGAACTCCAATATAAGACCGACAAATTGAACATCTTTATTCCTTATTTTAAGAGACGTAGTGGTTTTACAAAAAGTTTTTAGACAAGTGAGAAGAAAGATTCTTTCCCGAGTCTTAAAATGAAAGTTTGGGATCAAAATAAGTGAGTTTATATCATGATTACTTACGTCACAGAGTCGGGTGTTGTAAACCTCGTTATTGTAACTCGTTCTTTATGGGTAATATTTTAAGATTTAAGTTTAAGACCATGGTTGTCATGTAACTTTGTTCAGAGAAGTGAGAAAATTACTTACTAGGAAGTAAATATTTTATTATGGTCCACACAAGAGATTGTTCTGTTCGTCATTACTTATAGGAATTAGTTGAATAAAGGGTATTTAACAAATGATATTTTCTTATATCAATAAAGACACCGTATTTTTTATTAACTCTAGAACAAACCATCTCTGCCTTTTCTTAATTTTTTATCGTTGTTTTTGAATAAAGTCAGTAAAACAATAGTTTGGGTTCAAGTATACGGGTTGAGTGTCACTCTGGTTCGTTTGGTTTTGCAGCCAAATTGTGTCTTTCCAAATAACGTTCCCGGTGTGTTTCTTTTGTCCACCGAGTACGAGTCTTCTGGCGTTGAGGGATTACCCAAAGTCCCTTCGTTAAAAAATTGAATTAAATAAATCAAAAATTAACTTCCTATTAACGAAATGTCTTAAAACAAACAAAGACGGTTTATAGTCAGTATCCATATACATACAGGGGAGGGAGAACTTGGGGGGAGGGTAGAGGAAGGGGTCGGGTGGGGAGATCTATCAGTGTCTCGGGGACAAACTCAAGGGACTCAGTATGACGTTTAAGGGGGACCGAGAGATAAAGTGCATACCATTATATTCAAAGGTACACTGAGAAAGGTATGTAAAGTGGGAGAGGAAGGAGGAGGGAGGGTGGTAGGGCACAGGTATTTAGACACAAACTAGTCGAATACATGTTAAGAGATTAACTAACTACAACTCCATTGTCCCGTCACAGTGTTCCCAATTGTAATAGTTAGGAGTCCAAGGTCATCTAGACCTCGGGTGCATGGGTACCAGTAGTCCATAAAGTTCTTCCTGGATTTCTAAGGTACTGACGGTATACCGACTAAATGATAAGCTAAATGATAAGTTTAAGTATGTTCAAGAGGACTGGGTTGACGATAAAAACAGTGATGTACAAGGATAGAACAGTCAGTAATCAAGAACTCTACCTGAAAACACTGAGTCCCCTCCGGACCTTCTGACGTTGAAAAGATGTCCGTTCTCCGTCCGTCTCCCGAACCACCTTCCCAACACAGGACCCTTACGGGGTATCACAGGACGAACCAATATTAAAATCACAAAAGTACTTAAGAAACATTGATCTTTCATCTTGAGAATACTGACAACCGATTTTCAAGGTCCGTCATAGTCGACAGGTCGAATCATACTCTTTTCTGTAAAAAGATCATTAGACAAGCTTTAACCAGTAATGACGAAGTAATCCATTACTAAGGGTGAATCCCCTTTATGAGATCGTCTTCCATGTACACTTACTATTCTATCATTTTCATCGTGAATGACACACGGTACTTATACGATCCGTAAAATAAGTATATATACATATTTATTTCGTACCAAATTTACACAAGTACATAACAAGTATAAAACATATTTAATAAGAGTACTAATACTTAAATATACATATGTAACAGTATTCATAAGAGATTTTACATCCACAATAGAAGTCCAATCTCTAGTCTTTTACTCACCATTGTCTCCATTGTTCATTGAACTGGTTCAGGGTGTCGACCTCGATCCTCAATCTGGGACGTTTAGTCCAGTGTCAAGTCAAGTCAACGAGTCAGCACAGGCTGAGAAACGGTGGGGTACTTAGCGTCGTGCGGTCCGGAGGGACAGGTAGTGGTTGAGGACCTCAAGTGAGTCTGAGTGCAGGTAGCTCAGTCACTACGGTAGGTCGGTAGAGTAGGAGACAGCAGGGGAAGAGGAGGACGGGGGTTAGGGAGGGTCGTAGCCTCAGAAAAGGTCACTCAGTTGAGAAACGTACTCCACCGGTTTCATGACCTCAAAGTCGAAATCGTAGTAAGGGAGGTTTCTTTAGGGTCCCGACTAGAGGAAGTCTTACCTGACCAACCTAGAGCAACGTCAGGTTCCCTGAGAGTTCTCAGAAGAGGTTGTGGTGTTAAGTTTTCGTAGTTAAGAAGCCGTGAGTCGAAAGAAGTGTCAGGTTGAGAGTGTAGGTATGTACTGGTGACCTTTTTGGTATCGGAGGTACTTAGTTCCGTTTAACCTTCACCAGTTTGTCTTCTACCGTTCTCACTTGTAGTTGTAAGATCCTTAGTCACTTGATTTTACCTGACCTTACCCACTT
Source organism: Capra ibex (assembly GCA_006410555.1). Taxonomy (NCBI): domain Eukaryota; kingdom Metazoa; phylum Chordata; class Mammalia; order Artiodactyla; family Bovidae; genus Capra; species Capra ibex. Next base: position 56,059,606 of record SJYO01052474.1, read on the forward strand.
AAATTGAGTCTACTGGTAATATAGATGATGACACCCGTCCTTAGGGAATCTTCTTTACCTCATCGGTAGTACCAGTTATTTTCTCAGGCTTTACGTCATGAACCTACGTTAGAGTTTTTACTGTCTTACTAGAGACAAGTAAAGGTTCCGTTTGGTAAGTTATAGTACCATTAGGTTCAGATACGGGGTTGGTCATTGCGACTTCTTCGACTTCAACTTGCCAAGATATTTCTGGATGTTCTGGAAAATCTTGATTGTGGGTTTTTTCTACAGGAAAAGTAATGTCCCCTGACCTTACGTTTTCATCCTTCAGTTCTTTGTGGACCTCATTGTCCGTTTAAACCGGAACCTCATGTCTTACTTCGTCCCGTTTCCGATTATCTCAAAACGGTTCTTTTAGTCCAGTGTCCTATACGGTTTAGTGTCTGATTAGTAATGTGAGTCACCTTCGTTGGTCACGATCAATAGTAATATTAATAAACTTCTTGTATGGAAGTAAAAGTAAAAATCTTATCTATAAAGTTAAGTTAATCATTTCGTGGTTTTAGTAAAAACCCATTAACTATAGAAATAGTATCAAAATTGATTTATCGGTTCAACCGGTCATATCGGTTGATGTTTTATTTGGTGTTGTGTGTAGGAGATTTCGGTTTACTTATTTCACTCTCCCTAAGGTTTTTTCTTATAATGTAGGGTAAACTTTTGAGACACTCTGGATTTTTTACTCATTTAAAATTCTGGGTCATTATTATTATTTCCAGATGACGTTGTCGATAAGTTCCCAGAATAAATTAGAGCCCCAAACACAGAAAGAACATCGAACGTCACGAACATAACACTCTTCTGGAAGTCCCTGTTTTTATGTGAATTTCTAGTATACTCCTTTTTTGTCGTAGCAGCCTAGTTAGGATTCTTGTCTCTTATACTGGCTAAAATACAGTAGTTGATAAACCATTCCGAAAGAAAAGAGAAGTATTAAATTTTAAACTAACGGACAGATGTTTGTAGTTTTACACCAACTCCCTATGAAAGTTCGTTACCAATCAAATGTTTTCCATTGCACTAGACTAAACAGAGACTAAACGGTCCACGAGTATATCATTTTTCCAACATAGAGATCTTGAGTATCCCTAGAACGAGTTTATTTATTTGCATTTTATAGACCTATCGGTGTAACGGGGGGTAAATAGCAGACAATGGAACTCATGTCCCTGAAGACATAAGATATATGACAACACAAGACATATGATATACATACCTACATACAGTCAACGAATCAGAGCAGGATGAGAAACATTGGGGTATCTGACGTCGGGTGGTCCGGGGAGGCAGGTACCTTAAGAGGTCCGTTCTTGTGACCTCACCCAACGGTAAAGGAAGAGGTTTTCCTTGATATCTCTCTTTCTTTCACTTCAGCGAGTCAACACAGACTGAGAACCGTTGGGGTACCTGGCATCGGATGGTCCGAGGGGGTAGGTACCTTAAATGGTCCGTTCTCATGACCTCACCCAACCGTAAAGGAAGAGCTCATATGATATATGAAGACATATATAATTATGTCCCTAAAGATATAAGAAAAGACTTTTGTAAGAACTGAAGACCCACACGACCCACGACACGATCTATTCGTAAATATCAGAGAAGTCAGTACGGGAAAAGGGGGTAATTTTATAGAAGTGGAAAGAAAGGGGGGGGGGTGTGTGTATGTATATATATATATATATATATATATATATATATATCCTAGCCTCTTCCGTTACCGTCGGGTGAGGTCATGAGAACGGACCTTTTAGGGTACCTACCTCCTCGGACCACCCGACGTCAGGTACCTCAGAGCTTCTCAGTCTGTCCTGACTCGCTGAAGTGAAAGTGAAAAGTGAAAGTACGTAACCTCTTCCGTTACCGTTGGGTGAGGTCACAGGAACGGACCTCTTAGGGTCCCTGCCCCCTCGGACCACCCGACGGCAGACACCCCAGCGTGTCTCAGCCTGTGCTGACTTCGCTGAGTCGTCGTCGTCGTCGTCATCCTACCTAACTACCCCAATGTCACAGTTCCTAAAATTTATGAAACATTTGAGAGGAACGGGTCTTTGGAGTCATGGTAAATGACCGGAGACATCTAATGTCAGGAAAAACACATTCTTCTCCATAAGTCAACCTCCGTTTACAGGAAGAGAAATCTACGTAAACCTTTGAATTTTTCTCTTAAAACCAACTGTGTGACTGACCTCTCACGATGACCCGGATGGGGGTCAGACGACTAAAAATAAAATACATATGTATCGTTTCCTTTCTTTGAGAACACCCTTCCCCCTTGGAAAGGTCCCCGGACTCTCACCTGAGAACAGATTGTGAACCTTTACTTAACAGGTTCCTCTAAGAGCACGAGTGTTTCGTTCCCTGAAATAACTCTTCCCCGTGGCCCCCTCTCGTCGTTTCCCTTGGGTCCTCTTGGCGAGACGGTGTACCGAGTGTCAAAGTCCAAAATACCATTCACCAAATCAAAGGACCAATACCGGTTAGTAAAACTGAGTACCAATAAGAACCCCCGCGCGTGTAGAGAGTCGATTCCACCTAAAGTCGTGCTTCCTAAGACCCCTCAATCATCCTGTACACCTGACCGTAGAGGAGAGAGGAAAACTGAAAAGGACTTAAGAAGGTCAACCACCATTGAACAATCAAGGCGTAATGAAGGGTCCTGGAGGACAACATACTATTGAGTACGCTTCACCAACAATGGCACGGACAGATCCTAACCGTCAAAGTCAGTCACCAAGAGATTGTTTTGATGAGCACTGTTCTCTTCCTCAATTCATTAAGACGTAGTCTTAACTTTCTTTCTACTCCTCAAGGTCAAGAATGTCGAAAGATTTCGTTTATTTTTCACAAAAAACGAGAATTAAACTTTCTTAAAATTAGGTTCAGGTAACCGGTGTTTTCCGTATTAATTATTATTACTCCGTAAAATAGATAACCTGTCTTTCGTATAAGACTTAATACAACCTTCAGAGACAAAATCCTATTTTAAAAACGGACAAGATTGATTAGGAATCGTATAATTTTATTTTAAGGGGAACTCTTTATTCAAATCGTACACAAATTTCTAACAGAGACTTTCCAAACGATGTTTACAAAATGTTGATCGATTTCCATTGCCGTGGGAAACTCAGAAAGTTAGAAGAGCACTTTAGTGAGTCAGTAATTAAGGATCTCGTTTGCGACGAAGTCCCGGGTCGGGTCAGGTTATCCCTGACCTGAAGTCACAATCGAGACTTTATAGGTCGATGACGTCCTTCGGCACCTTCGTTAAATTACATGAAGGCGAGAAAATTCGATTATCAGTTCTCGAATCCTACTCGTCTTGTAACAGATAACGACCTCCATAAATAGAAAATCTCCTCTGAAGTCTCTTTGACGAGTGAGTCTGAGACGACCGTGAAAATCTTTTCAAGCTATGCCCGTAGTTTATCACTCTGACGCTTTTGACCTTAATAGGCACTCCTGGTCGACCGAGATCAACTCGCACGATCTAACGTGACGGGTGCCTCTCGGGTCTAAAGTACACCCTACTTAGCACCGAACTTTCTTCATGAAGTTCTCTTACATTTCCGAAATTATTGTCTATTTTACTTTTAATTTAGTGAAGTCCCATTATGACTATCTATAAAAAATTCCGAAAACCACCCCCCAAGTTGAAAAAAAAAACATAACCCCTTATTGACCAATTGTGACAACACTATCAAAGTCTACCTGTCGTTTCTCTGAGTCGGCATGTAGTACATGTACATAGGTAAGAGGGACCAAACCAAAATTAATCGTCCAAAACTCATGGATGACACACGGTCCATGTCCGAAGGGTCCACCACGATCATTTCTCCATTTCTTGGGAGAACGGTTACGTCCTCTGTATTCTCTAGGTCCAAGTCAGGACCCCAGTCCTTTTAGGGGATCTCCTCCCGAACCGTTGGGCGAGGTCATAAGAACGAACCTCTTAAGATAACTGTCTCCTCGGACCCCCCGATACAGGGTATCCCAGTGTCTCTCATCCTGTGCTGACTTCGTTGAATCGTGAGTACGTGCCTACACGGTCCATGACAGAATCCATAAATATAATTCAGTAAATGAGAATTGGTGTAGGGACACTGTGTCCAAAACAGGAATAGGAGAAAATATGTAATCCATCGATCTCGTATCTCTGTAACTCATTAAAAGGGTTCCAGTGTATAGATTTCGAAAGACATAGTCAAAGGAGGTTAAAAAGGAGTCAAAAATGTTAACTTTATCATGGTCATGGGTGGAGAATATGAAACCCAACCAAACCCCTAAACCAGTCAATTACCACCGTTTAAGAATTACTAGATGTGTGTATGTGTGGGAAACGGATAATAGAAAATATGGTTTGATCTTCTACCGGGTACCAGTTCCATTTCGACTGAAATTAGTCAAGGAATTCCCGAGATTGGGTGTTGGGATCGGTAGAATCGAGAGATACGAAAAGGTAACTCCGGCTGTTGTTATTTCACAAAACAAAGACCTAAAAACCAAAACAAACAAAAAAAGGAAAAGACTGGTGTGATGTGTCGAATACCCTAGAATCAGGGGGTTGGTTCCTAACTTGGATATGGGAACCGTTACTTTCGAGCCTCAGGATTGGTGACTTGACGGTCTCTTCGGTATCCTTTCTACACAAAATTTTTGGAATTTTTCACAATACTACGGAACAACAACAACGAGTCAGTGAGTCAACACAGGTCGAAAAACGCTGGGGTACCTGAGGTCGTACGGTCCGAAGGGCCAGGAAGTGATAGAGGGTCTTAAACGAGTTTGAGTACAGGTAACTCAATCACTACGGTAGGTTGGTAGAGTAGGAAACAGTGGGGAATAGGAGGAAGGTGGTTAGAAAGGGTCGTAGTCTCAGAAAAGGTCACTCAGCCGAGAAGCGTAGTCTACCGGTTTCATAACCTTAAAGTCGAAGTCGTAGTCAGGAAGGTTACTTATAAGTCCCAACTAAAGGAAATCTTAACTGACCAAACTAGAGAAACGACAGGTTCCCTGAGAGTTCTCAGAAGAGGTCGTGGTGTCAAACTTTCGTAATAATTAATTCGTAATAATTGAGTCGGAAGAAACACCAGGTTGAGAGTGTAGGTATGTACTGGTGATCTTTTAGGTATTGAAACTGATATACCTGGAAACAACCGTTTCACTACAGAGACGAAAATTTAAGTGACAGATCCAAACAGCTTTGAACCTTTACTATATTTGAATAGAAACCTTTCTTAACTTTTTCGATTATTGTAGAGATTTCTACATGGTCACGGAATTCGATCTCCTCACGAATAGTCTTCATAGTTAGAATTGTAACAAGAACCTTATAATATTTAATTCCATATTTTTATATATATCCGATTTATCTAAAAAGTTTTGACAAGGTTTATAATTATCACATATCAATCTCTTTTTACTCTCGGTTACCAAAAAATAAAATCAAAAGAAAATCTGAAGTAATAACTTTTTATAAATAATAGTTCTGATTTGATAAGATTTTCAAACCAGTTCGTCATTTATGTAAAGAAAAGAATACCTGAAATTTCTCGTACAGTCAAAAAAATAACAATAAAATATTTAAAAACCGACGCGATAGGTCGAACGTTCTAGAATCAAGGAGTTGGTCCTTAGTTTGAGTCCGGGGGTCGTCACCTTCGAGTATCAGGATTGGTGACCTGATGGTCCCTCAAGAACGAAATAAAAAAAAAAAACTCCTAATTTTTCTTCTTTTTTCTTTTTGTCTTTACTCTCAGTAAGTAACAAATAAGGAGACTCCCTTTTTCGACTGAACTCATGCACCTACACCCGTTTTCTAACTTAACAGTAAAATCATCGATCACAGACGTGTAGGTAAAGAGCGTAGGAGAAAGGAAGTCTTCTCTAAAGTAACTGAAGTATGTAAGATATTTGCAAACTCACGAAAGGTCCATGTTCTACGACCACCTTGTCTTTCTTTTTATACCGTCTTGTCGATGATGAAAATTCCTTGAATCTCTAACCACACTCTTGGTCTACACATTCGCGTAATTAAAGTTGTGAAGCATTACCACATATGTCTTAATTACAAAACTGGTGAAGACATCAACTAGATACACCATTAACTCAGTACGTGGGTGTCTCATAGGGTGAAGCCTTGTCTTAAAAGTCTAGTCGTCATTACCTTAGTAGGTCCCATAAGGACCGTTCTATGTGAGACTCTCAGTATTTTCCACACTCTAGTCATTTGCTACAGGACTAGGGACAAGCCCTGTTTCTCCGACAAGCCCCATGGAAAACCCGAGTCGTTTAACTATCTAAGGTAGAAGAAAGAACCCTCTTTATTAAAAGGACAAATTATTGAGCAAAGTCAAAAAATTATGACTATCTGAACGTTTATTTTATATAATTTCCAGAAAACGTATTAGATTTAATAGATGAATCTCAAACACGAAACAAAAGAGTGTTTGTCTTCCCAAGTTACCTAACCCCCACCCCCCGCCATGTCGACTCCCCTGATCCAGGGTCCGTCAAAGTGGAAGTTTATGAGAACGGAATCTCCCGTCGTCTGACGAACTGTAGTAAAAGCTCCGAAGTCGATGTACAAGACATCCACGAGTACCGAGTTCCGGACTCAAAATGATTTCCCTTCATAAAAACGCCACCATAATAGTAAAAAAATAAATTTAAAAAAATCAAAATTTTATATGTTTGGGTAGACATTGTTTTTTAACAACAACAAATCAGTGACTCAGTATAGGTTGAGAAACACTGGGATACCTGACATCGGGTGATCCGAAGAGACACGTACCCTAAAGGATCCGTTCTTATGATCTTATCTAACGGTAAAGGAAGAGGTCCCCTAGAAGGGTTGGATCCCTAGTTTGAGTGTAAAGGACGTAACCGTCCGTCTAAGAAATGACAACTCGGTGGTCTCTTCAATAATAAATTGAGAATTTGGATAAAAAGTCAAAACAATATTAAGAGAGATGACATTAATAAATGTAAATTTTGTGACAGAGACAAAGACTACCTAAAAAAACACACATTCGTGCACGTTCAAACACTCAAAATCCCTACTTTCCCACGACCCACTTTCCCTGGAAAAAAGGGGTGGGAGAGTAACTAGTATTCGGTAGACTGTGTCTCGAAACTCCTCCACAAGACTTGTAGAAATGACTGTACGGAAGGGTTGAAAAAAAAAAAAACGCAAGAAGAGAAAGGACTATACTAAGTAATCATCCGCGTCACAGAATTAGTCTCTGATTAAAAAAAAAAGAGAAACACAGAACAAGAATACTATTTAGTATGTAAATTGACATGGTTCCGTCTCGTGAGATCCTTTCAGAGTCGGTGACAGTGTAAGTTTAGTGAACAAAGGATAATATGATTACTTGTGTCTCAAGGTAAAACAAGAGTTCGCCATTTACCAATCACGACATAACGGATCTATTTAGGGACACAACACGAATTATGACTCTTTCGACATTTCATTACGAAACTGAAACCTTCAAACTGTCACTTTCTATAAATAGTAGTAAAACCTGAGTTTTGTAAATAACTATTCATTGTAAACGGACATAACAACTTACCATTATGGGGGTTTACTGGGTAGGAACTCATTATAGAACGTCGTCACCGGAACTCAGGCACAGGCGTCTCTGGTCGGTTACGTATTTTCTGAATTAAGTAGTGGTTTTTAAGGTAGATTATTCTTAGGACAACCGTTACCACTCCGGTAAGAATAACAAGTATTACTACGAATCTGCGAAGTACTGCTGAGACCCTTCAGGTAATACCTCAGGTTTAATTGACAGAGATTACTGTAATACCATTTAGAGACACACAGACTCAAATACGTAGTAAATCGACTATCTATTACTGTCGACGTTTTGGAGAGTAATTCAACTACTTACTATCTAAAAGAGATTTAGTATTACCGAGAACATCAGGAAACAAAAATCAATTTACTTATGGAAGGAATTCTTTTACAAAGATTGACTCTCATTTAAGACCATTACAAAAAGATTTATTTCCTATATTTTGTCCTTATAGACATAATATAGTCCACTCCAACCTGAACTGTCAGCGGTATCAAATTGACGAACCTTTTCACGGGTCATTATAAAGAGACATAGGGAGAAATTACGTCACAGACGAAAACGTACCGTGTCACCCTTCTAACTCATCTCTGTCTTCTTTCCGGTTCTCTTTCTTTCTTTACTGAGTTCCCTCTTTTCTCTGTACCAACCCGGTTTTCTTTCGTAAGGACGAGTAGTGACGTAATTCAAAACGACTTTGATACTGATTTAAACAGACTGTATCGGGACGTTTCACCTTGAGGAGGTGCTTAACATTCTCTATTTTCCCTAAACTCATATATATAAACTCATGGTTGATAATGGACCATGGTACACTAAAAATATGTAATTGACAAATGAGTTGTACGTGTTTTGAAAACTTCATTCTAGATTTAACCGTAGTGTAAAGAATCTACAAAAGTCAATGTTAAGTTGAGTTTTTTTATTAAAGATCATGGGTGACACACGGGCTGAGACTTTATATTGTCACTTGTTTTCGGTACAGAAGTGTCTGTAAGATCACGTCTTCTGTCTTTTATTCTTCTGTCTAGGTGTTTTACTAAAGTCCCATACTAGTTACGAAACTTCTTTGTATTTCGTAGGATCGTCTTCTTTTTCATTGAACTTTCTCCCCACAAAATCTGTCACAAGTCTTTTTCTTCACCATTGTAAGTCCTACTGCCTTGGTACAATCCTATACACTCCGTTTGCTACGGTTGTTCACATCTTCATCGGTCCACCTTCAGCCGAACGACACAAGTTCGTTCTTGGTTTCTCACCAGACTGGTCTCGGTCGATTCGTACTCTTTTTCACGACCTTGTGTCACTATCTCTCCCACGGACCGTCTGGTACCTCCGGAATATTCGGTACCCTTCTGGAGACTTAAGGCAAAACTCATACTCTTCGGGACCCTCCCCAATCTGTTTGTCACCCCATGGGGCATCTTTCAAGTGACACCGACGACAGACCCTTTATCTGAAAACCCCTGGAGTCTATCTTTGTCTCAGGTCGATCCTCTCAGAGAGAGTTTTCTATAATCACCAAAAAGATTTTCTAGGGGTTCTCTAAGGACACATGTAGGTCCCGACTCTTTACGATTAAATGTAAATTCTCTTTTCTTAAACTGACTTTCCAATAGAGACGAAGAGCATTTTTCTTTTCGTATAATTTTACAATAATTTGTAACAACGTACGAAAAGTTTACAAACTAAATCCTATATAGACTTTAGGATTGGTAAATCCTATAAAGGATTTAGGATTTGAAACTTAATCTTATATAGTAAAGAATGGGACTTTATTGTCGAAATGATATAAGACGAACATAACAAAATTTTGGTAAACGTAGATCCATGATAGAACAAAACAAAACTCAAGTCACAGATGAAAGAGAAAGGAGAGCGAAGAAGGGGGAAGTGGAGGGGAGAAATTGAGATTAGGGAGACAAGAAGGAAGTTTCCTTGAACCTTTTAGCACCCTTCTTCAAGTTGATCTTCTACTAGCCCTCAACGATCTGGTAGTCCTTCTCATTCTGAATAATAACTACCACGAATTAGTGTCATAAAATTCTCTTCCTTTTATCAAGAAATAAAACTAAAATTCGATGGTAAGACTTTTCTATCTTATTTTTCTTTCTCTTGGGAAAGACATTCGGTACGCAGTAAAGTACATTATATCGGGTTTGAAAGGAGTATGGTCAGTCTTACCGGTAGCAGTTTTTCAGACGTTTATTATTTACGACTTCTTTAACACCTCTTTTCCATGTGAAAACTACTCTTACATTTAACCACGTTAATGATACCTCTTGTAATACGTCCAAGGAATTTTTGATTTTCATCTCGATCGTATACTAGGTCGTCAGAGGGAGTCCGTGTATATAGACCTTTTCTACTTTTGAGATTAAACTTTTATATGTACATGGGGTCACAAGTATCGCCGTAATACATATCATTGGTTTTCTACCTTCGTTGGATTTACAGGTACCTGTCTACTTACCTATTTCTTGTCTACCACATGTTTGTCACCTTATAATAAGTCAGTATTTTTTCTTACTACATTACTATACGGTAAACGTTGTTGTATCTACCTGACTCTCTAATAATATGATTTATTTCATTCAGTCTGTCTTTTTGTCTATAGTTAACTATGTCGTGAATATATACCTTAGATTTCCATACTGTGTGTAATAAATGTTTTGTTTTTATTTGATTCTGTATCTTTTGTTTAAATACCAATGATTTTCCCTTTACCTCACTATTTAAATCCTCAAACGGTAATTATCTATATGTGAGGATATATATTTTATTTATTTGTTGTTCCAAGATGACATATTGTACCCTCTAAATATCTATTATAGAACATTATCGGAAATTACCTTTTCTTAGACTAATTTTTTATGGTCTAAAAAATAGTTTATAGAATAATTTTTGGATATACGAATATTTTACTAAAATATATACATATTTATATATTGACTTATATATGTATATTGACTTAGTGAAACGATGTATGGACTTTGATTGTGTCGTAACATTTAGTTGATATGAAATTATTTTAATTACTATTATGGTTTTATTCAAACTGTATTAATTTTGTTGACAATAAGGTTGATTTATTACAAAACGATGATGTCGACTAGTAACTTGTGTGTCCATTACATATTAAGTTTCTTTTTATATGAGGTCTTAAGAAATGAGTAATCAGGTAACTAGGGATCTGGAATTTGACTATACTAGAAACTTGAGAGGTACGAGGAATGACAACCTTATCTCTTGTATTCTTGATTTAACTCCAATTGAAACAAGACACAAGTAGGGTAACTACTGATTGAATTTTGTAAGTGTCGAAGAAACGAACTTTAATATTCGAGTTCTTCATAAGAAAAGTTGGATTTTCCTAAGGGGCAATAAGTAGAAGGAGAGTGAGTTTCGACAAGTCGGAAAACAGAGAGGACCCTAAAACGAAGAGGACCAAATCGTCCCTGTTCTTCAACTGTCATAGAGTTTTTTATTTACGTTCCTTCCCTCTTTCACCATTTTTCCGGGACATACGAAAAAATATAGACGGTAGTTTAAATTGTGAACGGGGTAAATTTTACTAGTCATAAAGGGTGTACTTTCTATCTTCCAACAGAAAAATTTTATGTGGTAAAAAGTACGTCTTTGTGTGAGACCCGTCACTGACGTGGAGTGTCGTACGCGTGAACCACCAACATCAATTACTCTCTCGTAGGGTAGAGGACTATACAGAAGAGACGTTTAATTTCGACCAACAGAGTCTTTCTGTACCACGACTAAAACATCACTTTATCGACGAGTCTTTCTCTCCGTTTATATTCTTTTATCTCGTCGTGGACAAACGATAAATATAATTAAAGTACCACGATGAAACTTAAAGTTTTTAACATAGTTTTTCGGTATGATATTATACTGTCAGAAATGTCTTTACGGTCTCAACTTTCTCTGACCGTCCCAAAGAATCCCTCGTCTTTCGTTATGGTCCATCATATGGGAACTTCGAGGTACAAACGACAAAATAAAAATTGTGTCACTGACCAGACTAACCCTTCTTGTGGGACACAGACGGCAGACGGATAAAACACTTTTCGTTCGTCTTTGTTAACTCTTTAATACACAGGTGTACCTCCACTCTATGAAACTAAGTAAACTGCAAAACAACAAGACGTCCCTCTTCGACTACTAATGACGTTGGAGTAGTAGAATATGGAAATCAGAGAACTAATAAAAGGGGAAGAAATTTCACGACGTTCGTTTTACCCTCCGTCCCTCCCAGGTAGTTTCTCTTCGTCTTGAGTCCCGTCAATTCACCTCAAGTGGCTCGGACCCACTTGACAATCGAACCATAAAGTGTCTGGTGACTATGGTAGGGTGGAGACTCTATAAATGCTCTATCAAGACGGAATGGGACATCCTAGACGTTGGTACTAATTGTTATGGGCCCTACACCTGTCCAAGACTCAGAAAAAGGGTCACGAGAGGCACGACCACTTGTTCCTGTCGTCCTTCTCTCTTTCAACGGTAAATGTCTCGGAAACCCTCCCTACTCCCACCCCTCGGTACCGCCACCTCTCCCGTGTCCCACACCAAAATGTTGAGAGAGTCAATGGTCCTAAACTTCTCTTCTTTATACTCCTGTAAAGGTCACACACAAACGAGATTACGTACAATAAGAAGACAATATAACGCTCAACTCATATTATCTGTTTATAATGACCTAATAAGACCACACGGGAGAGAGGGGAGGGGGGTGAGTCGAGACGTCGTCACCTCGTCTGAGAGGACAAACTGGGTGGAAGTAAGAGTAAGTATTTTTGACAAGAATCAAGTCATTTTGATCATGGACCTTCCACAAGTTTTCCGATGCCCGTAAATGAGTTCTCTTTCCTCTTAGTAAAACAGACTTCGTCCAACAGTGATCATGCACACATATCAACGGTCAGAATTTATAGGATTAGAGAAACTTAACTTTCCACGGAATCGGGAAGATAGGACACATTCTTAAGGGAAACGTCCTAGGAACTGACCACAGGAGTTGGAGACGACTCAGTGAAAGTCACTATTGTATAGTACCTTAAGAATTGATAGGACGGACACCACGATGTGACTTGCGGAAGTGTCTCTCAATCTACCAGAAATAAGAGACATTCGAACATTCAACTTCGTAAATGGGTCTACCCGCTAACGTCCTTACCTTGTCTTATTTTTATTCGGACACGTAGCATTTTCAGTTTTCTGTACATTAAACACCCTTCTATACTCACTCCTCTTTGAACGTCCAAATTTGTGGTATAAACTGTTATATTTTCCTTTTCGTCTTATAAATTTTAATGGATAGATGAACACTTCGTTTCCTGGAAATCAGTATTAAGATCAGGTCTGTGTGTCATATCATCCCGACGTAAATGGATCTCTGACTCCTGGGAAAACAGTCTGACGTCTTACGTATGTCTCATTTACTATTTTTGCTCTATGTTCGACATTTGTTGACTTTACAAAATTGACTAACTGTACTGAACAAACTTGACACGGAATATTTCGTTAACCTACATCTAAAACTTCCGAAACTTTTGTCTACTACTTGACTCTGACTCAGGAAGTCACAAGTTTGAGGACAGACAAATATGAAAGTAGGACTCTCTAATTTATTAAAAATACGAGTGTCTATATAAGTAAGGAAAAAAAAATCCTACGTGTACTTAAACTAGAGGAGTTTTATTTCAGTCTTGAACCATTCAAACTAAGCCTTTAACAAAAGGTACGACGAAAAAAAGTATGTGACAGGGCACTTGCTGCGGACACAAGACGTCAACACTAACCTCTCGCATGTTCGGTTTTACACAGAGAGGTGTCTACCAGAGTCACCCTGACGGACTTTGTCACTAAGTGTCAGACTTGATATTATAAGTTTATACCAAAACTAAATATCCAAAAAAAAGGATGTATATACTACAGTTTATTTTGTCCCGAAGGGGTCACCGCGATCACCATTCTTGGACGGATGTGACCACGTCCTCTGTACTCTCTGCACTCAAGTTAGGGACCCAGCCCTTTTAGGGGACCTCCTCCCGTATGTTCAATTACTAATTAAAGATAGCATTTCACCTCCCCCGATCACCTTTTTTCGTACCTAAAACTTCAGTCTGACCTCAAGTGTTGGGTCGACGTCGTGAATGATCGACACACTGTAACCCGGAGGCGAGTCGTCTTACAGTATCTCTTACCTATCCCATACTTTCTGTGGATGACGAGACGAACCATCACATCGAGCTCACAAATATCTACAATATCTACATGGGTTCATCTAGTGGCACTATCTTTTTAATCACAGTACTTCTGCATTTCATGACTGAACGATTATATAGGTTCTGGTATTTTTCGAGTGACGGGTGGGGAGTTGAGTGTCTGATGGAAGGATCTGAGAACTTTCACAATGACGACGACGATTCAGCGAAGTCAGTACAGGTTGAGATACGCTGGGGTATCTGCCGTCGGGTGATCCGAGGAGACAGGGACCCTAAGAGGTCCGTTCTTGTGACCTCACCGAACGGTAAAGGAAGAGGTTACGTACTTTTACTTTTCACTTTCACTTCAGCGAGTCAGCACGGGTTGAGAATCGCTGGGGCACCTGACGTCGGATGGTCCGAGGAGGGAGGTACCCTAAAAGGTCCGTTCTCATGACCTCACCCAACGGTAACGGAACGTAACGAAATGAAATAACGAGAATATGTGTACATATACACAACACATACATTATCCAATCATCAGTTGTACCGACACCTCGGTTGTCGGACCACAGTTTAGGACCGAGATGGTGAATGACCGGAACGTCGGAACCTGTCGAAGGACTACATATTACACCTATGCCATTGTGGATACACCATCCCATAACACCTTTAATTTACATAATTACGTACTTTTCACTAATCTCGTCACGGACCATGTATTCGTGATATATTCATGACCGACAATAATAAAAGACAGATAATAATACGAAATTTAGGCGTGACGGAGAAGTCCAACCAATTATTTCTCTTCACCAAGAATTTTTTTTTAACGTCGCCACGTTTTCACCAGACTGGTCAACAGACTACTAAGAAATATGATAGTAAAAGTCCTAATTTAAAGATAGTCGTTCACTTTAACCAGTTAAAGTAAGCCTCCGTCTAAGTGGTCACATCTACGATACCGACGGTACTCTTCAAGTCCAGGTTTCGTCTGAATTCCTGAGTATACCTTCTTCGATTTGTATGAAGTGACGAAGGACTTTTTGTCTATACCCTAGTTGGTGTCACTCAAGACGAGTTGGTCTGTACATAAAGAATCGAGGAAGAGGTAATAGAGTAGGTAAATAAATTAAGGAAATTTAAATTTATTTTTTATTTACGTTCAGATAACATTTTTCATTTTTAGAAGTTTTTGGAACCAAAATTTTATTAGAGGGACAATGTCCACATTAGTTGATGAAGTCTAAAATACCATATCACTATACCTATCGATATCTATCTATGTCTTTATATCTAAAAATTCAATATAAAACAATTCTTTCATAAATTTTCGTAGAAGATATAGGTGATGTGTAGATAACGTAGTAAAAATTACCAACGGTTTATATGGTAACATACCTACAATGGGATTAAACGATCTACAAGTCCTAAAAATACAAAACGAGAAGATTTATCTACGTATACGGACGTAAAAACGTGTGAACGTATTAATAAAGTAAATCTATTTGAAGATTTGTATTTTGATGACACAGTATGTCATATGGTGATGATCCCGAAAACTACGCAAAAAACGTAGGACCGCGAAAATTTTTATAGTTCGTAAACAAGAAGATCATACATGGACAACTCTACCAGAGTCTGAGGGTCCATAGGAAACGGTCAGAGTGGAAGACTCTACCAAGAGTTTAGTGACACCTATTAGAGTCAACATTTTTCGAGTCAACTCCCTTGGAAACCCTCCAACACCCCAAGGTCGAGGTCTCTCTAAGGAGACAAAAGTCCCCTACAATGTAGTCTCGGGGGTCCTCAGATCCGTTTTTCGAGGTCAAAAAGGAGAAATCTTTTAAGGTCTAAATACTCTCTGTCTCAGTCGGGACCTGATTGGACTCTGGGTCAAAGATATTAAGAAGAATATGTTAAGTTTTGGAAATATAAAGTCTTGATTGAGGTCTCACACAGGTCTCTTCCTTGGTCTCATTATCTGAATTTTACGATATCTACAAAAATTAAAAAAATTAAATATTACTTATCACTACTAATCTAACTCCCCCTTGGGGTGTGCACCTTTGTCAACAAAAATGACCTATAAACTTCATCACACACTTTCTCATTGACATAAACTTGAAACGACAGGGATCCCCTCTTGACTTTGGAAACTTATCTTTACTCTCCTTACAGCAAAAATCGAAGTATGTTCCTCCATAATTTAACTATCGATCTAGACGGACTATCATCTCATCCGACGGAAAATTCTATCATAGAACAATACAATTTATAGTTCGTTTCCGACTTTACGGTCGATTGTTTCTATGATCATTCTGACTACAGTCGGTTATTTCCAGTTTCATTTTAATTAAGTCTTCAAGAGAGGAAATGTCGGAAACGTTTTACATCAACTTTGACAACCGTTTCTTTGAATCGTTTTAATATCATTACACATGTAAGTTGACGACTCTTTAAAAGATCTATTAGATATCAAAACCAATAAGTCATATAAAAACCAACAAAAGTCCATAATGAAAGGTTGAATACTTTTACTGTGAGACGACACATGTGACAGACTGTCACTTTCACTGGACTGTCGAGTCCTTGTTTTACCTTTATAACGGTAGTAATCACTTCTATGTAGATTTGACGTACGAAACTTTGTTTCGTCATAAAACTTGGTCAACGATGATGTACTCAGGAACTTTTTGATCTTCTTTGACGGTGTCTTCGTTACAAAGTACAAAAGAGGATACTCTGTCTGTGCTTTCTTATGAAATTTCAACTTGCAGTTGTTTCCTAATCAGGAACCATTTTATTTGAAAATTTTTTACCAAAAAAAGGTTTTCATTTCACCTTTGATTTATTTTACTTCCGAAAAACATAAACCCGAGATTTCAAAATAATATATTAGTAACATTGAGTATAAATAGATATTATTCCTTCTATACATTTAGTTTCTTTTTACTTTACAAGTTTAATAAATATGTGGACTAAAGTTGGTCATCAAAGTCAAAGAAGGGGTGTCTGAAAGAAGAAGGTTGTTCAGTGTTTTAAACTGTCTACACATGAAAGACATGATGTAACCCAGTCGACATTTACATCACTGGTCGTCTCCTCGGTGTCTTCTCTCCTTTTTACCAGTTTCAGGACCTATTACGTGTGCAACCTGTGATAAAACCTTATTAGTTCTAGACTGATATAATAATCATAACGAAAGGTGGATCTCAATGATTTGACTTTGAGGAATTTTTACCTGAAGTTCTGTTGAAGTGAAAGGGGATGTCACACATGTACCGATTGTCTATTCATAGCAAAAAAATATTTGTACTGGTGTCATGGTAATATTGTAAATATTTTAATTGTCATTGAAGAATTATAGCATGCAAAAGGTAACAGGGATCAACTTTTCACACAAATTAGATGACGTAGACCACGACAGTCAGACTACGTGGTAATATTTCAAACGGTAGTTTGGTAAAATCACAGGTAACCATATATAATAGATCTTATAAAGAAATCCCGAACGTGTTACCACTAAAAGATTAAGATAGTAAAGAATTGGTTACCCAAGAAATGTCGCACCCACGAGCTCTCGTGACCTCAGACTTTCAAGATCAAAACAAAAAATTAAATAAAAAATTAACTTTCTTTTAACGAAATGTTATAACACAACCAAAGATGGTATCTCGTTGAGTTTAGTCGGCATTAATATGTATATAGGGGAGAGCGTCCTCGGAGGGAGGGGAGGGGGATGGGGAGACCACGTAGTGTCTCGTGGTTTGACTATCGTCGAAGGATGGTCGAGAGGTAAAATGTGTACTAGCTCATATACAGTCACAATGAGAAAGGTAAAAGGGTAGGAGAGGAAGGGCGTGACACAGATGCTCAGGTAAGAGATGTAGACACAGAGGTAAGACTTCAAGAGCAAAAGTCAATAATTACGGTTGAATACATCCGTAACGGGGTTCTGATTAGAACTTCAACATACCATACTGGACACGTCTTAGAGTTCTGATTAGAGGGCGGTACACTAGGTTTTAAATAATCTTAACATTTAATATACTCGAGATCGGTTCCGGGGCACGTCCGTGGGTATTGTTCCGAAAAGTAACTTTTAGTCGTTTGTTATTTATCCTCGGGAATCACTTGCTTTTTTGATAGATTCAATTTCTGTGTCCAACAAAATTTATTTTGTTTTCAGTCCGAAGAGACCACCAGGTCACCAATTCTTAAGAGGTACATTACGTTCCCTGTGGTCAAGTCAGGGACCAGGGTCCTCTAGGGTGTACATTACCTTGTCGATTCGGGTACCCGGTGTTGATGACTCGGACGTGAGATCTCGGACGGTCAACCGTAGACGACACGGGTGTAGGACGTCGACGAATTCGTTCTCGCGGATCTTGGACACGAGACTTTGCTCTCTTCGGTGACGTCACTCTTCGGGCACGTGGTGTTATTTCTTCTCGGGGGTGAACGGTGTTGATCTCTTTCGGACGCACGTCGTTGTTTCTCGGTCGTGTCGGTGTTTTAATTATTTATTCAGAAAAATTTTTTCTTTTTTCCAGTTCTTCCATTGATAGGACACGGATCTTTGAACCCAGAGATCTTTGGTCTAAGCAAGCCCTTTAGTTCCTTACAGACCTCACAAGGATCTCATACGAAGTCAGAGTCCTGTCCTTGTTACTGTCCTACTCTTGTTTATTTACTTCCTATTAAACCGAAATCTTCCTCTTTGGAAAAAACCTCTATTTCAACTCTAGAATGTCTTGTCTAAGTTATCTGTAATTGCCTTTTCACTTTAACTTCCTGTCTGGAAGTCACAGACAGGACATGAGCTTCCCTGTGATATGACATGAACTTCAAAGTAAGTACATTCTCCAATAAAGAATTTAACCATCCATAAACCACCCTAGTAGACCTTTATTAACTGAATCAAGGTTCCTTTAACTTATTCTTATATCCGTTTCAGAGTCGCTTGACATGGTTGACAGGGTCTCCCTCGTACCTCGTGTCTATATCCGGTGATGACCCGTCTCACGAGATAATCTCGATGTGTCTCGTAGGAACCTTTCTTGGGGATCCCTCGACACGGAAGTTCTGACCTGTCACCACGGTTTACATGGACTTGCAGACCTGGTAAACTCTCCTCTTGTCGTCAGGTTACATTCATTTGACAAGTACCCTAATAATTTCCTCAAAGGTCTACAGTGATATTAATATGTACCGCAATCACGACGGACACGGGTGTCCCTCGTGTGGACTTTTTAAAACTCTTAATTCTGAGATTTACTTCCGTTGTTCTTTCCACTTTGTATCATCCTCTCTCACTGGTCCTGTTACTATTTATGTTGGGACTTAACCGGTAATCGGGTCAG
Organism: Capra ibex; assembly: GCA_006410555.1. NCBI lineage: Eukaryota > Metazoa > Chordata > Mammalia > Artiodactyla > Bovidae > Capra > Capra ibex. The sequence goes on from SJYO01052474.1 coordinate 56,078,812, forward strand.
TTTTTTAGATACGACTTATAGATTGAGTCTTTTCACTCTCACGGGTTCCAATAAAACTTGTTACTAACGGAAACTCGTCTGGTCTTAGATCATTGAATAGAGAGTCTTGTCTTCTGAGGTAATCTGTTTTAGATCCACTCTTTCAATTGTGACAGACCTGGTCTTTCCTCTCAATTCAAAAGATTTTTTATTTTCCCTTCGTAGTCTACGTTGTTTATGATAATCGGATATACACAATGCCTTCCTTTCCCTAGTTGAATTCTTTATTCAATATGACACTGTTTCAGCCGACAAGGAGGATCTTTCCACATCACTCCTTTAGTTCGTGATCCTATGTAGGTGATAACGACCTTTTCCGTTTCGTCTCTCCTTATGACGACCTCCGGACCCGGTCAGTTTTCGTCCTCTTCAAGACGACACGACTCCTCCGAACGGTCTCCATACACAGGAGTGTGACGAGAATCAGACCATCAGGTCAAGGGAGATCATAAATAAATAAAGATGAGTATCATGAAGGGACCATCGAGTCTACCATTTGTCAGATGGACGTTACTCCCTCTGGACCCAAACTAGGGACAATCTAGGTTCATTCTAGAGGACCTTTTCTCTTACCGTTGGGTGAGGTCATACGAATGGACCTCTTAAGACACGTGTCTCCTTGGACCACTCGATGTCTCAACGGTTCGACCTGTGTTGATTCGATACACCTGTTTCCTCGGACCGTTCGACGTCCCTGTGTCTCTCAGTCTGTGTTGATTCACTGAAAGTGAAAGGAAAAGTGAAGTGTTATCATTACAAACCAACCCATGTACCGACGGATCTTACTTCGGACGTAAAGAGTCAGAGAGAACGTTATGTCTCTTATCCGTAGGAACAAGACAACATAAAACGATATAATCTGAAGAGACTACCGAGTCTGTCATTTCACAGACGGATACTACGTCCTCTGAACCCAAACTAGGGACCCAACCCTTCAGGACCTCTTCCTTTACCGTGGGATGAGGTTATGAGAACGGACCTCTTAGGGTACCTACCTCCTCGGACTACCCGATGTCAGGTACCCCAACGTTTCTCAGTCTGTGCTGACTCGCTGAAGTGAATGACGCAAGTAGTTTATGACGTAAAAGATGTTTAACTGTAAGTACCGTCAGGACGTAGTTAGTTCAAATAGTCGACGTAAACAGGTCGTAAACGAGTGAAGTACAGAGAGGGTAAAACCATTACGAGTGTCATAAAGTTTGAAAAAGTAATAATAATGTAAACAATACGACTAGACACTAGTAACTAGAAACTACAAAGACAACAGTAACAAAACTCCACGGTACTCGTGTGGTTTTGTCGGGTAGAGAGAGAGAGAAGTCCGAAGGGATAAGGGTTTTGTGTTACAACTTGTATCCGGTTACTCATCGGGATATCACCGGAGAATTCATAAGTGAGATTCATTCTCAGTGTACAGAGAGTGAAATTTAGTTTTTGATCTTTAATAATTCGAATCACTCCTTCCGTGTAACCTTCCACTTTATCTTTTCGATCCGGACGGTTTGTCGGTTCAACACTGGTGTTTCCTTTTCAAGAACTTCCTCTACTTTTCACGATGAGGTCACTTGTGTACGTACTATTCCGTTTTGTCGGAATGACGACTATGTCCCTTGTAAAATTACCAGATCTATCTTCTACTTTGTTCGGTGTTATAAGGCACTTCGATTTCGGACTAGGTGTAGTTGCGGGATTGAGAGAAGTCAAGAGACTTTTGAACTCTCTCCTCTCCTTGAACGTCTACTCTTCAAACTGTGACGGTCTCCTACCGACTACTTCAAATTTCTTTCTTCGGTAAGAGTAGTGTAGTTGAAGTCAAAGAAGTCGCAATGACCAACCCCGTATCTGAACCTATTGACACTATAACTTACCAAACGGAATCTCTGTTTGTCTCTAGTAAGACAGTAAAAACTCTAACGTAGGTTCATGACGTAAAGTCTGAGAACAACTGGTACTACCGATGAGGTAAAGAAGACTCCCTAAGGACGGGTGTCGTCATCTATATTACGAGTAGACTCCATTTAAGTGGGTAAGGTCAGGTAAAATCAAGCGACTAAGGATCTTACAGCTGCAAGTGGGAACGGTAGAGAACAAACTGGTGAAGGTTAAACGGAACTAAGTACCTGGACTGTAAGGTCCAAGGATACGTTATAACGAGAAATGTCGTAGTCTAAAACGAAGATAGTGGTCAGTGTAAGTGTCGACCCATAACAAAAACGAAACCGAGGTAGGGAAGTAAGAAAGACCTCAATAAAGAGGTGACTAGAGGTCATCTTATAACCCGTGGATTACTGGACCCCTCAAGGAGAAAGCCATAGGATACTAAAACGGAAAAGTATGACAAGTACCCCAAGAGTTCCGTTCTTATGACTTCACCGAACGGTAAGGGAAGAGGTCACCTGGTATAAGACAGTTGGTCATTACGCCTTCTTTGACTTCAACTTACCAAAATACTTCTGGATGTTCTAGAAAATCTTCATTGTGGGTTTTTTCTACAGGAAAAGTAATATCCCCTGACCATACTTTTTCATCCTTCAGTTCTTTGTGGACCTCATTGTCCGTTTAAACCGGAACCTTACGCCTTACTTCGTCCCGTTTCTGATTATCTCAAAACGGTTCTTTTACGTGACCAGTATCGTTTGTGGGAGAAGGTTGTTGTGTTCTCTTCTGAGATGTGTACCTGTAGTGGTCTACCAGTTGTGACTTTAGTCTAACTAATATAAGAAACGTCGGTTTCTACCTCTTCGAGATATGTCAGTTTTTTTTTGTTCTGGTCCTCGACTGAAACCGGTCTAGTACTTGAGGAATAACGGTTTAAGTCTGAATCTAACTTCTTTCATCCCTTTTGGCGATCTGGTAAGTCCATATTGGATTTAGTTTAGGACATACTAATGTGTCACCTTCACTCTTTATCTAAATTCCCGGATCTTGACTATCTATCTCACGGACTACTTGATACCTTACTCCAAACACTGTAACATGTCCTCTGTCCCTAGTTCTGGTAGGGGTACCTTTTCTTTACGTTTTTTCGTTTTACCGACAGACCCCTCCGGAATGTTTATCGACACTTTTCTTCTCTCCACTTTTCGTTTCCTCTTTTCCTTTCTATATTCGTAGACTTACGTCTCAAGGTTTCTTATCGTTCTTCTCTATTTCGGAAGAAGTCGCTGGTTACGTTTCTTTATCTCCTTTTCTTGTCTTACCCTTTCTGCTCTAGAGAAGTTCTTTTAATCTCTATCGTTCCCTTGTAAAGTACGTTTCTTCCCGAGTTATTTCCTGTCTTTACCAGACCTGGATTGTCTTCGTCTTCAATAATTCTTCTCCACCGTTCTTATGTACCTTCTTGACATGTTTTTTCTAGAAGTACTGGGTCTATTAGTACTACTACACTAGTGATTGGATATCGGTCTGTAGGACCTTACACTTGAGTTCACCCGGAATCTTTCGTAGTGATCCTTATTTCGATCACCTCCACTACCTTAAGGTCAACTCGACAAAGTTTAGGACTTTCTACTACGACACTTTCACGACGTGAGTTATACGGTGGTTTAAACCTTTTGAGTCGTCACCGGTGTCCTGACCTTTTCCAGTCAAAAGTAGGGTTAAGGTTTCTTTCCGTTACGGTTTCTTATGAGTTTGATGGTGTGTTAACGTGAGTAGAGTGTACGATCATTTCATTACGAGTTTTAAGAGGTTCGGTCCGAAGTCGTTTTACACTTGGCGTTTGAGGGACTACAAGTGCGAACAAAATCTTTTCCGTCTCCTTGGTCTCTAGTTTAACGGTTGTAGGCGACCTAGTACGTTTTTCGTTCTCTAAAGGTCTTTTTGTAGATAAGGACGAAATAACTGATACGGTTTCGGAAACTGACACACCTAGTGTTATTTGACACCTTTTAAGACTTTCTCTACCCTTATGGTCTGGTGGATTGGACGGAGAACTCTTTAGACATACGTCCAGTCCTTCGTTGTCAATCTTGACCTGTACCTTGTCGTCTGACAAAGGTTTATCCTTTTCCTCATGCAGTTCCGACATATAACAGTGGGACGAATAAATTGAATATACGTCTCATGTAGTACTCTTTGCGATCTGACCTTCTTTGTGTTTGACCTTAGTTCTAATGGCCCTCTTTATAGTTATTGGAGTCGATACGTCTACTGTGGTGGGAATACCGTCTTTCACTNATCCTTTTCCTCATGCAGTTCCGACATATAACAGTGGGACGAATAAATTGAATATACGTCTCATGTAGTACTCTTTGCGATCTGACCTTCTTTGTGTTTGACCTTAGTTCTAACGACCCTCTTTATAGTTATTGGAGTCGATACGTCTACTGTGGTGGGAATACCGTCTTTCACTTCTCCTTGATTTTTCGGAGAACTACTTTCACTTTCTCCTCTCACTTTTTCAACCGAATTTCGAGTTGTAAGTCTTTTGCTTCTAGTACCGTAGACCAGGGTAGTGAAGTACCCTTTATCTACCCCTTTGTCATCTTTGTTACAGTCTGAAATAAAAACCCCCGAGGTTTTAGTAACGTCTACCACTGACGTCGGTACTTTAATTTTCTGCGAATGAGGAACCTTCTTTTTAATACTGGTTGGATCTATCATATAACTTTTCGTCTCTGTAATGAAATGGTTGATTCCCGGTAGATCAGTTCCGATACCAAAAAGGTCACCAGTACATACTTACACTCTCAACCTGACACTTCTTCCGACTCGTGGCTACTTAACTACGCAAACTTGACACCACAACCTCTTCTGAGAACTCTTAGGGAACCTGACGTTCCTCTAGGTTGGTCAGGTAAGACTTCCTCTAGTTGGGACCCTAAAGAAACCTTCCTTACTACAATTTCGACTTCGAGGTCATGAAACCGGTGGAGTACGCTTCTTAATTGAGTAACCTTTTCTGAGACTACGACCCTCCCTAACCCCCGTCCTCCTCTTCCCCTGTTGTCTCCTACTCTACCGACCTACCGTAGTGCCTGAGCCACCTGTACTCAGACTCACTTGAGCCCCTCAACCACTACCTGTCCCTCCGGACCTCACGACGCTAAGTACCCCAGGGTTTCTCAGCCTGTGCTGACTCGCTGACTTGACTTGACTTGAGTAATGTAGTTTCACGTTCCACTTCGTCGTTCACGACTACATCTTCGACGACGTTCCATAGGTCTTCTAGATCGATTCTATTAAATGGTTCCACTGATAAGGTTTGTTGTCTAAACTCACATCTGTCTCGTCGGAAGATAACCTTCTTCTACCGTAGGTCCTGAAAGTATCGACCTTCTTTCTACAGTTACGGACCGAAGTTCGGAGTTTCTTGTTTGACTGAGAAGACAAACCCAATTACGTAGTCCACTGAAATTCAACTTTGGTTACGTGTAAATGGTAAGACTTTTCACACCCCAAGAATTCTTAATACACTTCAGATGAGATGGACACGAGACATTTACCTTGTTTTTCGGACGCACTGTCGCGTCGACAAAATGTTGTACAAACTGACTCATAAAACTCGGGTGAGAAATCTAGACGGATCTTTTTTTCTAAGGAAAGTTTTATAATCACAAGTAACTGTTATGTGGACCAGTGGGCTCTCGAGACTACCTCTACACGTTGGTCTAGTCACAATAAAACTACAGACGATTGGGTCGTAGGTAAGACGTCGGGTATCTAGTCTCAGTAAAGTTGAAAGTTCAGATTAATAATTATTTACGTAAAAGATTCTGATACCGACGATTTGTATCACTAAGAAGATTACCTAGACCCGTTTCGGTCAACTTAGGAAGACCTTCCCTAAGTCGTAAGCGATTCTCATAAACACTAAAGACCCTTCTCCAGTTTTATAGTTGTAATTGTCCTCTAACTTCCTTCTAAGGTTAGGAATACCTACTGACTCCTCAAATCCTGAAGTCACCTCCTCTATTGACGTATACACCACCCTTATCGTTCTGTTGATCTTAACCTTCACCTCGGACTTCTACACTGACTTGAGGGTGCTGGAGTATATTTTGTACTTATCTTCACTTCAACGAGGAACTCCTATTCGTTACTTTCAACACAGAACTCTACCTCAGACAAGGACCACTTCTACGACACTTCTAACAACTTTAATGTTGTCTTCTAAAATTTATAATGTATTTAAATCAAGTATGTGTCGTCGTCCCGAACTCACCTAACTGAGGTTAAAACTTTCTTTAAGATACCTATTTTACGATAGATTTGTCGTAAAATACGACGTCTCTTTCCTAAGTACTTTCCTCAGTTACTCAGTCTGAAGTAACAACAGGATAAAGTTCGGTCGGGTTGAAAGTTGTCGGTAGTGGGATTAGTCAGTCATGGTAGTTATAGTTCCATTGTGGAAGGTGGTCGTTTTTCTAATACTGAGTGTCTACTACCAATCGTAAAAAATCGTCATAAAAATTTAATTCCATACATGTAACAAAAAAATCTGTATTGTGATGATGTGTGAATCATATCACATTTGTGTTGAAAATATACGTGTCCCTTTAGTTTGTTAAGTACACTGGACGAAAGAGCGTTATGAGTGAAACACCGTCACCAGACCTCGGTTTGGGCGTCACAGAGATTCCATACGGACATGTACAGAAGGAATTCTTTGACCTGTCTTCGTGGGAAACGAAATGAAAGTAGGAAAGGATGGAAAACGAATCCTACATCTACAGACGTACACCCTGTCACTCCACATCGACCTCGATATCACATCGACCCTCCTATGTGGTCGTGACCTTACGACTGGACTGTAAATACACTCGTTTCATTTGAAGTTGGAAGAGGGACAACAAAACCTAAAAGATAGTAAGTATAGACTTTGATTAGGATTATGTGGATCTTTAAGTTCGACGTCTTTACAGTTGTTGTCGAAATCAAGTCCTCGGACGACTCCTGTAAAAGGTCGACTTTGTTTGACGTCCCCTACTTCCTTTTTGAGGGGAATGTACCGTCCGAAGTGTGCGGGTTCGCTAAGGTGTCGTTTTCCGTTGTCATCCTCGGTGACACAGCAATAATTTTCGGGTCCAAGGTACCTAGTCCCTTACAACTTCTGTCCCAACTTTCCCCTTTACCTTCAATTCCCCACGATTCTCAGTTCCATCTCTTTCTAGAGTGTTGTCTGAACACCGACGGAAGGGTAGTAACGATAAAGATTTGAACCGTTCTTACGTTTTTAACACCCCTTATTTTAAGAAATGGGAGAAGCTAAGAGACCGACCCAGACGTGTTATCAGACTATTGTCTGTATAATTTTACTCTTTTCTGTACGTTCAAAGAAACTACAATGTTCAAAATGTACTACTCCCTCAAAGGGTCTTTCTCTCTTTTGAGTGTTTCTTTGTCGAATTTGAACCTCCAAAATATAGTAAACTTGTTTTGCAATGTAAATTTTTAACAGTTCCCACGCACCGATCGAGTCAGTCATCCCGTACTGTGAGAATCTTTACGCTTCTGTTTACCTTTCCTGAACCCTGGAAGATCCTCGAAGGAACCACCGAGTCTACCATTTCGCAGACGGAGATTACGTCCTCTGGGTCCAAGTTAGGGACCCAACCCTTCTAGAGGACCTCTTCCTTTACGGTTCGGTGAGGTCATAAGAACGGACCTTTTAGGGTACCAACCTCCTTGGACCATCCGATGTCAGGTGCCCCAGTGTTTCTCAACCTGTACTGACTCGCTGAAGTGTGTGTGTCCCCGTCGCTTGACGTCCTTCCGTTTATATACCCTTTGGTTACCATCGATTGATTGGATCCATCATTCCAAACCAACACATCTGAGTACCCCGGTCGGACAGAGGACATAATGACCTTCAACAGTAAGAGAAAGACCATACCTGTCGCTCCCCGACCGTGACCCTACCCCTTTAGAAGTGTCTCTTTAAACACTATGGCAAAGAGTCTTCTAGTCAAGTCAGCGAGTCAGTACAGGCTGAGAAACACTGGGGTACTTAGAGTCGTGCGGTCCGGAGGGACAGGTAGGGTTGAGGGCCTCAAGTGGGTTTGAGTACACGTAGCCCAGTCACTACGGTAGATCGGTAGAGTAGGAGACAGTAGGGGAAGAGGAGGACGGGGGTTAGGGAGGGTCGTAGTACCAGAAAAGGTTACTCAGTTGAGAAGGGTAGTCCCCCGGTTTCATAACCTCAAAGTCGGAGTCGTAGTCAGGAAGGTTACTTGTGGGTCCTGACCAGAGGAAATCATACCAGACCAACCCAGAGGAACGTCAGGTTCCCTGAGAGTTCTCAGAAGAGGTTGTGGTGTCAAGTTTTCGTAGTTAAGAAGTCGTGAGTCGAAAGAAGTGTCAAGTTGAGAGTGTAGGTATGTACTGGTGACCTTTTTGGCATGGGAACTGATCTGCCTGGAAACAACCATTTCATTATAGAGACGAAAAATTATACGATAGATCCAACCATCCTTTGTCGTTTCTCGAGTATAACACGGACGAAAACACGTCAACGGAAGTCGAGTTTTATTAGGAATACGGTCTCCCGTATATAACCCTACCACATAAGACTGGAGGATGTCGGAGTACAGTGGGACTCTCTTTATAAAACTAAGAAGGGTGTCCTTACCGTTTTATATAACGGTCGAAATTGAATAACTCCCTCGAAGGAGGGTCAACTGAAACAAATGTCTAGTTCCTAAAGTCTACTGAATGTGTCTACCTGATCGTAGGACACTTCGGGTTTAGTTCTACTGCGACTCAGAGTAAATACTTTTCACGTTTCAAGACTTTCGTAGTGAAACAGAACTATTGATGAACTTCCAGAACCATAACTAAAAAAAAAAGACAAAGTGAAACAACCACAACTCACGAAACTACTATGAGGAATTTTTCACTCCATATTACCTTTACACCACAAATTGAAGACTCTGAGACTTTTTTTCGGTGTGATCACCAAGATTACCCTGGGACAGCTTCGACGACTTTCTTGGTGTCTATACTTCTTGGGGGGACCAAGTGTCACTCGTCTTCATCCCTGAAGAGACCGTCAGGTCACCAATTCTGAAACTAAGGTGACACCTCCCGTACCTAAACTTGGGACTAACCCCTTGATTTTAGGATGTACGACGGACCGTGTTGACCCCCGTCCCTCTCCCCCACCGTCCGTTCTTAATCTTTGACCCTTCCTACTCAAAATCCGATTACGGAAAATTGAGTTCGTCTTTTCTCTTAGATTAGAATCTTGAGACTAAAGAGGGACCCTTTAAGTGTTACCATCTCTCCAACATAAATTTAACCCTTGTAGTTATAAAATGACCTTACGTACGTACGATTCAGAGAAGTCAGTACAGACTGAGACACACTGGGGTATCTGCCATCGGGTGGTCCGAGGAGACAGGGACCCTAAGACGTCCGTTCTTGTGACCTCACCCAACGGTAAAGGAAGAGGTTACGCACCTTTACTTTTCACTTTCACTTCAGCGAGTCAGTACGGGTTGAAAAGCTCTGGGGTACCTGACATCGGATGGTCCGAGGAGGTATGCACCCTAAGAGGTCCGTTCTCATGACCTCACCCAATGGTAACGGAAGAGGTACAATGACCTCATAAAAGAGGAGTTTGTAGAAATGTTACAATATATTAGAGGACCGTCTTGGAGACTATCTGACAGGATTTGTTGTACTAATCTATACAGTCTTACTTTTCACTTTACCCCTTGAAAGTTGACCCAAGTCGTACCGAATACTAATGAAGTCAGTGATTTAACGGAAAACCCCCGTTATCGATGTAAAAAGTGGTGGTCCTGGTCCTCGTGTGTGTTTATTTGTCATCAACGGTAAACCCACCCCCACATACGAGTACCACCCCCGATGTGACAGTAGTATAATTTTCTACTAGAGGACGTCCCATCGGCCAGTGTGAAAGTCAGCCGGGCCTCACATTACCAATTTGGGTCCCTCGATTCTCTTATTTTTGGACCCCTTACAACCTTTCTCCCTTGAGGAAAGGAGATCGTAGAACAAAGATACTCCTTTCCTTAGGTAATGTTATTGTAAGACCCAAAGAAAGACCGGGGTGAGTAAGGATGTTCCCTCCTTACTTAAAAGATTGCCCTTTAAACGTCTTATCCTCGAGCCGTATACACTGTGTCGGGGAAGGAGGAGGAGGAAGAGAAACCCTGGACAGAGACGTCTCTTTTGTGTAGGACAAGACGAGGAGGAAAGACGTCTGAAGTCTCATCGTCCGAGACGGTCCCGTCAACCTCAGGAAGTCGACAGGTTGTGACAGATACTGGAACATGTATTCTGACGGACCGAAACCCCAAGTCACAATCTTTTGAGTGAACGGGTGTCGACATTCGGTACAAAAACTTATAGTAGAAATAATCGTTATTACCACTATAAAGTAGAGGTAGACGAACTGAGTACAAAGTCGACCGAAAAGACATTCCATGTCAGAGAGTCGTTTACCATCCACACCGGTCTTAATGATCTTTTGATGGAGAGTCTCTTAATCGTGATTTATGTGATTCGGGTCATTAGTCCTCTGTTTCATCTGAATCAAGGTAAGTCCTGATTCCGAATCGCTATTTCGGGATCTTACGACCGACGTACATATAAAAACTTTTCGGAAACCTTGATCTCAGAATCCGATTCAGGGTGGTCTTTGTCTGGTATTCTTAAACTCCTGTCTACCAGTTAAACTCTCCATTTAGGTCCTTTATGGTCAAGTCCTTCACTTTTTATTTTACCTTCCTTGTGTTTTGTCACGGAACTACTTCAAAGACGATACCCTTGTCCCGAAGTGGAGACTCTCTAACGTATCCTGTGAACAATCTCAACGGGGGGTGGATGGTCGTGGTGGTTCCCCGTTTTTCGACCCCTATAAACAGGTGGTTGAGTTCTCTGACCTCTTTTGGGAGTGTGTTTCTGACTTCTTCGACATTATGTTTTCCCGGACTTGTCATTGACGAGGTTGATGTCTACGACATAATAGTGTTTTCATTTGCAAAGTACATCTGGCATCGTCAGGAGTGTCGAAGAGGTATGACTGGAAGTTTTGTCACAACACTCCATAGATCAGTCCTTGAACCTAGGATTTGTCCTCATTTTTCTCCAGTTCTATTGACTTCTAGTCTCTCTGCCTCGTTTCGTGTCGTTTCTTTAGGTACTGTTTTATTATATACCTTTAAGTTTTAATCTGTTTCGGTTCAGGGCTTGAAGAAATTACTTACTTCCTTATCCTTAATAAAAACTCTCCTACCTCAGCTTGAACTTACTCTTGTTTTCATTTAAGAAACGAAACGACTTAAATATGCATCTTAATTGTATGATCAGGTAAAGATAGTTCCCGTAGTTTAACGTCGATAACAAACGAATCAGACGTTTTTATCGGTGGGATGTAGGAACTTTAAATTAAGTTGACAAAGACATTCGAAATCTACTACCTATCGATTTCCTAATTTGGTCCTCGACATCAACTTGAAAATACGGAATATTAACTATGAAACTTTTCGATTTCGTGCAAGTCAAGGACTCCTATCGTTAAACGTTCTGACTTACCGTAACGTTCGTACAATTAAGTTTGACTTTTACAAGTCGATTTAATTATAATTAGAGTGTCACCAGATTATAAGTTCACTTCGACACAGAAAACCCGAACATTTTAATCTGATGTTTTTTTGTAAAAACTCCTATAAAAGTCAGTGAACTGAACCTATGTGTCGTCATTTATTTTGAGATCATTTTGGTACATCTAATACTAAAAACTTTTGTATTCTGGTTTTGTTATACGACACCATTTAACACTTGTTATTTTTTTTCCTTCTCTTTTACTTTCTGTTTTTTATTTTTAGTAATTAACGAATGAGAGTCTTTTCCGTTGAGTGAGGTTACGGAGACAACGACTGATGTTTTTACTTCAGGTTTGGTCGTCGGTACGGTAACCCTAACTGGGGTCGGGATCGAAGTTCCCTAAGGACGAACCCCACTCTTGCAGTGACGTCTCTAACCCAATACGTCTCTCCCCGTATCGTTTCCGGACGGGTGGTACTGACCACGTCCAACTGTGTCTCACTTCCACTCCTCAAGACAATACGACGAATCTCTTCGGTCTAGTAGGGAAAGGAAAACCTTTTTTTCTGTGGACATGGGACCAACGACGGGTTTGGTGGAAAGTTGGAACTCTCTTTGATCGGGTTTCTGAGAGTTCTCTTCCCGCTTCTTCTCTTATGGACTCTTTACTTTGGTCTCGGGAGTGAGTAGAGTTCCAGGGGACCTGAAAAGTAAAGGAACCCAGTTATTTAGAGGAAACAATGAATTTTGGAGTTTCACCTAAAAGATAAAGTATGTCTCTCTCGAAGGGTAGTTTGTACCTCCGTTCAGTTGAAGAATGTACTAGAGGTTTCGGGAGTTCTCAAAGTGAAGGTGGGAGGAAAGTACAGTGAGAGGACACGGGTGATGAGAGGTCCGTTGGCCCGGAGGTCAAGTGACGTGGCTGGAGCAAAAGGATGAAACCACAACAGTCGTGCATAAGACAGGTAGACATACGACAACGGGGTCGAGAAATTGTAATTGTAGAGGAGTTGTAAGGTGGGAGTGAAACTGGGCGGGGTGGCTGACCGGGTCGGGTGAAAGATAGGGACGTGATTGAACAGACTCCGGTCACGTCAAAGTCGTTGGGGTATTCTCTTCGTCTCCCCCTGTCAGTCCGACACTCAACCTTTATCAGAATCCACGTTGTCCGTTTACAACGTAAACCAGAGGAAGGTGACAGTGGAGAACCTCCTTTAATATGTTATCTGAACACCCCTATAGTTCAAAAAGATCTGAAGGGACCACCGAGTCGCCATTTCTTAGGAGGACGGTTACGTCCTCTGTGCCTAAGCTAGGGACCTAGCTCTACTAGCGAACCTCTTCTCTTACCGCTGGATGAGGTCATAAGAACGGACCTCTCAAAGTACCTGTCTCCTCGGACCACCCGATGTCAGGTATCCCATCGTTTCTCAGTCTGTTTTGACTCACTGATTTGTTCAAAAAGACCTAAATTTCACCTTATGTTCTCCGACGAGGGGTACTCTGATTTCGGTCTGACGTGAAACGACGATCGATACACCTCCTCTGTCCCTAGTTCTGGTAGGGGTACCTTTTCTTTACGTTTTTTCGTTTTACCGACAGACCCCTTCGGAATGTTTATCGACACTTTTCTTCTCTCCGCTTTTCGTTTCCTCTTTTCCTTTCTATATTCGTAGACTTACGTCTCAAGGTCTCTTATCGTTCCTCTCTATTCTTTCGGAAGAAGTTGATAGTTACGTTTCTTTATCTCCTTTTCTTGTCTTACCCTTTCTTGTCTCTAGAGAAGTTCTTTTAATCTCTATGGTTCCCTTGTAAAGTACGTTTCTACCCGAGCTATTTCCTGTCTTTATCATACCTGGATTGTCTTCGTCTTCTATAATTCTTCTCCACCGTTCTTATGTGCCTTCTTGACATGTTTTTTCTAGAAGTGCTGGGTCTATTAGTACTACCATATTAGTGAGTAGATCTCGGTCTGTAGGACCTTGCACTTCAGTTCACCCGGAATCTTTCGTGGTGATACTCGTTTCGATCACCTCCACTACCTTAAGGTCAACTCGATAAAGTTTAGGACTTTCTACTACGACACTTTGACGACGTGAGTTAAACCTTTGACTCACGGTCGTTTAAACCTTTTGAGTCGTCACCGGTGTCCTGACCTTTTCCAGTCAAAAGTAAGGTTAGGGTTTCTTCCCGTTACGGTTTCTTACGAGTTTGATGGCGTGTTAACGTGAGTAGAGTGTACGATCATTTCATTACGAGTCTTAAGAGGTTCGGTCCGAAGTCGTCATGTACTTGGTACTTGAAGGACTACAAGGTCGACCAAAATCTTTTCCGTCTCCTTGGTCTCTAGTTTGACGGTTGTAGACGACCTAGTACCTTTTTCGTTCTCTCAAGGTCTTTTTGTAGATAAGGACGAAACAATTGATACGGTTTCGGAAACTGACACACCTAGTGTTATTTGACACCTTTTAAGACTTTCTCTACCCTTATGGTCTGGTGGAATGGACGGAGAACTCTTTGGATATGTCCAGTCCTTCGTTTTCAATCTTAACCTGCACCTTGTTGTCGGCCCAAGGTTTATCCTTTTCCTCATGCAGTTCCGACATATAACAGTGGGACGAATAAATTGAATATACGTCTCATGTAGTACTCTTTGCGATCTGACCTTCTTCGTGTTCGACCTTAGTTCTAATGGCCCTCTTTATAGTTATTGGAGTCCATACGTCTACTGTGGTGGGAATACCGTCTTTCACTTCTCGTTGATTTTCCGGAGAACTACTTTCACTTTCTCCTCTCACTTTTTCAACCGAATTTCGAGTTGTAAGTCTTTTGATCCTAGTACCGTAGACCAGGGTAGTGAAGTACCCTTCATCTACCCCTTTGTCACCTTTGTCACAGTCTGAAATAAAAAGACCCGAGGTTTTAGTGACGTCTACCACTGACGTCGAGGAACCTTCTTTTTAATACTCGTTGGATCTATCATATAAGTTTTCGTCTCTGTAATGAAACGGCTGATTCCAGGCAGATCAGTTCCGATACCAAAAAGGACACCAGTACATACCTACACTCTCAACCTGACACTTCTTCCGACTCGCGGCTTCTTAACTACGAAAACTTGACACCACAACCTCTTCTGACAACTCTCAGGGAACCTGACGTTCCTCTAGGTTGGTCAGGTAAGACTTCTTCTAGTCGGGACCCTAAAGAAACCTCCCTTACTACGATTTCGACTTTGAGGTCATGAAACCGGTGGAGTACATTTCTCAACTGAGTAACCTTTTCTGAGACTACGACCCTCCCTAACCCCCGTCCTCCTCTTCCCCTGTTGTCTCCTACTCTACCGACCTACCGTAGTGACTGAACTACCTGCACTCAAACTCTCTTGAGGTCCTCAACCACTACCTGTCCCTCCGGACCACACGACGCTAAGTACCCCAGCGTTTCGACTTGACTTGACTTGACTACACCCTCCTCTTCCAGAGTCCGACTCTCGGTCACCCCCACCCCGTGTTTCTCTTCCACTCCCCTCTCTGTCGTCGTTCTGTCATTTCTACTCCCTCCTCCGACGTCCCCAGTCTCTCCCGTCTGGCAGGTCACGTCTCTCTCACTTATCCTGAGACTCCTATAAAACTACTTGTTACATTCGACAGAAGGAATTCATGTAAGGAACCCTTTGTCTTTTATCTAATCTCCAATGGTCCCCAACCCTCCCCCTTACCCACAATGACAAACTGCTAATATCTCAAACAAGTCACATCCCTTTTTCAAGATCTTTATCTGACACCACCACAACGTGTTGTACACTTAAATTAATTACGGTAAATTTTACAGTTTTACCAGTTAACGTACAATCCGTATAAAATGGTCAAAAGTTTTTTTTTATTTGGTTTTTCCTTATCTAATTCCTTTTCTCTTTTTGATCGATTAATACATTGTCTACTTGACCTTATCCAGGTCGAATACTTCCTCCGATCGTTTAATTAGACTAGTCTTCCACTGTTCTTGAAGTTAATCCTATCACTTTCAGTCTCCCTTTTCAACTTTTGCCTTACCAGTCATAGTTTACGCAGACCAAAATCTGGGACGACTCAAACCCCCACACACCACCTATGACGGGTTGAGGGAGCAAGCCCTGACTCCCGACGGGACTCACGTCCAACTATTCTTGGGTGTCGACATCGAGAAGACCCGTAACAGAAACCGGTCTACCACAACATAATGTGTTCCCCATCACCTTTGAACCCTTCTTTACCAAAGATGGTCCTCCCTCACCACCTGTTTCTTCCGTTAGACTCTCAGAGGAAACCTAAACCGTCGTACCTCCAGGAACCACTGAAACCTTCCTCCTTAAATACGCCTTCCTGTTCCAGACCTAGTGTCGTCCTACCTCCGGTGCACCCTCCGTTGTTCCTACTCGACCCGGACGTAGACGTTCCTTCCCATCCTTAATCCCCGTGTCCTTCTGGACGGTCCGTCCCTTTATCACACTCGGCCCCTTGGATCCGACCCCTTAGTGAGTCCAATTGTTCTCCAGTCCCCTTCCGTCCTCCTTACCGATCTCTCCACCCATTATGGGTCTGTACCGATACCCCAAAGGCGTCTTAATTGGTCCGACAGAGGTGTGTATACGGACTCAAGGTCTTTGACAGGAGACCACCCGTGACCCGTAAGAGAGGGCTCGTACTGAGACTGTTAAGTACGGTCCACTTACAAAACTGATGTCAGGGAACCTGAGGTACAAATACTTACGTCCGTATTATGTAAAAGACTTCACTTTCTTAAATAAAGACAAAACACAACACACACACGTACGAGTCAGCGTAGGCTGAGAATACTGGGGTACCTGACATCGGACGGTCCGAAGAGACCTTAAAAAGTCCATTCTTATGACCTTACCCAACGGTAAAGGGCGAGGTCCCCTAGAAGGGTTAGGTCCCTAGCTTGTAGGTAGAGAATACAGAGGACGTGACCGTCCTTAATAAGAAGTGGTGACATGGTGGAGTCCTTCATAAATTATGTAGATAGTTTAACGTAGGTAATATCGAAGACGTAACATTTAAAAGAAAACACTGGTAACAAAAATAGTTCAGACTAATGGGAATTGTTTATAAACGTCTAGATTTAAACTAGTTCCGTTAAACCAGAAAATTTTTTTAGAGATTGTTTAACATGCTACACTGTAAAATTGGTAGTAGTCAAGATAAAACTCCAATAAGAAAGATTATTTTAAGTAATTCTGATCCTTTTCTTATAAGGAACTACTTTTAAACAACAGTTCCGAAGACCTCAACTAGACAAAAGAAAAACCTACATGGTCCGTTTTGGACCTGGGTTCTTTCGGAGTACCATCAGGCTAATGTTTCCCTCTTTTCTTTAAAGTCGTACTATGAATTATAAAGGACAATAGTTACTTTAAGATTCCGTGATTAATTTCTCAAGAAAATTGAGAGGTACGGGGACGGAATGTTAGTTACTTACTAAATTCGGGACCGCTCTTAGACCGAATAATTAAATTTTCTATCGAAAGTAGAAACATGTAAGAAGAAAGGGAGTCTTTTACTGTTATATCAATAAATTTAGAGGGAACTTTGGTTACTGTTATAATTAGTACAAAAAATTTACGGAACCAATCACTTTAAGAAAGTCATCGTACAATAATGGGGTCGGTAACTTAATTGGACCCAATTAATATTTTCGTTCGAGACTGGTACCATGTATATTATTCGTCTGAATGAAAATTGTGCACGGGATCACCAAAACTCAGGTTTTCGGATATTTGGTCCGAAACATTTGTGTCCGTATAATAATCATCTCCGAGAACTCAGTCTTCTAGGACCCAAGTTTAGAACGGAGACTGTAACTAGTCGGTGTCTTGAAAATTTTTCACTTGAAATTGAAGAGTGTCGACGTCAAAAGAGGAAACACTCTACCCGTAGAATGTTTATTATTATTATTACCGATAGAGTATTCAAACATTCTACCACGAAACGTGGTATTATTATTACCGACGGAGTATTCAAATGTTCCAGTACGAATCGTGTATCCTTTCCAAATTATTTATAATTGAAGACAATACTACCTAAATAAGAATTTAGGATACCCTCCGTAGTCCTTACAAGGATTCCCACACCACGTGGTAGTGGGAGACCGTAAGTAGTAGGAAGAATGTTTCTCGGAAACAAACTCGTGTCGGGGAGGGTAAATAGTGAGGGAGGAAACACAACAGAAAGAGTTTAAGAAAAGGAGAAGTTTCGACAGGAACTACAAGAAAGAATGAACTAAAGTAGTTATATTTTTATGAGTCTGTACCCGTGAGTACTATGATGAGAGACATGAATACTTATAAAATCTTGAAAAGGGATTCTTTTTTACAAAATTTTTAGTAATAAGTAAACCCGACGAGGTGTGTGTGGAAGGGATTCCTACCAAGACTGATTATGGTGTACTTTACATGTGGACCCGTTATTTAAACTCCGTGGTAGAGACCTTGAGGATGGTGTACACTTAGTAACCTCTCGACGATGGTGTCGTTGTACATGTCCACATTCCGAATCAGTACCGGGATCGTACCAGGAGATACTTTTCGTAGTTGGTAGGGTCATGTATGTTACGATTAAACAATCTCGACCCCCTCAACCAAAAAGGTCCGTCTGACACTAGAGTGACGACACTATTAGGTCAACAGTTTCGGGACAGACCCCTGGACCCCGAGACTTCGGCTTAAAGATTGAGGATAGTTCTATGGGGTGTCTGTTTTGATCTAATATCTTTATTCCATTTTCTTACCTCTATCTACTATTACTATTATTATAAGTAATAATCATCACCCTTTCTTTAAATTTCGTGACGGACTTAAAGGTGTCGAGTCATAGTTGTAAAACATTTTTCCATGTTCTAGTGACGGAGGTGAAAGAATACACGTAAAGTCTTTATTATCTTGGATAGAGTATCCGCAGTGTTCTTTATTTATTCCAACATCAAAATTTCACGTAGGGGATTAAGGGTGTCACGTTGGGATAGTTTTATAGTTACCGTAAAAAACGTGTTGACCTTTTTGGGATAGTATTTTACACATACCTTAGAGTTCGTTGGGTTTATAGGTTTCATTAGAACCTTTTCTTGTTCTGACCTCTAGAGTGTCAAGGACTAAAGTCTGGTATAGTGTTTTAATGTCATTAGTTTCGTCACACCACCATTGTATTTCTGTGTGTCCACAATCGAGTATTTAGTCTCAAAGGTGGTATATCCTCCGTAAATTATTTACACGATAGTAGTAGAAGTAGTAGTACTTAGGACTAATATTAATGGGTAAAAAGAGGGTCGGAGGAGGAGGTATAAGACTTATAACTACAGTCAGTAAATTAAGTCTAAGGAGGGAAATGAAATATCTGTCTCAAACCGTTCAAAACTGATTCATATTCCTCTTTACACTGAATCCATTCCTAATTTACTCCTTCTTGTCCAAGGTGTTCCTCAGTTGGACTGTCTTAAAAAAGTTGGCAGGTCCCAAAACTACCTCCACTTTATCCTCACTTTTTCGACTGAATTTTGAGTTGTAAGTTTTTTGTTTCTATTAACGTAGGTCAGGGTGGGGAAGTACCGTTTACCTACTCCTTTTTTACCTTCGTTACTGTTTGAAATAAAAGAACCCGAGGTCTAAGTGACGTCTACTACTGACATCGGCACTTTAATTTTCACCGAACGAGGAACCTCCCTTTCGACACTGTTTGGACTTCTTACGTAATTTTTCGTCTCTGTAGTGAAACGGTTGTTTTCAGACATATCAGTTTTGATATCAAAAAGGTCATCAGTACATACCTACACTCTCAACTTGATATTTCTTCCGACTCGTGGTTTCTTGACTACGAAAGTTTGACACCACGACCTCTTCTACGAGCTCTCAGAAAACTTGATGTTCCTCTAGTTTGGTCAGTTAGGATTTCCTTTAGTTGGGACTTATAAGTAACCTTCGAGACTACGACTTCGACTTCGAGGTTATGAAACCGGTTGACTAGGTTTCTGAACCGAATAACCTTTTCTGGACCTACGACCCTTTCTGACTCCCGTTCTCCTCTTTTCCCCCGTAGTCTCCTATTCTACCAACCTACTGTAATAGTTGTGTTACCTGTCCTCAAACTCGTTTGAGACCCTCTGTCACTTTCTACCCTTCGGACCTCACGACGGTAGGTACCCCAGTGTTTCTCAGTCTGTCAGTCAGTCAGTCAGTCAAGTCATTGAGTCAGCATAGGCTGAGAAACACTCAATCTGTTGATAATCTCGAAGTCGAAGTCGTAGTCAGGAAGGTTATTTATAAGTCCTGACTAAAGGAAATCCTAACTGACCAACCTAGAGGAACGTCAGGTTCCCTAAGAGTTCTCAGAAGAGGTTGTGGTGTCAAATTTTTATAGTTAAGAAGTCGTGAGTCGAAAGAAATACCAGGTTGAGAGTGTAGGTATGGACTGATGACCTTTTTGGTTTCGAAACTGATCTGTCTGGAAACAGTCGTTTCATTCCACAGACGAAAAATTATGTTTATTCGTTGACTTGTTGTTATTTTCCCAAAACTCATCTTTACTTCCTCGAAAGAAACAGGGTGGTGACCGTCAATGACCTACGACCAGTCGTTCAGATTTCCGTTTCGGTATCGAGTGTGTTTCGGTTAATACCTTGGTACCCGGGATAATTATTGAATGTGTCTTAGAAGTCACATACATACCGGTTTACCATAAACATAAGAACTTACGGTGTGACGACCCATGTAAGAGTTATAGACCGTCGTGTCTCAGATTTTGTTTGTCAGATTTCCTCTTAAAGTAACACATCCATTAAAGTCTCGTAGGAACTCCAGTTCTTTATTTTACAACCGGTCTATCGAGTCTCCAGTTCTAGACCCGTACACAAAATATGACGGAGGTCGATGTTGATGAGGACCACAAGTCTTTCAGAATTGTTCTCAGTCCTGTTAAAGACTCACAAATATCGTCGACGGTCTTAACACCCAACTGTCAGAGAATCTCGTTGAACAAAAAATAAAAAAATTAACGTTCTATCAACCAAATGTTATAACACAGTCAAAGTCCACATGGCGTGTCTCTCGTTGTAATAAACCATAGGACCCATCTTCGACAAACGAAAAAAGAAGGGACTTTATTATCGAAGTTAAATTTATAGTGGTTACCATTACTAGTTTAAACTCAAAGTAAAATACAACGTTTTAAACAATCAGGGTCGAATGAGATGAGCACGGTAACATTTAGATGATGACTACTGAAAATAAATTTCCAGAAACACACCCTCTACCGGAAAGAGGTTGGAATAAAAAAATGGTCCTCTATTAATATTTAAGTAGTTGGATATGTGTCCATATTGAGAATGTTTGTGTCAGTTCCTTCCTTACAGTCCGCAAGAAGAGGTACTGTACGACAGGTACGGTAGTGTCCACCTTAGATAGTCTCAAAGGGAAGAGAACACAGAGTTCGTGGTGGTTCCGTCGACCACTGACGAGAGTGTGAGTGCGTGATGTCGTCTCTCGACAGTGGAGTGACCCATGGCCCTAGGAACCATGTCCATCGACATATGACCCCTGGGGTCCCGTTGGACTCGAAAGGTTCCTTAAATGTATTATTTCCCTCTCAAAAGACAAAAGGGTCCTTAACCCAGTATTACTTTTAGTCCTGTGATCACATGGGGGGAGTGTGGAAAGTACCTTAGTACCCAACTATTCGTAAATCCGTGGTCGACGACCGTACGTGTGGAGCCCTGAAGTCACGTGTGCTTAAGTCCTACAGAAGTCAAGTCAAGTCAAGTCAGCGAGTCAGCACAGACTGAGAAACGCTTGGGTACTTGGCGTTGTGCGGTCCGGAGGGACAGGTAGTGGTTGAGGGCCTCAAGTGAGTTTGAGTACAGGTAGCTCAGCCATTACGGTAGGTCGGTAGAGTAGGAGACAACAGAGGAAGAGGAGGACGGGGGTTAAGGAGGGTCGTGGTTTCAGAAAAGGTTACTCAGTTGAGAAGTGTACTCCACCGGTTTCATGACCTCAAAGTCGAAATCGTACTTAGGAAGGTTTCTTGTGGGTCCTGACTAGAGGAAATCTTACCTGACCAACCTAGAGGAACGTCAGGTTCCCTGAGAGTTCTCAGAAGAGGTTGTGGTGTCAAGTTTTCGTAATTAAAAAGCCGAGAGTCGAAAGAAGTGTCAGGTTGAAAGTGTAGGTATGTGCTGGTGTCCTTTTTGGTATCGGAACTGATCTGCCTGGAAACGACCGTTTCTTTACAGACGAAAAATTATACGATAGATCCAACTAGAATTGAAAGGAAGGTTCCTCATTCGTAGAAAATTGAAGTACCGACGTCAGTGGTAGACGTCACTAAACCCTCGGGGCGGGGGGGGGTTTTATTTTCAGACTGTGACAAAGGTGATAAAGGGGTAGATAAAGGGTACTTCACTATCCTGGTCTACGGTACTAGAATCAAAAACTTACAACTCGAAACTCGGTTGAAAAAGTGAGAGCAGAAAGTGAAAGTAGTTCTCCGAAAAATCAAGGAGAAGTGAAAGACGGTATACCCACCATAGTAGACGTATAGACTCCAATAACTATAAAGAGGGTCGTTAGAACTAAGGTCGAACACGAAGAAGATCGGGTCACAAAGAGTACTACATGAGACGTATATTCAAATTATTCGTCCCACTGTTATATGTCGGAACTGAGGAAAGGGATACACCTTGGTCAGACAACAAGGTACAGGTCAAGATTGACAACGAAGGACTGGACGTATGTCCAAAGAGTTCTCCGTCCAGTCCACCAGACCATAAGGGTAGAGAAAGACTTAAAAGGTGTCAAACAACACTAGGTGTGTCAGTTTCCGAAACCGTATCAGTTATTTCGTCCTTATCTACAAAAAGACCTTGAGAGAACGAAAAAGGTACTAGGTCGCCTATAACCGTTAAACTAGGGACCAAGGAGACGGAAAGGATTTTGGTCGAACTTGTAGACCTTCAAGTGTCAAGTGCATAACGACTTCGGACCGAACCTCTTAAAATTCGTAATGAAATGATCGTACACTCTACTCACGTTAACACGTCATCAAACTCGTAAGAAACCGTAACGGAAAGAAACCCTAACTTTTGACTGGAGAAGGTCAGGACCTACAGAATCTCTTGTACTTTGTAATCCCTACCCAGACACGATGTCAGAGTTAACCTCTAATCATTGGACCCCAGGGACCTGAAAGGGGTTACCGAGACACTTATACTTACCCTTTTTACTATACAAATAACGATAATTGGAATTTCAGTATTTCAGTTTAAATCATGAAGGAAGGTGACACTTATATCCGTTGTTTAGTGTCATCTTAATCGTCACGAAAACTCTTATCTTTGGTGTCCATGTAAGTATAGTGTAGGTCGACAGTGTCTGTAGAGTTTTATGGTAAATATAAGTAATGATTAAGTTATCAATGAAATGGGTGGTGACCTAGAACAACAACTTACGTAATTATTTTTACGTGTATATAATGGCATAGAATTGAAAGTAATCATAAAAATACTGATATAAATTGTATACACCAAAGGAGACATAAATTAAAATAAACGTCACAGAGAGGTCCACAGGTCTTTTGAGACCTTCTTCTGACCGGGGACCTTCTTTACTAGTCATCGGGTTCCTAAAGACCAGTGTCGCGACACGTCTCCAGAAGGTTACAAGGAGTCCTCCGGTAGGACAGAGGTAGATAGTATTGGTCCCGACAAGGTCATGTAGTCACTCGTAGTCCTTTTATAATTTACGAGGAATCGACCAATTACTTATCCGTGACCAGACTCGAGAGACTCACGGGAAGGTGGAGAGGTCTGTGGGACCGACGTCCTTAGGGACCACCCGTGATTTCACCTTGGCGGAGACTTGGTCGATTCAGAAGACGACGGACTCTAGCAAGACTTAGGGGGGGGTTGGTAGGTGGAGGGTGGTAACGACGGTCTCGATAGTTTGGGGTTGGGAGGAACCTCTCCCTGACAGTAGGACGTCCCTTTGCACGGGTCATGGGTGGACTGGTGGGGTTCCGACGTCACAGGACGAACGGAACGGAAAGCGTACCGGAGAAACCCGGGTACCACAACTTCATAAAACTGATAGGAGGATCAGTGTCAGTGTGAGGGGACGGGGATGTAGAGACGGTGAAAGTGTTCCCTCTATAGTACTTAAACATGAACGACTGTACAACACGCTTCCCGAGGTTCCAGGGTAAAGAGATATAAAAAGATTTTGACGATGGTGACATACTTGGATTACTTTAAGTGTTCTTACTGTCACAACGTGACCTTTTCTGGGGCTACGAACCTTTCTAACTTCCGTTTCCCTCCTCCGTCGTCTCCTACTCTACCAATCTATCGTAGTGACTGAGTTACCTTTACTTAAACTCGTTTAAGGTCCTCTATCACTTCCTGTCCCCTCGGACCAAACGACGTCAGGTACTCCAACGCTTCTCAGTCTGTTATTGTTACAACGTAACTTCCCCTCCGTCGAACATCCCCTTCGTCGAGTGTCCACGAGACGGAGATGGGACAGTCGACAGTAAGTGACTTGATTTGGGACTTGACCCAGAGTTCGGGACACACCAGGAACCTCCTACCTCCGGTGTCGCAAGAGGAACCGAGACTCGTGTGTAGATGTCGACTGGAAGTGATTCTAGATCTGAGCCTAAAGACTCACTTTTACCGATTTATCGTCGAGAGGTAGTGGTGGATACCCCGAAGGGTTCACCGCGTCACCAATTCCTAAGCAGACGGTTACGACCTCTCCGTTCTCTGTACCCAAACTAGGGACCAACCCTTCTAGGGACTTCATCCTTTACCGTTGGGTGAGGTCATAAGAACGGACCTCTTAAGGTACCTGTCTCCTCGGACCGCCTGATGCCAGGTACCACAACGTTTCTCGGTCTGTGTCAACTCGTGTTCTTGGACTGGTGATGGATATACTGTGGAGTGTGTGGTTTTATTCCCGGAAAAGGATTGAGTGTCGAGAGTGTATCCATCCATCCATCGAAATAATAACGAAATTTCATTCCTTTAATTGTGTTTTGAAACCTTTAAAGAGATGACTGGGTTCTTACAGGGTGAGTTTGTAAAACAAGCGTCCGACCATATAATAAAGTCTGGGATTTACCACTTGTTACGGAAAACCTACACGTCCAGAGATACCACAGGACGACTCGACAACGATTCCGTCGGACCGAACCCACAGTCGACCCTCACCGAAAGGCCGACGAGGTCACCAGACCCGCGAGTTTCAGTTTTATCGACTCACCTAAAAGAGAGACAGTAAAGATTCGACGCACGGGGACCTCTTGGTGAATCCAAAGGTTCGGAGTCGATACATAGATTGGGTTTCAACCACACTCCAAATCTCCTTACATTTTCCGGGTCGGGTACCGATCGTATATTATTTCTGAGTCAGTAAACAATAAAAACAATAGAACTACGAGAATCTGACTTGATTTCCCAACGTACGTTGGTTGTCACACAAACCTTCCCGTCTCCTTCCCGAGTTGAAACAATAATATAGTAACAACGGACTTTAAAAAATAATATCTCCGTAAGAACCCCAATTATTGAAAAATTTTTACGTTTATCGACATCCCAAATGAAGTAATTCGTTAATCGACAGTGACAATGACTTTCCTACACACACTAACCCTGTTTTTATATTGGACGCTAACAGGTCTCGAAGGGGAGGAGACCCCTGACCGTCACTTACTCCACTTTATACGAAAGTTTCTCTCTCTCCTACTCCCCCTCCCCACCCAGGTATCAGGACCTAGGGGTCTCCGAGGACGGTCCATCCGGACTTCAGACCCCGGGTGAAAGGTGACACGTCGGACTCCTCCTTCTTTCACGAAACCCCTTCGTGATTTTTCTCTTTGGAACTCCGTCAATTTCAAATCTTCTTTCAACCACCCTCTTCCCCCTGCCTCTGACACTACATGGTGACGACACCAGCTGTACTAAGAATAAAGTCCAGTCCATGAGGTCTTCGTCCTGGTTCTACGCGATACTTCTGATTGGTCAGCCACACAGACCCTTTTCACATTTTTCCAGAAAGTAAACTACTAATAAAACGTGGGATCTCTAACCCTGGGGTAGGGCAGTCTAATTACGGCCACTGGTATGAAGTCGACACGGGAGTCGGCTGACAAAGCTCCGAGAGAGCCCACCCGTCGAAGATTCTCTACACCTTACACGACGTCGGGCACCTCGGGTACCAGGACCCGGGTGAGGACGAGAAGACGACCCTGTACCAGGGTGTCAGACTGCACTACAACATACCTTAGAGTATGGTCACCTGGTTTGTGATACATTCGGGAATTCCATCACCAGCACCGACTCCGGATGTCTACCTCTTCCAGTTAGACATAGGTTTTATGCACATATAAGAACTTCACGACCAAAAATATCCAAACTCCCCCGGGTCATATCAGTTAAGCAACGGTCAACAGGTGAACCAGAGAAGTTTCTTACCACAGTATGACCCCCGACCGAGTAACGACCAGAGACAAGTTGTCACCATTAATAATCGGAATCCGGAAAGAGAAAGGTAAGTTTTCCCCACTGGTCATGTTTCTAGATAGAACAATTCACTCTCAGGTATAAAGACCGGGTACTTAGTGGAGATAGAAACGGTGACACCGGTCTTCCCGACGAGTGTAGTGTCGGACTTGGACGAGATCTCGGGAAAAGGTAATACGTCAGGAGTTTTAGGTCGTCGGTTAGTGGAGTGAGCCATGTACCCGGTACTTTGATAGTGATCGACATCTTTTGTTGTAGAGGTCTTAGGTTTGTCCGGATGGTCCGTAACACATAGGAAGAAGTACCATCTACCATTTTCTACATATTAAACATAAAGGGGATCTTCCCCTAAAGTCGTATGGGGACTGGTGACTCGACATTTACATCGTCCGGGGAAGTAGAGGGTAGAGGACCTTAGAGACACTTCCATAATGGTTCCGGAGATCGGACAACCAGTGGAGAACGAACAGACCGGATTAGTTGTATTACGGGTATTACATTAACCATTTACAGTACAAGACTCACTCCTTATGGTCCTATCATGTCTCTAGAGGATATTATATAGATACATTATATGTGCTTTCTCCCGTCTCCAAATGTATCCGAGATACCATTTTAATTTTTACATGCAACAGGTAAACTACACTTACACCTGACAAAAACTGGGGGGGGGGAAAAAAAATTGTTGTTGTTGTTGTTTTTAGGGATTGAAATAAATCGGACCATAAAGGGTTTGGATCACCGAGTACCTTTGAAAACGTATGAAACACCCTATCAGGTGTCCTGTGGTCAAACCTTTTACGATACCCCATTCCGAGACTTTCACCTCATTCCGTAGAGGTCCTCTTCGATACACCGTCCTAACTCGGTGCCGTTCTAAGGTCACCGTTCTCTCCTCCTTTCCTCCGTCGACTTTACGGTCCCGATTCCCGGGGTCTCGTATTCCCTTTCCGTTTGTCCTCTCCCGTTCCCGTCCCGCCTATCTCTTCCCGTTCCTCGACAAACCTACGTCTCTCCTCTCTCCTCCGTCTCCGTCAAGACTCGTAAGTGTAGACCCCTCCCTCCTTTCCTCTCTCGTCTTTCCCCCACTCCTCGTCTCCTGTAGGGAGTGGGACGTGTAATTAAACACTTACCCCCCCCCCAGATTTTGGACACTGAAAGGGTTCACCCTCGACTAGTGGAAAGAACCGACACTATCTTTTCAGTAAGTGGTACAGTTCTGGTGTCCTGTATAAGGACTCCGGTACAATGAAAGAACTCGTTTCTATCACCGATATTCAATCCGAGGATACACCAGCACGAACAACGCCAGATCGTCCTCAGTCGTTTGGGTTCGGACTCTCAGTGTAGACGGACAAAACATATAATTTAAATAAAATAAATTTTATATATAATAACACAAAAAAACCTTAGGTCGGTGTAAATGTTTAACAGATATCAACGAAAGGACGATGTTGTCATCTTAACTCATTAACTTTGTCCTTGAGATACTGGTCGTTTTAGATTTATAAATAATAAGGAATGGAAATACCTCTTTCACGTGACTGGGGACCAGATGTCACTAGAAGGTCCCAGGTAGACCAAAGAAGTCACGGACCTAATCGTTTAATCTACCTTTATAAAACCCTTGGTGGTGGGGACGTAGAAAAAATAGAAATTCTCACTGTAATTAGAGATGAAAAAGAGGGTCCTCCGTCTTAGTGACAGAACTTCCCTCCTCCCGAAGTTCTCGGAAGGTGTACCGGAAAGGGTACTGTCGAGAATTGGGACGTCTGGTTCCTGAACTACACCCTCAATGTGGTTAACGGTTCATACAGTCAGATTAACATGTAAACCACTCTCCCCTTGTCTCGTGTCCCATCCAAGTACCATCTGGTGGTTCGGTCCTGAACCGATCCTAAAGAAGATAATAGATCCGAAGTATAGTAAAGAGACTTGGTCCCCGGACACCACTACGAAGTTCAGAGACCCATAGTCGTAGAGACGTCTAGAACAAGGTCGTCAGGAACTTTACAGGTCCTTAAGGGAAAACGTCAATAGACTCGTTTACGGTGCACTATGGAACTTCCCCCTTTCCAAAGACGTAACAGAAGACTCTACCCCTCAACCTCCCAACTATCGATGATTATCACATCCACTTGTCGAAGAGATTCAGACGTCCGAGTCGTTCAAGTCTCCTCAGACTTTGAGTTTTAGAGTCCCTGGAACTAACCTATAACTTCGGAGGACTTAAACCGGGAACCGAAAGAGGTGGAAGGATCTCCTCTACTCTCGCAGAAGTATATGTGAATTTCTTCTGGAGACCGAAGGTAAGGATCGAAAGTCAACGGAGAATGAGCCAGGAAGTTACAAGTAAAAGAAAGACATCACGTAGTGACCGAGGATCGTTAGTGTGGTTATGAGAATAGGTACGTGGACGAGAAAAGAGGTATGTAAAGTTTACGGACTATTTAGTAAGATCGACCATGGAAGGGAAGATGGTCATGTATGAGGGTTAAGTGGTGTCCACTTTGAAAATTGTCCATCCGACGGTGGAATGGGGTCTCGACACAAGGAGGATGGTCATTAACCACAGGAGTGGTGGACGGGTTCCATTGACTATTGACGAGGTCTTGGGGTAGAATAACGGATGAAACAACCTGATGAAGACAACGTTTGAGTGTATCGAACCCAAGAGACCTTGGTCTACGACTCTACCCACATTCTACAAATAATCCTTAGTCGTGGACACTTCCCTCCTACTTCCTTTGTCATAACCCGCCTCCAACTTCGACTTGATATTACGTCCGAGTTGTCTCGAAACCGGTTAAACCGTTCCTTGACACCTCGCTCACAAGAGACGGTCTGGTATTACTTACACGGAAATTTAGAGGTTAAACGAGTCAGTCTCTTGCACCCGACGCAACCTTTCCCTCTCTTTAGTCCTCTTCGTCGAGGAACGTCGACTGATGTGGTGCACAAGGAGGAAGCTGAGGGTCGACCCTTCTTTCAGGAAGGAAGGAAGTCTCCCCAAACCTGGTACACAGACACACAGATGGGGTTGAGAAAAGAACCACAACTCTTTAGTTCCTTTCTTGAAATCAATAACATTTTACTACAAACCCCAACAATTAGACGTGAAGAACTCACACCGTGGGGAGTCTCTGAACTTCCTATTTCGTATTACCGACTCCTTAATGCTTCCTTAGTCACGAGATCTCAAACCCGTTGTCGTCAAATATCCTTACTTTTCTCTGTAACGGACCCTTTCCGTGACCCAAGAACTGTCTTCTGGGTTAATCCTTCCTCTCCCTTATTTTTTCCTTATCCTCCCAGGTCCTCAGTCTTAGACGGATGGAATGTTCTAACAGAACACAATTTTTTTTTTGTTTGTTCTATTTTTGTTCCCACTTACTCCCACTCCTCGTTACCCTTGGGAGTATATAACGACTACCCTACATTCTACCATGTCAACGAAACCCTTTCTCACACGTAAAGAAGTTTTCCAATTTGTATCTTTATTACTTACTGGGTTTTTAAGGGGAGACACGGTTTGGGTTCCCTTTACTTTTACAATACAGACGTGTTTTTTAACGTGTACTGACAAATATCTTCGTAACAATTATTATCATTTTTTTTACCTTTGTTGGGTCTACAGTTAGTAAACTACTTACCTATTTGTCTTACACTATACGTAATCTTGTACAAAGTCACTAGTTTTTCTCAATTCATGTCTATGTACGATGTCACATCTACTTGGAACTTCTGTAGTACCTTTCACTTTCTTCGGTCAGTGTTTTCTGGTGTATAAGGTACTAACACAAATATACTTTACAGGTCTTGTCCTTTAGATATCTTTGTCTCTCCTCTATTCACCAAAGGTTCTCTGCTCCGTTTCTCTTTATTCTCCGACGATAGCCCATGTTCCAAAGAAAACCCCACTACTTTTATAAGATTTTAAGTAAAACCGTCAACGTGTTAAGACTCTTTTATGATTTTTGGTAACTCAACACACGAAATTTACCCATTTAGTATGCCATACACTTAATAAAGAGTTATTTCGAAATTTTATTCCTTTCTAAAGTCAGTTTTTTTCTATCGAAACGTAACTGGCTGGTTTCGACAGAGACTTTCCACAACGGCCGACACTCTTACACCATATAAAATATAGTCAAAAATCCAAACCTAAAGATTCTAATAAGAAGGTTGTAAACTGTAAAAAACTTCCATTCGTAGTCCTTAAACTCGTTTGCCAACGTCTCCAATCACCGTAGACTGTTTACAAACACTAACACCGTAAACGTCGGTTCGAAGGGTATCCGTACTCCTTTGAGAGGATAAATGACATCGGTTCCTGACACGTAGAGGGATTGTGGTCTCTGTACACTCTATTAGGTAAGGGGATGGGTGGGTGGGTGGGTAAATAGGTGGGTGGGTGGGTAAATAGGTGGGTGGATGGGTAGGTAGACGGGTGGTTAGGCAGGTAAGTAGGTAGGTCGGTGGGTAAGTAGGTAAGTCCATGATCATGGATGACACACAATCTGGCACACATTAATAGCCTTTGTGTCACTTCTTGAGACATCAGTGGTTGAAATAGGAATTCAAATCTCATATCACCATTCCTTTCGTCTATTTGTCTAGTAACGTTGTGTCAGACGAAGTGTACGACACTCTCCACTTGTATCCCCAATCCTTATTTTTATCCGGGTCGGACTATTTGGTCGGGAGAGTCACGAGTGGAATATGTCAGTAGAAAGATATACCTGCTTGAGGAAATTAAAAGGGAAAAGGAGAATGAGGAATTATTGGTAAAGGGGAATGAAATTCTATATACGACAATCACTCATTAGTCTCATAGTGTAAAATTGACATATATAATTATTTCATGAGAACCCTACAATATTAAAACGTAGTTTAGGAACGACTATATAATATTTATCTACTGACATGACAGTTCTAGTGTCAGTGTACCTACAAGGTCTTTATAACATCATTCTTCAGGTTCAAATAACTTTATTAACCTAATTAACGGAAGGGAAGACACCGAACCCCAAAAAGAGGGGAATTGTCGAGAGAAATCTCTTTCAAAATAGTGGATCGAGAGATGTAGACAGAGATAGACAGAATCTACCAACCATACCCAAAAGGATGTACGAAGACCACCAAGACACTTTAACAAACCGGTAATGTAGGAGTCGAGACAACACCAAACTCTATGAAACTTTCTTCTGACCAAGTAACGACTGACGTAAAACAACTGGTGTAGGAGTGAACACAGGTAAATGAAGTCTCAAGGAAAAAATGGTAGAATAGTCAGAACTCTAAAATTCACAATACCTGTGAAAAGGTATTAAATAAAACTACATATATCAGAGGGTTAAAATTTTTTAATGAATAGTAAATAAATAAAAACCGACGTGACCCAAAAGCAACGACGTACGCCCGAACGAGATGAGTACCACTCGTCCAAAGAGTAACGACGTTGTAGAGAACAACGTCTCGTATCCGAGAGCCCGGGAGTCCGAACCATCGACACCATGTGCCCGAATCAACGGGGTTGCGTACACCTTAGAACGGGTTGATCCCTAGTTTGGGACCTAGGGGACGTAACCGTCCACTTAAGAATTGGTGATCTGGTGGTCCCTTCAGGAAATCAAAGGGTTGAATCTTCTTTGGTCACCATAAGTATGAAGTCCTTCTAGACCCGTTTAAGACTCTAAAACTCAGGAAACTTCATCCCGTGACTTCCTCCACACGATAAAGATCAAAAGAAACATTATAGAGTCGTAACTTTTAAGTTTTTACTTTTCTTAAAATTTTTATGATATATCTATATTTGCCCCGAAGGGGTCACCGAGTCGTCACTTCTTAGGTGGACGTTACGTTCTTGGTGTCCTCTGTACCCAAACTAGGGACCCAGTGTTTCTAAGGGGACCTCCTCCCGTACCTTTGGGTGAGGTAATGAGAACGGACCTCTTAGGGGTACCTGTCTCCTCGGACCGTCCGATGTCAGGTATCCCAGTGTTTCTCAGTCCGTACTGACCTCACTGAATCGTACGTATATTTATATTTATAGTGAAACTCTCTACTAATTTTCCCGTTGACTCACGATAATTCAATAGTCAGACAGTCAAGTCAACGAGTCAGTGCAGGCTGAGAAACACTAGGGTGTCTGACGTCGTGTGGTCCGAAGGGACAGGTAGTGGTTGAGGGTCTCAGATGAGTTTGAGTACAGGTGACTCAGCCACTAGGGTACGTTGGTAGAGTAGGAGACAGTAGGTGAAAAGGAGAATGGGAGACAGAAAGGGTCGTTGTCCCAGAAAAGGTTTACTCAGCCAAGAAGCGTAGTCCACCGGTTTCATAACCTCAAAGTCGAAATTGTAGTCAGGAAGGTAACTTATAAGTCCTGACTAAAGGAAATCCTACCTGACCAACCTAGAGGAACGTCAGGTTCCCTGAGAGTTCTCAGAAGAGGTTGTGGTGTCAAGTTTTCGTAGTTAAGAAACCGTGAGTCGAAGGAAATATCAGGTCGTGTACTGATGACCTTTTTGGTAGCGAAACTGATCTACCTGGAAACAACCATTACAGAGACGAAAAATCATACGATAGATCCAACCAGTATCGAAAAGAAGATTCCTCGTTCGTAGAAAATTAAAGTACCGACGTCAGTGGTAGACGTCATTAAAACCTCGGGGGGTTTTATTTTAAAGAGTGACAAAGGTAACAAAGGGGTAGATAAACCATATTTCACTACCCTGGTCTAGGGTACTAGAATCAAAAGACTTACAACTTCAAATTCGGTTGATGAGAGGAGAAAGTGAAAATAGTTCTCCGAGAAATCAAGAAGAAACGAAAGACGGTATTTCCACCATAGTAGACTCATAGACTCCAATAACTATAAAGAGGGACGTTAGAACTAAGGTCGAACACGAAGTAGGTCGGACCGTGAAGTGTACTACATGAGACGTAATTATCCTATTTACATTTATAAAATATTATTAAAAACGTCATTCCCACGACAATATTACGAACTTATACTATAGATTTAAAGTAAAACAAAGGTTAGATTCATAACGAAATTTTTAATAACGAAATTTTTAAGGTCACAAAGTCGGAGTCGTCCCGTCAAAGGAGTTTGACTTTGATTAACTCCTTTTTTGAAATTAATGAGTTATTACTAAATGATTAAATTGTATGACAGATATCTTGAGTTTTATACGTTTTTAGAACTAATTTTGATGTAATCACCAAAATAATTTTACTCCCGGTTTTTTTTCACACTTCATTTATGTTTTGTGTAACACATAATACATGTAGTAATAACATACTGAGAAGGTTTGTAGTGGTTTGGTAGTTACCTGGTGGGAATAAATAGAAAAAAACAGTAATTCTTTGAATAAAAAGTTCCATCCTCCTCTCTTGTATAAAATAAATTGTCAAACAATCAAACTAAATACCGAAGATATGCCACATACCGGGATGGGACTTGTTCGGACTAGAGAGACACATTGAAGATGTACAAATCTGAATTCTCAGACACCCGGAGGTAAAGACGAGAACCGGGTCTAAGGTGTTTGCGAACTCCCTTTGGATGGGGTGGGGGATAAAGAATCAATTTTTTTTTTTTTTGTTGTGTTACAAGTACTGAAATTAAAAAAAAAAAAAAAAAAAAAAT